>SMDT01002548.1:0-429420 GCA_005392925.1 Aquilaria sinensis | reverse complement strand
CCATAGCCAACTCTAAGGGCTTACTCAAATCATATACTGTCCCACCAGGCAATAATAATTGTCTGGCCTGACAATCAATAATGACTCGATTCTCTTCTAACCAGTTCATGCCCAAAATCACATCATAGCCATGTGTCTCCAACACTATGAGGTTAGTTCTCAGTTTCAGCTTGCCTATCTGTATTTCACAGTTTTCTACCATGTAGTAGGCAAACAAAATTTCATTCCCAGCTGTTCTTACCAAGTACATGTTGTCCATATACTTTACTTCTAGATTCATGGCCTTAACCAAGCTTGTAGCTATTATAGACAATGAAGCTCCAGTATCAAATAGAACAGATACTAATTGGCCATTAAGGTAAATTGTACCTTTTAAGGCCCTTCTGCTAGTCTTTTGCTGACTAGTCTCTCTCTCAGCATTCTCAGCCTCTGGTGTTTCTTGTCCTCTCCTGGAAGATTCCAGTTGAAACACCCTTCCTGGAAGAGTACCAGGCCTTCTCTGCTCCTGAGGAACTCTGGACGCTGGCCTCCCACCTTGGGCTGGCCCCTGAGTCCTCAGCTGGGGCATGGACAGCTGCCCCCTAGGCCCTCTGGGACTAAAAGTTCCCAGCAATCTCTTGTTGCCTTTACCCCTTTTCGGGCAATCCTTCACCCAGTGGTCTGGGGCACCACATCTATGGCACCCTGTGGAAGCCTTAAAGCATGGCTTGTTGCCATGAAACTTCCCACAAGTGCTACACTGAGGGCCATACGGCTGTGACTGTGGTCCTCTGTCCTTCCTGTTTTCCTTTCTGCTTCCTCCTGCATCCCTCTCTTCTCTCGGCCTTTTTGATATCTGTCCCTTCTTTGTTCCACTACCACTTCCAGGCCCACTTTTAAACTGTTCTTGGAATTCCTGCTCCAAAGCCAAAGCACTCTGCATGACTGTATAGTAGTCTCTGGCCCCAATTGCCCTGAGAATCTATCTCAGCTCAGGTCTCAGCCCCCTGATGAACCTTTTAGTTCTCAGCTCCTCCTGCCCTTCATATTGTGGGGCATATCTGATCAAACTGTTGAACCTCTGCTCATACTCCAGCACATTGAGGTTCCCTTGCTCCAGTTGATCAAATTCAACCTATTTCTGGTCTCTCTGTGCCTCACTAACATACTGCTGCCGAAAGACCCTGAGAAAATCAGCCCACCTCATAGACCTCCTCCTGTCTGGATGTCTCCTCAGGTTCCTCTCTTGGTAACTCCTCTGTATTGCCCTCCACCAGAGTTCTGCATTCCCCTCCAGTCTGAAAGTGGCTAGCAATACTCTCTGTGCGGAGGTAACCTCCATCCTTTCCAGTATCTTCTCTAACTGATATACCCAGAACTCTGCCTCCTCTGGGTCACATCCTCCTCTGAAGACTGGAGGTTTCAGTGCCAGGAATCCCTCCAACTGGCCCTCCTTTAGTCCTCCTCTACTATACCTTCTCCTACTCTCTTCTCTGCTACTGGATTTACCCTTGGATGATCTGCTTGACCTGCTCCTGAGTGTGGTTTCCTCAGTAGAGGGTTCAGTCCCTCTGGAGTATATGTATGCATCCCTCTCCTCAACATCTGGGCTATCATCCTCCTCTTCCTACTCAATTATAGGCTCCTGCCTCACCTCTGACCTCATCCTTCTGGCCCTTGGATGTCTCCTCTCCTCATCTACCTCTTCCTCCTCTTGGTTTCCTCCAGCTCTGCTGGACTGATCATAGACTACTGGCTCTTTGCCAGGCCTCCTTCTTCTCCTGCCTACTGCTTCTGCTGGTTCCACTTCTTCCTGATTCTGGGCATCGCCTCTAGCCAAGGATTGCATTCCCAGCACTAACTGAGCCACTGTGGCATGTAGTGACTCCATCATCATTTTCATTCTCTCTTGTCTGTCTCTGCTTGGCCGAGGTGCTTGGTACCTAGCAGTGGGCTCTTCAGCCCCAATATGACCCATTTCTTCTGCCTAGGTCTCAGGCACATTTTCCTGCAATCCCTCTACATGATGGGCTGCAGTTTCTTCTTCCTGTCTCAGGGAACTCTTATCCCTGCCTCTGGTTCTCATCCTGCACTTTCAATTGCAGATATTCACAAATATCCAAAATAATACAAGTCTTATATGAGTTAGCCCTAAAGGAGACTCTGTCTAGGCTAAACTCTGATCATAGTATCAAGCAGGCTCTGATACCAAACAAAGCCTGTCACACCTCACTCAGGCCCTGGCCTATGAGTTTCTAAACTATCTCACATGTCCAACTCCAGAATTATGTTTCTAGCTCTCGGCCAAGCAAGCAGTGGCAACTTTTAAGTCTTATTTTCTTAAGTTATGAGGCCTGGGAGGTGGCCCAGGTGGCTTTAACAAGATCCACTATCAACTTGCAGCAAAGGCAAGGCCCGATACCCCTAACTTGCACAACAAGCAAGGTTTACTTTGGTTTCTTGCATAACAAGCAAGGCAACATTTAATGCAACATTAAGTGCATACATGGTGTGCAATCAAATGTACTACCTATATGGCAACCAAGAAGCCCACAAAGTTGGTTTAGGATTTTGAAAACCACAAGTTGTATGTGCATGATACTCTCGGCCTACTAAAGTACATACAATTGTGCACAACAATTTCACATGTTCAAGTCCATAACCATTCACATAAAAGTGGCAACTTTGGCCCATAATATCCAGCATACATAAGCAAGCATAATGCCATCCATAGGTACATACATAACTTGGCATACAAAACCAACAAAGTACTACAAGTCTAGGCATCAAGGACTACACATATAAACACAAAAAGGTAGCCTGCCTAGCAACCAAAACATGGCTACACAGGCCATGAATCCAAAAGATGTCCAAGCCAAGTTATTACATACCAAGACCCCTAATGGTCAAACATGACCTTAAGTATGCCATACAAGAGCACACACTGCAACACCAACCCAATAGCCTGATTCATGGTCATGAAGGAAAATACTATGATCAAAGCCACAGTCCAGGTATCCATAGCTCTCCTAGACAAGTCTCCAACTACTGCCTGCAAACTTAACTTATAAGTCTCGGCCAACCATAGGTAAATAAGACTTGTAATGAACCCAAATTGACAAGCCAAGCACACATTGGCACATACCTTGGGAATTAAGCAAAATTAGTGTAAACACAAGCACAAACAAGCAAACACTACTCAGGCCGAATGTCCTTGCCTGAAATAAAGGAATGGGCAGTGAGTATAACTCAGTAGGATTCACATTTATATAGATATACAACTCAAATGAGTCTATTTAGTTAAGCTTAGTGTTCACTCAAAGCTTAACCTCCAATTGGTTAGCTCAACCTGCAAAACAAACACAAAGACAAGAAAACCAAGCATATACATATACAAGATAGATAACCATGGCAATTAATCCATAAGTGGCGTTAGCATGCACAAGGCATCACCAAAGCACACAAGTACACACACACACTCCACAATGTTGGTCTCGGTCTTAAAAAAAACCATACATGTACTCATGTGCATTCTTGTACACAAACCATTACCAATATGCCATTTCCACTTGGAGCTCCCAAAATGCCAAGCAAATAGGCCACATTTACTTGCATTTCTAGTACATGTACACTAGTCAATTAGCTAATCAACAAAACAACCAAGTATAATCATTAAGCCCATCAAGCAACTAAGATCACATGGCAGATTTTAACCATCACTTAGCCACTCTAAACACTTGAACCATGGCACAATACCAAGCAACATCAAGTGTTAGTGAACCCTACCTCAATAGCTCTCGGTCTACAACCAAGGTTCAAGTATCCAAGTGTTTCTCAATCACAATGCCTACCAAATCAATCACATAGGCATCAACACACAAACTCATGGATTAAACTACCATGACTCACATGAAGAACACTAAGATATACGCACTTAAGCTCTCGGCCAAAAAGCTCAATTTTATATGCATGTGCTACCCATCATTCTAGCACACCACATGATATTCTAATCATCAGTGAACATCATCCATGGCATTATTACCCAGTAACCAAGTGAAATGCACCATTTCACTCTAAACCAAGCTTTCGGCCAAAGTGCCCAAATCCACATAGTTACACTATCCATCCTTCTAACTCACTACATAATCACGTAATCACCAATATACATCACTCATGGCATCTTTACCATGTAACCAAGTAAAATACACCGTTATACATCAAGTCCAGTTCTCGGCTAAAATGCCCATATCACATATATTTGTTCTTCATCATTCCAAATCAACATATGACCATCAAGTCATCAACTAACATTACTCATGGCATCAATGCCATGTAAGCATATGAAGAACATGATTTACCTCAAGAATGAACCTTTCGGCCAAACTCCAACTTGCTCAACTTGATGTTCTTTGCTCAAACTTGCCTAGCACAACAACAAATAGGCAACAACAACACTTAATCATGGATTAATTTCCATGGAAATGAAGAAGAACATCAAGTTCATTCATCCAACACACTCCGCCAACTATAATCTTTCAAACTAATACAATTTCTTGCTCAATTAGCTTAACTCATCATCAATTGAGCACTTAAACTCTTCATTCATGGAAGGATTACCATGTATTCAAGTAGAATCACAAAATACCTTGGAACCCTAGCTTGAATAGGCTCGGCTTCCTTGAATCTCCAAGAACAACACTTGAATCCAAGCAAGCAAAGGCCGAAATATACTCCTCCAAGCTTGAATCCTTCAATGCTCACAAGTTTTCTTGAATTTCAAGTTCAATTTTGTGAAGGAGCTCAAGAACAAGCTCGGTCAAGACAAAAACAAGGAAAGCCCAAAATGAACTCCAAATGGCCTTCACTAGTTTCGGCCGAAAGACAATTGTCTTTAGTTTGGCACTTATGCCAATTTTTGCCTTCCAAAAGTTTGCACGGTGCAAAGTAGCCTTCCATTTCACAAGTCCACAAAGCCGCCACTAAACTTGTGTCTAAATGGACACTTAAGTCCAATCATGGCCCATAATGCCAAGCAAGTAGCAAACACAAGTACCAAGGTAGCATAAACACCCATGCATAACCGGCCATGTAACTAAACTAAAGACTAGTTAGTTTAACTAGTAACTAGTGAATAGTACACTAGTGGTAGACAAGATTTTGACTAGTAATCATTGTTGTCTCCCACAATTTGGCTTAGTACACTACTAGTCCACATAACTTTTGCATGGCCGAAACTTCCAATTCCAAGTTTGTAGTTTTAATTGTAGCACTCAATCAAGTGTGCAATTTGATCCCCTTTCTCTGTTTTCTGTCTGTTTTTCTCTAGTATAGTTCCAATGTTCAATTAGGCCCTACAGTCTCTAGCTTTACACATAGGCCACTATACTAGACTCTATAGTTCCTCTTACTCTCCCCTTTCTGTTTTCTCTTACTTCCTTGGTTCTCCTTGGCCTAAGCCAAGCATTTAGGAGGTGCCTAACAGTTACACGCCACCCCAAATGGTGGTCTGACATGCCGACGCCATCCAGGTCTTGTCACGACCTGTTTCTGCTCAAGGCTCAAGGAGCCTGCAAACGGCTACTTGTCCCCTACGCCCGAAAACACAGAGAACATCCGACCGAACACGTATCATGATCTGAACGGGCTGGGAACTCCTATAAATACCAGGGAACAGGCCCTGGCAAAGGGATCCCCCTAAGAAAATACAAACAGGCAAGGCCACTAAACCTTTTAGTGCTCCCCTTCTTTCACCTCTCAGGACACTGACTTGGGCGTCGGAGGCTCCTCCCTGGAAAAAGATCTCGAGGACCTCCTGACCCTTTTTACGAGTTTTACAGCCACACCCCGCTGGGAAACCTTTGCACCAGACGTTCTCCCTCTCAAGAAGTCCCTCCCGAAGTCACGATGTCTTCCAACGAAGATGCCGCTGGGCATCACCAAGGAAATGCACCCCAATATCAATTGCCACAAATAATTAACCTAGTACGCTTGAGCAATAGTCTAGATTTCACCCTAGCCAGTTAAGTGGTTGGGGTAGGTAACCACCATACAGGTGTTAGAACTGACCAGTAGTCATGGTGAACTTACTGGCAGGTCGAGGGTAGTGTAAGGTATGTTCCTAAGCTTCCACTAGTAGTTTAATTTCTTGTTGGTTGTTTTGGCATTGGTTTAGTGGCATAGTTTTTTTGATAGGTTGGGTAGTATTCTCATTTAAGGCTAAGGGTTGACCAAAAGGCATAAGGGCTAAAACAAATGCACTAAGTGTTAGGGCGATACCTAGAGCACCAGGATCCACTTACTAGTGTGTAAAGCCACACAAGTAAAGGCTTGAATGCCTTAGATTGGAACTATTGTAAGGTTCCATAAGTTAAATTCTTTCATAAGATAGCTTTGTTGTTATAGGCAGTATTAAAAGCAGGCTAAGTAATTGATGATTTTCTTAGCATAGCAGGGCAATAGAGTAGTTCAATCAGGCCTCATGATGGTAAGTAGGTAAGTTTTTGATTTATTTCTAACTGTGAAATATAAGGAAGATGGTAGAAACTGTGAGGAGTAAGGAACTTATCTAAGGGTAAATGGGTGAATAGGATTATGCACTCATTAGTTATATACCATAATCTATAGCTAGTAAGAGAACAAAAGGTTGCTAAGGGTTAGTCTTGGCTTCCCGGTGGTACTAAGAGAACCTAAGCAATAGGAATGATTGCCATGGACCGAGGGATACCCTATGATTAGTG
Source organism: Aquilaria sinensis (assembly GCA_005392925.1). Taxonomy (NCBI): domain Eukaryota; kingdom Viridiplantae; phylum Streptophyta; class Magnoliopsida; order Malvales; family Thymelaeaceae; genus Aquilaria; species Aquilaria sinensis. The sequence goes on along the minus strand of SMDT01002548.1, from coordinate 422,704 downwards.
GTCATCATCCCATGGTAAAGTGCAGTCTGGGGCCATTAAGATGATTTGTGGGAGAAAGGTGCTCGACTAGTGAGGCTAACAAAGTCAGTGAAGGACTAGTTCCTAAATGGAGCTTAGGAACTTGTCGTAGTTGTCAATTTGTTTTCATACCAATAAGTTAGCAAAAAGTTAAACTAAAGACCAGGAATGACTGAGTGATGCCAGGAAGAGTAAGCTTTGCCTAGACCCTTTAGGGTAGGGTTTGGTAAGCCTAAGTGGAAGAGTTTCCTGAGACTGGTCAAATGATGGCTTATAATAGCTATAGTTAAACCTTTCACCTTATTAAGTGGTTCTCTTAGTTGTTTAAAAGTGCCAAGTTTGGTAGAGGTATATTGTGACTCTGGCAGTTGTTGGTAGTCATCGAAGCAAAGTAAAGTCAAGGGTTGAAACCATAGTAAGAGAAGACTGGGTTAAGCTTGTTACCACCTCACAAAATTGGAGAATTACAAGTGTGTCATAATGGCTAAAAACCATTATATTGTGTAATTCTCACCAAAGTGATTGAAGTGTGTGGGGAAAAGGCATGATCAACACATCCTTAGAAGTGTTCCAAGTTGGTAACTAGGCCCGCAAGAAAAGCCTTAAGGATTGCTTGTTTGTCAAGCAACCTATGGACTTTTTTGTAAGGTTTTAGAAATTTGGGTACTCAATTGCAAAACTGTCAAGAAAGAGACTTGGAGAGTTATGGGAAGGACATGAATGGTATGACAGTGCTATTGGGGTACCAAATTGCTCATGGAAGACAAGTTTGGACAAAGGAAACACTAAAGGCATTAAGGACCTAAATGTCCTAGTGAAAACCTTAAGGTGTTCAAGCTTTTCAGTTAATTCTAAGGGTGCAATTGTGGGGTTATCACACCATGGGGGAGGCAGCCAAGACTTGATAATTAGTCAAAAATTTTGGGCACATGTGTGACAATGATTTTAATACAAAGAAACCATAATTAGTGAGAAGAAAAATGACATAAAGCAAGGTTAAGCTTGTTAAGTGTGTTTTGTGCCCTTAAGCTCATTTAAGGCCATTGATGCCCCAAGGCATCTTCGTTTGCTGTCATGTTGACAGGTGGAGAGACTTCCTGAGGAGGCGAGCGCCTGGAGCTCTGGTTTCCCAGCTGAGTGTGCCTGAAAAGCTCAAAGAAGAGGTTAGGAAGTCCCCGGTTTGCTTTTCCGGGGAGGACCCTCCGACGCCCAAGTCAGTTTTCTGAGTGAAGGTGGAGGAAGAACACTAAGGGATCAAGTGTCTTGCCTATTTTGTGTTTTCTCAGAGGGAGGAAAATGCCCATCCTTTGCCTAGTCCCTTTTCCTAGTATTTATAGGAGTAGATGGTCCGTTCAGATCATGACACGTGTTCGGTCGGATTTGATCTGTGCTTTTGGACCTAGGGGACAGACAGCCGTTTGCAGCCTCCTTTAGCCCCGGACCCGGACAGGTTGTATCAGGACTGGGGCGGCTGCGGCGTGTCAGTTCGCCGTTCTGATGTGACGTGTAGGGCTTGTGGGCGACATGTCAGAGGCTCCTTAAATGCTCATACCGTACTCCCGAGGTCCCCTGGGCGAGGTCGCCCTTCGGTGCGTGCACCCTCTTCGGATTCTATCCGTCCTTCGGTGTGAGCACCTCCTTCGGGATCTATCCCATAGTTCTGGGAGTTCCCTTGATGGACACCTTCTTCGGGACTCACACCCATAGTTCGGGGATTCCCTTGTTCAGGTGCTTCTTGTTCGGGGAAGATCCTCTTCGGGGTAGTCAGTTTGGCCCCTCGATGGAGACGGTGTTGTCCTCGGAATTCCTGACGAGCTAACCAAAGTCTCGAGCTCATAGTGTTTGACTTCGCACCTTCCGAGGTCAGTGAAAAGATCCTCTCTTGGGTGACGTCAGACTCCTCGGCCAATATTCTGGCAGGGAGTTACTACCGAGGAGGCAATAGCCTTTGGCTATCACAGGCCCCCCTCCGAAAAGCCGAAGTGAGAAACTTCGGTTCATCGGTTTTCGGGTCCTGTGGCTGTGATATCTGCGCCGAAGACGCCTTCTTCTGCTTGTAGCGATGGGCAGCATTTTTGCGTCCTCGAGGCGCGAGAAGATAGGCTGTCCCTGTGCCGAAGATACACCCTCTGCCCGAAGTCACAGGCTGTCTCTTGGTATCCTCGTGTCGAGGGAAGATAGGATAACCTTGTACCGAAGATAGACCTTCTGCCCGAAGTCACAGGCTGTCTTTTGGTGTCTTCGAGGTAACCTACTTTTTTGCCTTTATAGGTCTGCTCATGCGTCGCGTCCTGCGTCTAGCGGAGTCAGTCTAGGGCGGCGCCTCTAAACCAAACGATGTCAGAGGGCGTGCTCGACGTGATGGGCAACACGTGGCACGTTCGCTGCGCGATGACCGACACGCGGCACGTTTGCTGCGCGATGGCTGACACGTGGCACACTATTACTGGGTGAGAATGCACTGAGTACGGCAGGCGCGACTTTTCAGGCTCACTTAGCAGTTATGGCGACGCTTCGCCTTCCGAGGGGTACTAATGACGACGGTTCACCTGGCCTTCTCGGCCTATATATACCAGTCCTGTCATAACCCTCTTTTTGCTTCTGCTTTTGCTTTCTTCTGCCTTCTAATTCTCTCCCGATTTTCCGCGGCGGTTCTCCTTTTTCAGGCATTTTTCCGACCACTTTTCACGACGGCTTCCAGAAATCCAGATTCCGGCAAGACCCTTGGTGGGTTTTAGTCCTTTTGCTTTTTTCCAAAGCTTTTTCTTTGTTTTTCCCGAACTCGTTTTCATCATGTTTGTTCCCGAGAGTTGGCAACCTCTTCTTTCTCACCCCTGCTGCACTACTCCGGCAAAGCTAGCGAAATGGAAGAAAAAGTTTTTCTTACCCTCTTACTCTGTGACGAGGTTGCCCCGTCCTTACTGATTTCCTTTCTCCAACCGAAGTGATGAAATCACCGTTTTCCGAGCCCAATTGAAGGCCAGACTACGGTATCCCCCCCGGAGATGGTTAGCGCGTTCTGCGACTTCCATGGCATTGCCGTTAACCAGCTCCCACCGAACTCGTACTGTTATTTTAACGCCTTCCTCTGTATGTGCGGCGTTTTCAAAATAAAACCTCACTTTGTAGTTTTTCTTCAGTACTACAAGCTCTTCGTGGTCCCGAAGGGTGGCTTCTACTTTATGCTACCTCAGGGATCCGGGAGCAAAAAGTATATGTTCACCTTTGCCACCAAAGACAGCTGGCGAGGGTGGCAACAAAAATTCTTTTTCCTGAAGAAGTCGGAGACTTGGTCGCACTTCCCGACCAAGTGGGCTCAGGGGAGGCTCAAGATGGATGTTGTTGACCCGAAGATACTGCTAGACGCCGATGTAGCACCTATCTTTGAGGACTTCGACAGGCGCATCCGGGCCGTCTCTGACTGGGCTGCCGAGGTCCCTCCTCGTGCCCTTTACCCCTTTCCGATCAACTGGAGGCTCATGACCGAAGAGGTCCTTCGGGAACTCAAGGTGGTAAAGGAGCATGAGACAGACCTCAACATGCCGAAACCGGCTTCTTCGGGGAAGGACTCCTGGCTCGTGAAACTCCTTCGGGGGAAAGAGACTTATGAGTCTTTTTACGAGAGTAAGTTACTTTCTCATTTTTCCCTTCATGACTTCATCTTGGACTTACACTGATCTTCTTTTTCTTTTTTCAGAGATGGGCGACGACGCGGCTGCCTTCTACAAGGCTCTTTTTACCGGGCAGGCCGAGAGGGGCGAACAGACAAAGAAGGCCGCCTCTCGGAGGCGGAAACAGACTTCGGGCGGCCCTCCTTCCAAACGGGCAAAGAAAGCTGCTCCTTCCTCTCTTCCGCAAATTCCGGAGGAGGTAGGCGAGGAGCCCGAGGACCCTGCCGCCCCTTTGCCCGAGGTTCCTTCTGCCGACGTCCCTTCTTCCGACGTCCTTCCTCAAAGCCCCACGCCTTCACATGCTCTTCTGGAGGGCGATGGGGAGGAGACCCCTTCTGCCGAAGAGCGGCGTCAAATAAAAGGCAAGGGGATCCCTACTGAGGCGACGTCGATTCTTGACGACGACGTTACCGAGGTGTCAGCAGGTTTGCACTTTTTTCGAATCAACCTTTTGTTTTTTGCAAATCCTTAAGACTTTTCTGGCCTTAACTAATTTTTCTGCCTTATTGTGCAGCGGAGGTGGCCGCTCCTGACTGGGTTGCCGAACACGCCCGCAAGAGGGCCCTTCTGGATGCCAAAGTCCCAGCAGGGAAAGTTCCGAATGAGCCGTTCTGGACGTTCACGGAGGACATGGATATGTACTCCGAGGACTGTCCTGAGATGGCCAGGCAGATGTGTAAAGGGGTGCTTACCGAGGCCTCTTACAAGGCCCTGGCGGCGGCTTACCCAGGTGACAACTCTTTGGCCGCCAAACTCACTGAACATGCCGCCCAGGTACGCTTCACTGTTTTCTCAGTGCCAACTTCACCTTTGCTCTTTATTTAGCATCATTTTCCCTTTGTTTGCTTTTTTGCAGTTGATGGGGTATGCTGGGTTCCTCCGAGTTCGGGTGGCTCGGGTATCAGAAAGGAGGGCGTCACTCTGGGACGCTTACACCAAGACGAAGGCCCAGTGTTCAGCGCTGGAAGCCGAAAATGCTCAGCTGAAGCAGTCTTCGGAGAAGGAGGTTGCTGAACTTCGGGAGGGGTTCAAAAAAGAGAAGGAGGAACTTGAGAAAGACACCTCCCAGAAACTTTCCGACATCGGTTCTCGAATGGCGGAGCTGACCTCGACCGTTGAAGCGATTCAAAAGGATAAGTCAGAAAGTGACGCAATCCTTGCGAAGACGCTCGAGGAAAAGGCCCAGCTCGAAGCCGAGGTCGCATCTCTGAAGAAGCCTTCAGAAGAGAAGAAGAAGATGAAGGGATTGAGGAAAAAGCTCAAGGATCTGGCGAAGGATTACGCGGATCTGGAGAAGGACTACGCAGATTTGGTGGTCAAGAGGCGGGAGTCCGATGATATGACGAAGCTGGGCTTTCAAGACGGCTTCTGCCTTGTGTGGCACCAAATTCTGCAGAAGTTCCCAAATTTTGACCTCTCCTTCCTGAAAGGCATGAACATCCCCAAGGAGCCTCGGTGGACTTGGTCCAAGATCGAGCACTTGAAACTGCCTCCTTGTCTCCCGGCGTCGAAGGCTACTGACAAAAGCTCAGAGGCTGGCAGTTCTCAAGACGCCGATGTTCCTTAGTTTGTACTAGGGCCCTTTGTCTTCATTTTCTTCTTCTTTTTTGTAGTCTTTCAGCAACTTTCTTCTCTGTAAGCACTCTCTGGCTTAATAGATACAACTTTGGCTAAGTATTTTTTGCCAGATTCTTCTGTTTCCCTCTGTCCCGAACATACTTTTGCTTTCCTTTGTCCCGAACATATTCGCTCAAGAGACTTCGGAAAACCATACTCTTGCTTTCCTTTGTCCCGAACATATTCGCTCAAGAGACTTCGGAAAACCATGCTCTTGCTTTCCCTTGTCCCGAACATATCCGCTCAAGAGACTTTGGAAAAACTTACTTTTACTTTCCTCGGCGATTGCTTTCGTGAGACTCTTGTTTTGTACTTCTTCAGAACTTTTTACTTAGACAAATTTTTCCAACTTGTGGAATACAACTTTCCCACCGAACTTTTTAGGCATAGAATTTTTTCAAGGCCTCTGAGTGCCAAGTATTTTTTAATTCTATGCCTTCGGCATCACCGAGCTTATAAACTCCTTTTCGTACTTCGGCAAGTACCAGGTAGGGTCCTTCCCAATTTGCGCGAAGTACCCCGTGGGACGGCTTTCGGGGTGCAAATTCAGCCTTTCGGAGAATGAGGTCTCCCTTCTTTATTCCCTTTGGCCTGGCGCGTAGGTTTATGGCTGCTGCCACTCTTTGCTGGAAAGCTTTTCTTCTCAGCTTGGCTACTTCTCTGTGTTCGCCGACGAGGTCGAGCTTGGTTCTCAGGCCGAGGTCATTTCCTTTTTCATCGAACACTTGGACTCGTATTGACGGTTGTACTACCTCGACGGGGATGATGGCCTCTGTACCGAAGACGAGTGAAAAGGGCATTTCCCCTGTGGCTCTTCGGGGTGTCGTTCGGTAACTCCATAACACGCTTTGGAGTTCTACTGGCCATTTCCCTTTTGCTTCCCTCAATCTCTTTTTCAGACCATCTTTTATCGTCCTGTTGGATACTTCTACCTGCCCATTACTTTGGGGGTGAGCTACTGGGGCGAAGTGCATTTTTGTCCCGAGGTCGCTAATGAACTCTTGGAATCCTTTGTCTACGAACTGGGATCCATTGTCCGCTACGAGTACCCTCGGTATGCCAAATCTGCATACGATGTTTTTCCATACGAACTTCCGCACTTCTTTTGCTGAGATAGTTGTCAGAGGTTCTGCCTCGACCCACTTAGAGAAATAGTCTACTGCTACTACGCAAAACTTTACGCCTCCAGGCGCCGTTGGGAGTGGCCCAATGAGATCTATGCCCCAAATTTCGAAGGGCCAAGGACAATCTGCCGAAGTCACGAACTCTGAGGGTGTTCTTTGGATGTTCGCATGTCTCTGGCAACTACCACATTTCTGGACGAACTGCTTGGCGTCCTTTCTCAGGGTAGGCCAGAAGTATCCTTGGCGAAGTATCACTGCTGCCAGGGCGTCGGTTCCGATGTGCGAACCACAGGCACCTTCGTGAACTTCTTCGAGGATCATTTCAGTATCCTCTTCACTAACACACCTCTGTAGTGGATTTGCATATCCTTGCCGATATAGTTCTTCCCCAATTAAGAAGAAACGTCCGGAGCGCCTTCGCACTTTTGCGGCTTCGCTGGGGTCTTCGGGGAGTGTGTTAGTTGCGAGATACGTTTTGATTGGTTCTTTCCATCCTTTCCCCGAGGTCGCTATGCTTAACACCACGATGCTGGGGTGGCTTAGCACCTCGGCGCAAGTTTTGGATTTCGCCAAACAGTCTGCCTCAGCATTTTCCGTCGGGGTACGTTCTCGATTTTCACGATGTCGAACTCCCGAATGAGCTTTGTTACCAACTCATGGTATTTCGCCAAGGTCGGGTCTTTCGCGCCATAGTCCCCTGCCATTTGCCGGACCACCAGCTGGGAATCACTATGGGCTTTCAAGTTTCTCACGCCAATTTTTCTGGCCAGGCGTAATCCTGCTATGAGGGCCTCATACTCGGCCACGTTGTTGATGGCGTTGAAACTGAACTTGATGGCCTTCATTACTTCTAAGCCTTCGGGGCCTCTGATAATCACTCCAGCTCCCTGGTGTTCGGATCCTAAGGCCCCGTCAACGTATAACGTCCATTCTGGCTCGTCTTCCCCCGAAAATGAATGTCCCTCCTCGGTGTTTGGTACTTCGGCGATGAAGTCTGCCAAAGCTTGAGCTTTTATAGCTTTCCGGGGTTCATACGTGATGTCGTGTTCGCCAAGCTCTATACACCACTTGGAAAGCCTTCCCGAATGATCAACTTTCCTCATAACATCCCGTAGAGGCAGGGTACTTCGGACGATAATGGGGTGAGCCTGAAAGTATGGCCGTAGCCTCCTTCCTGCAAGTACCAAGGCATATATAGCTTTTTGAAGCAAAGTGTACCTGACTTCGGCGCCATGCAGGGACTTGCTGACATAGTAGACTGGCCATTGCTTTGGCCTTTCTTCTTTCACGAGGACCGAGCTCACAGCTTTTTTCGTGACGGCGAGGTACAATACGAGGGGCTCTCCCTCCCGAGGTTGCCGCAGAGTCGGCAGGCTGGCCAAGTAGACTTTGAGTTCTTCCCAGGCTTTTTGGCAATCTTCATCCCAAGGATGACCATTCCTTCCGAGGTCGCCTTCCATCTTTGCTGCCTTTGTGAGGACTTTGAAGAAGGGTCGACACCTATCTCCGTACCTGGAAATAAACCTGCTCAGAGAGGTTATTCTTCCGGTGAGTCTCTGCACGTCTTTGACTGTGGCAGGAGTTTAGAATTCAAGCAGAGCCTTAATCTTCTCGGGGTTAGCATCGATGCCTCTTTCGGATACCATGTACCCAAGGAACTTTCCCGAGGTCACCCCGAAGATGCACTTCTCAGGATTAAGGCGGATCCCGAAGGTTCTGAGTTTTTGGAAGGTTTCCTCTAAATCTGCAACGTGGTAGCCAGGCAGTTTGCTCTTGACTATCATATCATCAACATACACCTCCATGTTCCTCCCCATTTGGTCTTTGAAGACCTTGTTCATCAGCCTCTGGTAGGTGGCTCCTGCATTCTTGAGCCCGAAGGGCATCCTAATATAGCAATATGTTCCTCCCTCGGTGATGAAGGCAGTCTTCTCTTCATCTTCGGGGTCCATCCTTATCTGATGGTAACCACTGAAAGCGTCCAAGAAACTTAGGAGCCCGTACTCGGCAGTTGAGTCTACCAGTTGGTCTATTGGCGGAAGAGGATATGAATCTTTCGGGCAAGCATCGTTCAAATTTCTGAAGTCGATGCACATCCGGAGCTTACTACTTCCTTCTTTTGTGGCAATTACCACGTTGCTTAGCCATTCGGGGTAGTTTACCTCCCGGATAACGCTAGCGTCTATCAGACGCTGGACTTCGGTCTTGACGAAGTCACTTTTGTGAGCTGAGATGCTCCGTTTCTTTTGCCGGACAGGTTTTACTTCCGGACTCGCTTTGAGGCTATGCTGGATTACGCGAGGGTTTACCCCTGGCATGTCCTTCGGCGAGTAGGCGAACAGATCTTTATTTGCAAGCAGAAAAGATACAAGTTTTTCCTTGTCTCCTTCGGCCATGCTTTTCCCTATTCGGGTACTATGGCCTGGGACAAGCTCTACTTCTTCTGTTTCCGCTTTTGTGGGATCTTCTGCCTCGCCCCTTTCCAGCTCTTTTGCTTCTACAGCATGTGCTAAGTTGCTTGCTGGAGCTTTTCGTGCTCTGACGAACACCTTTCTCACCTCGCCTTGATCAATGAAGATCTTTGCGTCTCCTTCTTTGGTGGCGAAGGTGACGGTCAGGTATTTTACATCAGGGCGAATGTGCAAATTTCCCTGTGTCTGTCTGCCGAGGATGGCGTTGTATGACGAAGGAACGTCCATGACTATGAACCTTGCCATGGTAGAGGCGAACAACTCATCAGTTCCTTTCTCCGAAGTTCCTTTCATCATTAAGGGGAGGTCGATCCATCCGAGGACAGGTAGCTCGGACGGTCCTACGCTGAACGTGGGTGAAGTGACAGCCTTAAGGTCACTCCTGGATAGGCCCAAGCTTGGCAGCAAATGTGAGAACAAAACGTCGGCGTTTGACCCATCGTCCAGCAGTACCCTCTTGATGTCCCAGTTTCCTATCCTCGCCATTATCAGCAATGGATCGTCATGGGGAAATACGATGGTGGAGCCATCCTCGCGGGCCAATTTTTTCATTGGGCTCTGATATTCCATTACCGCTATCTCTCTGGCCCTTCTTTTCCTTTCCGAGGACGGAAGTCCGGTTGTGATCGTCTGTATTACTCCTGCCGAAGGTGGAGGACGCCTTCTCGGACTTCGGTTCCTTCGCCTGTCTGAATCGTAATCCTCGTCATCGGGCTTTCCTTCTTCCTCTTTTTTCCCTTTCGGGGAAGGTATTCTCAAATAACGCCGAAGCTGGCCCTGCTTTATCAGTGATTCAATGTACTTTTTCAACTGAAAGCAGTCTTCGGTGTCATGACCGTGATCACGGTGGAACTGACAGAACTTCTTCATGTTCCTTCTGTTGTCAGCAGTCATGCCCCTCGGTCGTTGGATTTGAGCCCCCTGTTTTTCCAACGCCATGAGGACGTTAGCCCTCGTGGTGCTCAGAGGTGTAAAGTTTTGGGGCTTCCTTCCTCCTACTCGCATTCTCCGAGGTCGGCCTAACTGTTCCGTTGGACACCGGGCTTGCTGGCTGGACCCTTCGCCACGAGCGTGAATATGGTCAGCCTTCGGTCCGGTCATTCTCAGCTCTTCGGCTGTCATATGTTGTTCAGCCCTTCGGTAGAATTCTCCCAGCGTGTCCGGGGGATCTTTGGAGAATTCATAAAACAAGTGCGAATCCCTCCGGAGGCCCCTCGTCATGGCGAGGATGCGGATTTCGGGACGAAAGTCCGGAACACTGAGGGCCTCTCTGTTGAACCTCTCGACATAGTCACGGATGGTCTCCCCGTTTCTTTGTGCTATGTCAAACATCTGGACGGGCATCTTCGCCGTCGGCTTGCTCCCAATGAACTGTTGGGTGAACGCTGTGGACAGCTCCTGGAACCCCCTGATGTTTCCGGGAGGCAGGGAATTGTACCAGGCAGTTGCTGGTCCTGCGAGGGTGACTTCAAAGCACTTGCAGAGTGTAGCATCATCAGCCCCGTGTAGCACCATGCTGCGTTTGTACTTTGTTAGGTGGGCCTGGGGATCAGTCCGACCCTCATAGGTCTCTAGCCGAGGTAGCCTGAAGTCACTTGGCATGGCCGCCTCGACCACTGTTCGGGCGAAAGGAGTTTCATCTCCAGAGACGGTTTCAGTTAGCCTGGCCCAAACAGGCTTGCGTGCCACCTGCTGTTCCACTCTCTCCAGTCTTGCCAAGACTTTCTCCAGGAGGAGCGTGGCACTGGGCTCCTCTTCCTGGTGCTTGGAGGTTCTTGGGTAAAAGGACTGTTGCCGTCTCTTCGGGGAGCGACTTCGGTACCGAGGTGAGGGGGACCTTGCCTCTGGCGACAAACTTCTTCTGGACGGGACTTCGGGTCGTTCAGACCTCGCTCTTTCCGCCAGCCGTGCTCCGAGGGGCAAGTTATCTGTCGAGGACTCTTCCCGTGGCTCCCCACTTCCCGAGCTATGATGGGTTGCCCTTGGGCTTTTCTCCCGAGGTCGTGCTGGCGAAGTGGGTTTTTGCGCCTGGGCTGGTTGCGGCCATCTTCGGTCTATTTGTTGTGTCATTTCAGCCACAACAGACCTCTGAAAGTCTCTTAAAAAACCCATGGTGATGACAAGAGGGCGTTCCTCTTCAGGCAAGGAAGTCTCTGGGGGACTTTGTTCGGTAGCTGGTTGGGTCTCAGGCGCGGACGGGGACTTCGGGAGTCCTTTGTCCTTCGAACGCCGAGTTTCGACAACAGCTACCTGGGAGTGGTTTCCCACAGACGGCGCCAAATGATGCCCCAAGGCATCTTCGTTTGCTGTCATGTTGACAGGTGGAGAGACTTCCTGAGGAGGCGAGCGCCTGGAGCTCTGGTTTCCCAGCTGAGTGTGCCTGAAAAGCTCAAAGAAGAGGTTAGGAGGTCCCCGGTTTGCTTTTCCGGGGAGGACCCTCCGACGCCCAAGTCAGTTTTCTGAGTGAAAGTGGAGGAAGAACACTAAGGGATCAAGTGTCTTGCCTGTTTTGTGTTTTCTCAGAGGGAGGAAAATGCCCATCCTTTGCCCAGTCCCTTTTCCTAGTATTTATAGGAGTAGATGGTCCGTTCAGATCATGACACGTGTTCGGTCGGATTTGATCTGTGCTTTTGGACCTAGGGGACAGACAGCCGTTTGCAGCCTCCTTTAGCCCTGGACCCGGACAGGTTGTATCAGGACTGGGGCGGCTGCGGTGTGTCAGTTCGCCGTTCTGATGTGACGTGTAGGGCTTGTGGGCGACATGTCAGAGGCTCCTTAAATGCTCATACCGTACTCCTGAGGTCCCCTGGGAGAGGTCGCCCTTCGGTGCGTGCACGTTCTTCGGATTCTATCCGTCCTTCGGTACGAGCACCTCCTTCGGGATCTATCCCATATTTCTGAGAGTTCCCTTGATGGACACCTTCTTCGGGATTCACACCCATAGTTCGGGGATTCCCTTGTTCAGGTGCTTCTTGTTCGGGGAAGACCTCTTCGGGGCAGTCAGTTTGGCCCCTCGATGGAGACGGTGTTGTCCTCGGAATTCCTGACGAGCTAACCGAAGTCTCGAGCTCATAGTGTTTGACTTCGCACCTTCTGAGGTCAGTGAAAAGACCCTCTCTTGGGTGACGTCAGACTCCTCGGCCAATATTCTGGCAGGGAGTTACTACCGAGGAGGCAATAGCCTTTGGCTATCAGCCATTTAAGTGGCCAAACTACTTATCCTCTCTCATTTTCGTCCTCCCCCAGCCCAAGAACATAGCCATACTTCCTCCATAGCCACCACACCTTCAAACTTGCAATTGATCGAAATTGAAGGCAAGGGGAAGCAATTGGAAGCAAACTAGAGCTATTGCTTGGATACTTCAAGGATCAAGCATGATTTTCGGCCTACCCACTTTGGTAAGGGTTCTCTTGCTCTCATGGAATGTTTTCTGTAATTTTCAAACATCCATGGAGCTAGGGCTAAGCTTGGAAGACAGCCATGAGCTTGATGAACCAAGCTTAGTGAGGGGAGTGCACTTATTGAAGGTTTTGTGACCTAGTGTGAAGTGCACATTGATGGCAGTAAAGTGAGGGTTTCTAGAGCCCAAAGTTAGTACTAACTACTATTAAAATCCTCCTAGGACCAAGAATTAGCTTGAGGAGGGCTGCCATAGTGATTTGGTTACGTTTATTACATGTTTTATGGACTAACCTATGGTGTATGTTGCTGCCACATTTCATGTGTTTGTTGGTTGTGAATGGCTGCTGCATTTGGTTTCTATTTCTTGCATATATGCATTGTATTTTTTGTGTTTTAGTTTCTTTGGATGCAGGTTTTAATGAGGGTCACATTTCCTACTGAATCCAAGTGTTACCCTTACTAAGTTTCTCAATGAAACTTAATCCCCTCAATTCTGTCATTTCAGGTCCAGCAGAAAGATAACATTCAAACTGACATTTTTAGTTTGTGTTTTAATCTGAAGTTTCAGGTACATGAACTCCCATATGTCTAGTTATGATCTGGAAAGTTTGGTGATTTTATAAGCACATTTGTTATTTTTAATGGTGGTACTTATTGTGTTGTGCAGTAGTTGTCCAGCATCCTGTTTTTGGAGTCCATTGTGTCTTAGGACCTCCTGTAACCTAGGGAGCGTATTTAGTTGAGTTAAGACCATATTACAGTGCATGTATGAATTTACAGGTAGTGTATGTAAAATAAGACAAGTATGTGAACATTTGAGTAATGTTTTGGCTATGTAAGTAATCTGGTGCAAAGCTGCCTAAGTGCGAATGATAGGCTGCTTACTTGTAAATTCTGTTTTGGCCACATAAAGTTGCTAGATGCAAGAGCATGTAATTCCTATGTGTAATGGAGATATATGGGATAACCTTGGAGAGTTTTCCCCTTCTGAATGAAGTGTTTGTACACTTATGAAATTTTGTATGGGCAAAATGGTCATAAAGTGACCATAATTTTGACTCTGGACTTAAAGTTCTATATCTCCATGTGTAGAAGGAATCTTGGTATGAAATTTTGACCATGCCTAGAGAATATCTTTAGGTTGAACTGGGATTTGGAATTTCTGGATTTAGATCCCTGTAGCATAAGATATGACGTTGCAAAACTGGCTGAGTCACTGTTCATTTGGTCAGAATTTTGTAACCAAATTAAAAAATCAATAACTTTGTCCATAGGTGGACTATTGATGTAAAAAAAAATTCCTTGGTTTACTCTAAGTCTCTACCTGGTCATGGAGCAAATAAAATAGGGGGGTATGTGGCTAGAATGATACAGTTTATTCATGGAAGTTATAGGTGCAGTGGCTAGTCAATAGAACTTAACAAGATTGCCTAATGTGTGGTAGCCAAGATTACTATTTGTGCTAGTGTTTTCCTTCTTTGCTACCATGGTGTGCATGAAATGTGAATATGTGTGTGATGGTTAGACCAATATGCATGTGTTTACATAGTGCCCAAGAGGGCCACTTGGGTATGCACACCAAGGGTAGTGTTCTGATGGCCTACAGAACATTACCAATCCTGGGAGTCTAAATGCACATTTTGGCACCATAGTTGGACTCCCCCTGGGTGGGTAACAAAGCTAGTTGAGAGCCCAAAGTAAGAGTAAGTTTCATTGGACCCTAATGCCTCATAAAAGAAGGGCCAGTCACTTACTATAGTGAATAATGGGAAGCAAGTAAGGCTCACAACTCTAAGGAATAGTTTCCTTGCTGCTCTCTCTTGTGCTCTTGTGTTTGTATTGCTCTACTTCATACTCCTGAGTAGTTGTCAGAGGCTCCTTCCTTGGAAACACTCTTAGGAGTCTCCTTAGCACTTTTATATCTTATTTTAGGCCAAATTTTACTAAATGAGTAGTGTCTAAACACGACGAATGCTAATGTCATCTAGTTAAGCTTAGGAAGGACATCATTTAGCACCATCTTTGGGGACCCACCCACACATGGCAATGGTAATAGTGCTTAGCTCAAAGGATAATGGGCTCATGGACCTTAAGGTGAGAAAAATGAACCTTCCAATTAGGAACCAATTGTTCGTAAAGGTGTGCACCTTAGTAGTATGATGATGCATTTTCTTCATAAGTTATAACGCAATCTTGCGACTAAATGACGTAGTAATTTTGGCAAGATCTCGCAGAACAAAAGTTGTTGGGGTGGGACCCCTTATAGAAAAAATCTTTAAGCCTAGCAAGAGAGGTCCCCAAAAGTCTTGCATGAGAAAGAGTGCCGATGAGTATTCTCTTGAGGAGTTAGTCAGCCGTGGTTAAAAAAAAAGCTAGAAGGAGGAAGATCCCATGCCTAAAGACTGTAAATCTCCACAATAGAGGAGCCATTTGCCCAAATGGTGATGTTACCAACTAGAGCTAAGTCACGATTGATGTGAAGAAGAGTTTTTTTTCCATCAGACTTATAGGAAAGCTCCTAGAAATAGTAGAAAGTGTAGAAGACCAGGTGTTGTAACAGTCTGTTTGGCCACAACTTTCCAAAGCACAAATCGGTGATGAAGTCCCTTTCATTAAAAACTTAGAGCCCCATGCTTGGACTCTTAAGATGAGAAGAACAAACCTCAAGTGCTTCTTACATGGTATAGAAAAAAAAGTATGGTTGTAAATAGTGTGAACGATGCAACACAAAGAAAGTGCTTTGAGGTAATGCTTTTTGGCCCAGCAACTACCTGGTACCACTCTCTACCCCCTAATTCGTTTTCAACTTTTAAAAAGCTTTCAAATTCATTTGTTCATGATTTCATCAGGAGTCACCATTTAGCAAAAAAACTAGTCCAGTTGTTTGGGATAGTATAGGGCGATGGTAAATCTCTTTGGGATGATGTTGACAAGTTCAAAAAGCATCCCTTCAAGGTAATCTCCCATTCTCCCTATGTTGAAACCTCATAGTAATGAGGGAGCTTCCTAACACAGTTGGAGAATTATACTAAGTTGCCAAATAATACAAAATAGCAAAATAAATGAAAACCGATGATGACAGGGGAAAAGGAAGGAGGAAAAAAGTTGTTCTATAGTACCAACCATAAAGTGAAGTGGGAGGAAGAAGGTAACCTAAAAAACACAGGGATAAAAATCTTCCAATGCTTCCCTAAACACATGCCAAGCCAGTATCCCCATGGCCCTAGATAAGCAAGGCAAAGTGAAGCGGTGAAGGCCAACGACATTAGATAACAAGAGAAACCCAAACAAATACTATCAATTCCACTAAGATCATGGCCATGATAACGAGGTCAGCCACCAACTAAAGAAGTACATAAAATCTCTAATTAGCCAAGGGTAGCTAAGGCAGTACCTTCACCTAACTTTCCCGAAGTCTCATGATTGAAAAGATGAAGAAATGAGAGGCAATAAGGATGATTATGACTCAGATCATTGTCAAAATGACCAAAGTCTTCATAAAGCTACCTCCACCACTGGCATCATCAAAACAATCACTGTAGGAATCCCTTCTGGAGAAGGGAAAGGAAAAGGGATCAATCTTTTGAGAAAGTTATTTATAAAAGTAAGGTAGTCATGGGGAAAAATATGGGTGAAAAGGTTGGGAAACAATACATCAAGTGAAGTTTCCAAACAACTTGCTAAAGACATCATGAGTAAATGTGAAGAAATAGAAACTGAGAGCTTGGAATTATGATTTGCTCATATTTAGTTTTTGGTTTCCATGTGTTTTTTTACTTGTGTTTGCTTGTCTTTTGATGTGTTTAAGTTATGATACAATGCTTAATTTGTTTATATTTTATTTTCAAGTTATATTTCAGTGACATATGGGTTAGAAAGGATTCCTACAAAGTTTTGGAGCTAAATGGCAAGTTTTGGCAAAGTTTGGAGTAAACTCGCCTTGCAACATGCCCTTTTACAAGCCTTACTACGTGCCCATGTCTAAGTTACATGCCATGTTCCAAGTCATGTTATATTTGGTGAGATTTAAATTCCAAAGGCATTGCACTGCCATGAACACGACTGTGTACCAACCGTGCTTGTTGATTTTTAGGGTTTTTGTGTTGTTTCTTAAAAAAAAGATAGAGAGTAAGGAAAAGGCAAAGAAACATGGAGAAAGAAGAAAGTTTTCAAGGAACAAGGATGCCAAAAGGTACTTTTCATGATCAACACCATTTAATGTGCATTGAATGAAGGATTCCTTGAAGGAGAAATAATTCAAAGATGAATACTTATTTTCTTTGTTTATCTTTGATTCTATTGTGTTTATTTTATAGCACAATGAGCTAAATTTTCCTACTCATGCTTAGAGTAGATGAACCCTAGCATGATTTTATGATTGTGATTACTTTCTAATTTAATATGAGTATAGTTTTCTTGAGATCTATCCAATGTTCTTTGATTTGTTGATTAATAGGAGCTAGCCTTTTAATTCAATGTGAGATGATGAAAATGCAACAGGTAGTATCTGACATGTTTATTTTGGATTACCATTGGATAGAAGGGATATTTTTATAACTAGGAGTAATAGGTGTGATATAATAGCTTTAGACTAAGGTGTAATCTACTAGTAGGTCATAGGACTAGTAATGCAATCATAGAAACCGCGGTAAGCTTAGACACCATATTAGTGAATTAAGATTAGTGATTAGTGTAATGGGAATAATAGGATGATAATCTAATTTAGGTAGTAGTCCACGGTCCAAGTTAATCATAATCTTGTTAAACCAAAGTGAAAGCAACACAAGAGATTTCTAGGGGATTTGATTCTAAGTATGAGATATTTTATTGTTGATTGTCTAAATTATTTTTCCGCTACCAGTAGTTAGTTGTTATTTATTCTTACAACATTAGTTTAGTTTAGTTAATTCATTTTCAGTTAGTTAAAAAAACTCCTTAATTGTTGGTTAAATAATAGAGAAAGGTTAAGTATAGTAGACAACCACCATTTTTTGGGGAAAATGATCTTGGTACTTGCCACAACTATACTTTGATGATAGGTGAACTTTCTTGTGAGTTCACATATTAATAGGTATAGAGAGATTTAGTACATTTGTATTAATTGTGGGAAAGGTTTGTATGAACTATGAGCACACTATGTTTTTGGTGCCATTACGGTGAAACAATTGTTGAGATTGCTACCTGAAAGGTTGATCTTTTTTAATCTAGCCATTTGTTTTATTGTTGTATTTTTTTAATTTCTTGTTATTTTTTGTTTGTTGATTTATTTGGTTTTTCTTGCAGGAATTTTGGTGCATGATTCATAGCTAGCCTGGTGAAGTTATTAAAGTGGATCAAAAAAATTGAGAAAACCTTAAGGAAGATGTTGTCTACAAAGAGTATTGAGTCACAGCCATTACATCTTCAAGTGGAGTAGCAAGGAGAAAATTAGGAGTAATTAATCATGGAAGACCTTAATCAAGCAAGGACTATGCCAGAATATGCTAAGCCTTCTCTTGAAGGGACGAAATTAAGTATTGTTAGATCTCCTGTCAGTGCCAACAAATTTGAGATCAAGCCAGAAATTATTGAAATGGTTCAAAGCTATGTTCAATTCGATGGTTTGGCAGATGAGGATCCTAATGGTAATATTTCTAGTTTCTTGGAGATCTATAACACATTCAGAATTAATGAAGCTAGTGAATAGAGCATTGAGTTAAGGTTATTTTCAATCTTATTGAGAGGAAGAGCTAAGTAATGGCTGACTTGACTTCCAAGAGGTTTTACTGCCACTTAGAATGCTCTTGTAAAGAAGTTCTTATTGAAGTATTTCCCTTTAGCTATGACTACGAAGTTCCGTAATGATATTTCTCCTTTCAGTCATGTGGATTTAGAAACATTATATGAAGCTTGGGAAAGTTTCAAGGGCCTGTTGGGAAGGTGTCCACATCATGGATTACCTATATGGATGCAAATGCAAATGTTCTATAATGGTTTGAGTTATGTTTCTAAGCAAATGATTTATGCAACAGTTGGTGACACTATAAATAGTAAGGTACCTAAAGCAGCCTAGGATTTAAATGAGGAGATGGCTATAAACAATTACCAATGGTAGCCATCATCTCGGACTAAGTTGAGCAGAAGGGCTACAGTTTTAAATTTTTATGTGTATTCAGTATTGGCAAATCAAGTTAAAGCATCAAGAAGGGAGTTTAGGAATTTTTTAGCTAGTCAAAAGCAAGTTGTGATGCAACATGAAATTTGTGGAGAAGGACATTTAGGTTGTTAATGTCATATGCAAAGTTGGTTGAAGAAAACTAAGCAAGTTGGGCATCTGACTAAATCTCTCCATTGATCAGCTGCTCTAAGGAATTCATCCGTTCAACTAGCCAGTCTTTACATTACTAACTAGGCCAACCAAAACTAATCTTTTCGAAGAACAAAACTTGTGGGACCTTAGGAAAAATCCAATCTAAGGCATTTAGGCCTTCACTTATGTGGTTTCACGTACTAGCAAGTAGGTCATAGGGTTTCAGGTATCGCCCCAACATTTGTAGCATATTTAGGTCCTAATGAACTTGGGTTAACCTTTAACCCTATTCAAAACTACTACCCAACAAGCAAAATAAAACTGTGCTAGTAAAATGATGCCAGAACTTATCAACAAAGTAACTAGACTATTTGTGAAAGGCTAGAGAATTACCTGCTACTTGTTACTCACCTACCCATTAGTTCACTACAGTAACCCATCATGCCAGGATGGCGGCTACCTACTCTTACCACTTGACTGGCTGAGCGAAACTCAAAGTATTGCTCTGGTGGTGCTAGGTAGACTCATTGTGGCAATTATTATTGTGGAAAACATTCGAGGCCTTTCTTGACTTAATGAAGCCTAATACAAAAATACCATTAGTCTAATAACCATTCAGAGCATTGACAACATTTCCTAGCAGCAAGCTAAGAGTCATGCACTCTTCGTACCCCTAGGCCTTAGCCATCCTCATCATGATTCGATCTTGCAATTTTGTCTTTAGCCAACTTATGCCCTATGGGCATATTACCCATGCTCTTACTGTTGGGTTTTGGGAGCTAAACAGCATAGTGGAATTTAACCGAAACCCTCTAGCATCCAAGTGAAACGGGGTAAACCAGGTGTTCGAAAATTTTTATACCTAATTTTCGGTTGAGATCTCTCACTCAACTGTAGAATTGAATCACAAAACTTGAACATCAAGCTCTCTATGGTATCCACACAAGCTTCTCGGGATCACCACGCTTCCACCACGTCCCGGCAGATGCGTTTCTCTTGCGCTCGCAGTGCTAGCTTGCGTCCTCCAAGGAATTGTAAGAGAAGAGTGCGGCTGTCCTTTTGGGAGGCTAGGGCAAGGAGACCTACAAATTTCTCACTAGAAGTTGTATTTACAGTGAGACTCAACTTCCAGGCCTAATGGGTTTCAAAGCCCTAATCCAATTAGGATTTAATTTCGGGCTTAATAATGGCTCAACTATTGGGCCCATTATTAATGCGAAATTATTGTGAACCCAAAACCTAAATTATTAGCCCATGCACTCTAATGATCCAAATAGCTCTATGTGTGCGACCTAATAGGCTCTTACCACATTGGCAATGATCATAAATCACATTTATGATCATAAGCAATGAGTGGTGTCTAGCAACACATCATTGCTACCCAAGTGACAAGATTGTCGATGATTCGACTAAACCTTTATGATCATCCCTGATATATGCCATCCCTTTGTCCAAGATATCAAGACTAAGCACGAGACATGGAATGTGTCACTCTCGTATAGCCTAATCTTTGGTTTCTTGATTACCGAGTAGACCAACTTAAACTGATGACATTGATATCGTATATCAACTCATCCAAGCATGGCCATGCATTTTTCTAAGTCTTACTCTATCAAGGGGCCCGAAGATATCGTTCCCGTTACATAGGAGGGACAAATCCCATCTAGATCATACAAATCTCTCCGCATGATATGTGGCATACTCAATGACCTCCTTCAAGTTCACTCAGTTACAAGCAACAAAGGAAAGTATCAAAGTATGTGACTCACATGTAGGGAACCTTGATGATCTTAGGTCGAAGGACTACATATACCATGATCACTATGAGAATCACTTATGACACTCATCTAACGATCCATGTAGTGTTCTCTTGGTGGGTCGGTCTAGTACACAAGTTCTCCAACTTGTACCCATATGTAGACTACATATCTCATATTAGTCTCCACATATGTTAGTCGTTATGTAGTATTGCAACCCGCTCCATAATAATACTAGACCAGGGACGTTTAAGAATATCATTATTCTAGGGTTACAATTATGTTTATTACGTTACGCAGAAACAAAACAACTAACATAATTTCTGGATTAATGCCTTAATAAAATATCATGACTTAAAGTGCAAAAAATACAATCATCTCATATTGGATTTTGGGCACAACACTAACACCTACTAGGTTGGATGAGCCAACCACCACCTTGCCACTTTCTGTTTTTGACTCCTTTAACTCTCATTCGATAGCCAATGTGTCCTGGACCACTTGCCAGTGCTCACCTTGATGATCGTTAAGTACCTTTGTATGCTAGCTCAAGGCCTTAGAAAATTGGTCTTTAATGAACATATGCACTGTGGGCATATTATCCATGCTCTTACTAGGTTGGATGAGCCAACCACCACCTTGCCACTTCGTGTCTTTGACTCCTTTAACTCTCCTTTGATAGCCAATGTGTCCTGGACCACTTGTCAGTGCTTGCCTCGATGATTGTTAAGCACCTTCATATGCTAGCCCAGGGCCTTAGAAAACTTGGCCTCAAGCTCCTTTTGATGTTGCCTAACCTATTCAAGTTGATAGGTTTAAGTCTAGACACTTTGGAAATAATTGATATCGCCTAGTAATATACCCTACCTTGGAGATTTCCATACCTTGCCAATCCTGTGGATCATGTCACATGCCTCATTTTTTAGGTCCAAAAATGATTTCCTAGGATGGTGGTCATATCGCAACTACTTGCACCAAGGAGTTGCCCTACCTCAAAGCAAGCCAAAATAACTACCTATTATTACGTCACTAGAGTGCTAAGATCCATTCTGGGACCCTCAACGTCTAAAAGTAAGCCTGACCTAGTTTTACCATCGCATCCTATAGCCAAAGCTTGACGACAACTCATAGATGATGGTTAGTACTAACTGTCCTAACACAAGGATAATCCATTAGATCTCAATTCCTAGCCTTCAATGACCATGACTGGGCTCTAATACCATGTGAAATGGCCTCACGTTGGCTTGCCTAGGAAGCCTATGGGAACATGTCCCACACTAGCCATAATTGGCTAATTGATTATGTACACATTAAAACCTTTAAGTTTTTAGTTAATTAATCCTACTTTGCAATCATACATGGGTGCCTTGACTTGAATGATTTAACAAGTGATAAAACATAAAACATTGTCATGGCATTTTAATAAAACCAAACATCAAAATCATGATGAAGATTCAAATAAACCATTTACCTTCTCAAGAGCTTAGCTCAATAACCCTCAATGGTTGTTGGCTCATTAGGACCCAAAAATTGCACAACAAAACATAAGTGAGTGAGAATCAAATATTCTCAGCAATGGATCCTTCAACCTGTAAGAAAAACCCTGAGGATGCACATATACATAACATATGAAGTCTTTTGTGTGTGTTTACAGTTTGAGGCCTAGCATATGTGCATATAGTCAAGTCCCTTAGGACCCCTCTTCTACGTAGTCCTTGCATGTCCATCACCCCACGCTTAGTGAGTTTTTGCCCACAACTTTCTCTTAGCAAGCTTGCCCTGCTAACATCCTAGTGAGCTTAGCTCACTAAATAACCTTTCCTTGATTGTTGTGGAGGTAAACATGTGGATGCACCTCGACTGAGTTCCAAAGAACTCACTAGGAGTACTAAGCCTCTGCATAGTACTTCAGGTCCTTAGACTTGTCTAGGTTACTTGTGTGCTAAGCTTCCACCTCAAAACCTTACCAAAAGTGCACTAGGTTTCCACTTGCGCTACAAGTAACCTTGCTTAGGCTATAAGTGCACTAAACCTTCACTTAAGGCATATAGCTATCCACCATTACTTGGTTCACCCCAGTGGAGTAGCAATGTCATGGTTGGACTAATAATTTATAGGTTATATGGAATCTTCCTAGGTGAACTAGGGTTCCCACATCGATTCCTTAACGCCGAACGCCCAACTAGGCTTCCGATGATACTAAACCCTTTGCCGGACTAATGGTGCTTTATTGTGGCCAAACTGTTGGGTTTCGGGAGCCAAACAGCTTAATGAAATTTAACCGAAACCCTTCAGGATCAAAGTGAAACAGGGTAAATCGGGTATTTGAAAACTTTCATAGCTAATTTTCGATTGAGATCTCTCACTCAACTGTAGAGTCAAATCACAAAACCTGAACAGTTGACGTGTTCAAGCTCTCTATGGTATCTACACGAGCCTCTCAGGATCACCATGCTTCCACCACGTCCCGACAGGTGTGTTTCTCTTACGCTCGCAGTGCTAGCTTGCGTCCTCCAAGGAATTGCAAGAAAAGAGTGTGACTGTCCTTTTGGGAGGCTAGGGCAAGGAGACCTACGAATTTCTCACTAAAAGTTGTATTTATAGTGAGACTCAACTTCCAGGCCTAATGGGTTTCAAAGCCCTAATCCAATTAGGCTTTAATTTCGGGCTTAATAATGGTTCAACTCTTGGGCCCATTATTAATACGAAATTAAAGTGAAACCACAATCCAAATAATTAGCCCATGCACTCTAATGATCCAAATAGCTCTATGTGTGTGACCCAATAGGCATTTACCACATTGGCAATGATCATAAATCACATTTATGATCATAAGCAATGAGCGGTGCCTAGCAACACATCATTGCTACCCAAGTGAGAAGATTGTCGGTGATTCGACTAAACCTTTATGATTGTCACTGATATATGTTATTGTCCCTTTGTCGAAGATATCAAGACTAAGCACGAGACATGGAATATGTCACTCTCGTATAGCTCAATCTTTGGTTTCTTGATTACCAAGTAGACCAACATAAACTAATGACATTGATATCGTATCTCAACTCATCCGAGCATGGCCATGCATTTTTCTAAGTCTTACTCTATCAAGGGGCCCGAAGATATCACTCCCATTACATAGGAGGGACAAATCCCATCTCGATCATACAAATCCCTCCTCATGATATGTGACATACCCAATGACCTCCTTCAAGTTAACTCAGTTACAAGCAACAAAGGAAAATATCAAAGTATGTGACTCACATGTAGGGAACCTTGATGATCTTAGGTCAAAGGACTACATATACCATGATCACTATGAGAATCACTTATGACACTCATAGAAAGATCCATGTAGTGTTCTCATGGTGGGTCGGTCCAGTACACAAGTTCTCCAACTTGTACCCATATGTAGACTACATATCTTACATTAGTCTCCACATATGCTAGTCATTATGTATTATTGCAACCCGCTCCACAATAATACTAGACCAGGGATGTTTGAGAATATCATTATTCTAGGGTTACAATTATGTTTATTACGTTATGTAGAAATAGAACAACAAACATAATTTCTGGATTAATGCCTTTATAAAATATCATGACTTAATGTGCAAAAATACAATCATCTCATGATTGGCTTTTTGGGCATGACACTAACACAAACATTCCTTCACTTTGAACTAAAATACAATTGAAATTAGGCAAATATAGGCTTTAGGAAGGCATGGAAATGGTAGTACTCCCTCTTAGCTTTATGTGGAATCTTGAATAGCCTCAAATGGACGTTTGAGAGAAAAGTTATGAAGAAAATATTGCTAGGTGTCAAAATTGGCAAATAGGCCTCTAATTCTATGACACCGTGTTGGCCTATAGCACACATGGCAACCATTCTAGTCTCCCATAGGATGCTCTAGGCATTGTATCACCAATTTGTGTTGCGGCGCCAATGCGCTATGTTACCACCTCCCAAAATGAGAGAATTACAAGTGGGTCATAATGGCTAAAAACCGTTACGTTGTGTAATTCTCACCATAGTGATTGAAGTGTGGGGGGTAAAAGGCATGATCAACGCCTCCTTAAAAGTGTTCCAAGTTGGTAACTTGGCCCCCAAGAAAAGCCTTAAGGATTGCTTGTTTGTCAAGCAACCTATGGACTTTTTTGTAAGGTTTTGGAAATTCAGGTACTCAATTGTAAAACTCTCAAGAAAGAGACTTGGAGAGTTATGGGAAGGATATAAATGGTATGAAAGTTTTAGTGGAGGACCAAATTACTCATGGAAGACAAGTTTGGACAAAGGAAACACTAAAGGCAATAAGGACCTAAATGTCCTAGTGTAAACCTTAAGGTGTTCAAGCTTTTGTCTTAAGTCTAAGGATGGAATTGTGGGGTTATACCACCATGGGGGAGGCAGCCAAGACTTGATAATTAGTCAAAAATGTTGGGCACATGTTTACCAATGATTTTAAGACAAAGAAACCATAATTAGTGAGAAGGAGAATTACGTAAAGCAAGGTTAAGCTTGTTAAGTGTGCCCTTAAGCTCATTTAAGGCCATTTAAATGGCCAAATCACTTATCCCTCTCTCAATTTCGTCCTCCCCCAGCCCAAGAACACAGCCATACTTCCTCCATAGCCACCACACCTTCCAACTTGCAATTGATTGAAATTGAAGGCAAAAGGAAGCAATTGGAAGCAAACTAGAGCTATTTCTTGCATACTTCAAGGATCAAACTTGATTTTTGGGCTACCCACTTTGGTAAGGGTTCTCTTTCTCTCATGGACTGTTTTCTGCAATTTTCAAACATCCATGGAGCTAGGGCTAAGCTTGGAAGAGAGCCATGAGATTGATGAACCAAACTTAGGAAGGAGAGTGCAGTTATTGAAGGTTTTGTGACCTAGTGTGAAGTGTACAAAGATGGCAATGAAATGAGGGTTTGTAGAGCCCAAAGTTAGTACTAACTACTGTTAAAATCCTCCTAAGTCCAAGCATTAGCTTGAGGAGGGCTTCCATAGTGATTTATTTAAGTTTGTTGCATGTTTTATGGACTAACCTATAGTATATGTTGCTGCCACATTTCATGTGTTTGTTGTTTGTGTTTGGCCGCTGCATTTGGTTGCTATATCTTTTATATATGCATTGTAGTTTTTGTGTTTTAGTGTCTTTGGATGCAGGTTTTAATGATGGTTATGTTGCCTATTGAATCCAAGTGCTACCCTTACTAAGTTTCTCAATGAAACTTACTCCCCTCAATTCTGTCATTTCAGGTCCTGCAGAAAGATCACCTTCAAACTAACCTTTTTGGTTTGATTTTTGATCTGAAATTTCAGGTAAATGAACTTCTATATGTCTAGTTATGATCTGGAAATTTTGGTGATTTTAGGAGCACATTTGGTATTTTTAATAGTCGTACTTATTGTGTTGTGCAGAAACTGTCCAGCATCCTGTTTTTGGAGTCCATTGTGCTCAGGACCTCCTGTAACCTAGGGTGTGTATTTAGCTGAGTTAAGACCATATTGTAGTGCATGTATTCATGTACATGTAGTGTATGTAAAATGGGAAAATTATGTGAACATTTGAGTAATGTTTTGGCTATGTATGTGATGTGGTGCAAAGCTGCCTAAGTGTGAATGATAGGCTGCTTACTTGTAAATTCTGTTTTGGCCACATAGAGTTTCTAGATGCAAGAGAATGTAATTCCTATGTGTAATGGACATATATGGGATAGCCTTGGTGGGCTTTCCCCTTGTGAATGAAGTGTTTGCCTGGTTTGGAAAAATTGTATGGGCAAAATGGTCCAAAAGTTGCCAGAATTTTGACTCTAGACCTAAAGTTTAATATCTCCCTGTGTAGAATGAATCCTGGTATGAAATTTTGACCACACCTAGAGGACATCTAAAGGCCTAACTGAGTTTTAGAATTTCTGGATTTAGAGCCCTGTAGCCAAGGATATGACGTTGCATAGTTCACCGAGTTACTGTTCATTTGGTCAGAATTTTGTAACCAACTTAAAAAATCCATAACTTGGTCCATAGGTGGGCTATTGATGTAAAACAAAATTACTTGGTTTGCTCTAAGTCTCTAATTGATAATGGAGCACAGAAAACAGGGGGGGTATGTGGCTAGAATGATACAGTTTATTAGTGGAAGTTACAGGTGAAGTAGCTGCTCACTAGAACTTAACAAGATTGCCTAATGTGTGGAAGCCAAAACTAAGACTTGTGCTTGTGTTTTCCTTCTTAGCTGCCATGGTGTGCATGAAAGGTGAATATGCGTGTGATGGTTGGACCAATATGCATGTGTTTACATAGTTATCAAGAGGGCCACTTGGGTATGCACACTAAGGGTAGTGTTCTGATGGCCTACAGAACATTACTAGTCCTGGGAGTTTAAATGCACAGTTTTGGCATCATAACTGGACTACCCCGGAGTGGGTAACACGCTATGCCCAAAACTTGCAAATGGTGCCCAAACCACCTTGGGAGGCCTCCAAAGGCTCCTGAAGAAGTTGGGAATGCATTCCCACTTTGAAAACATGCAAAAAACATTTCCTAGGGCACAATGTACCATTCATTCCAAGGTTGTGATACACATAAACATCACATTATGCTTGGAAACCCAACTGGTCCACCATGTTCACACCATCCACCAACTAACATCATTCACTAAATCACTAGGATTCTACTTGAAATAAGCTATGCATGGCATTAATTATGCATGAATCATAAATCCCTTACCTTAATTACATAAGAAATAGCAAGCATCAAGCACCATAAGCCAAGAATTTCCAATTCCAAATGCTTCTTTAAGTTTCCTAGGTCACAAAGCACAAACAAGGTATATGGCACCAAATTAACACCAACCAAACAAAACCCAAGCTTAAATCAAATCAAGAAAGAAAGGTATTTGAAGGGACAAAGAGTACCTGACGAGTTCAGGCATGTCCAAGCTTGGAACACCCTAAGAAGCTTCAAAACATGGAAAACAAGTGCAAAGCATGCCTTGTCCCACTTGGCACTAATAAAGCTAACCAATCTCACCAAGAAACCATGAATTTGAAGTGAATTGAGTAAGAAATGGAGCAAGGAAGAGAGGGTAGGGAATTTGGAAAGGAAAGGATGAGTGAATAGTGGCAAGAACTCATCCTCTCCAACCAATTTAACAATAAAGTCCCTTCCACCCCAAACTTTTTAAAAACTTGTAAATTTACTCCTTTCGTAAATAGTAACTAGGTAATTAAAAACTTAGGAAAACTTTGCTAACTTGTGCTTTAGGATTTGAGAACACCATTTTTACACCTAGGACATGTCCCTACCATCCTAGGTGCAAAGTATCCATTTCGCCTTTGGGCAAACATAGTGCCACAAACCACTCAAAACCAACTAAACCTTAAAAAACTTGCTTAATCTTGCTAATTCACCTCTAATTAAGGTATTTAGACTAGGGATTTATAAACTTACCTCACTCACCGAGCATTCTGCTAGAAAAGCTGTAACAATCTTTGATTCTCATTTGCTTACCTTTTGTTGCACAAAATTTGGCTATCGTTGAGGCAAAAACCACTGAAGGTTGTTGAGCTAAGCTCACAAGCATGTATATGGTTTATTTGAATATTTGTAATTCTTTTTTTTGGTTTACTTGTTGGTTAAGTTATGGTACTAACTATAATTGTCTATTTGGCCATAAGAGGCTAATGAAGTACAAGGGAGGCATTTGGAGCTTGCCGCTGAGTGTTGCTCTCAAGTGAGGGCTTAGTTATGGATCTCAGTAGTGTTGTAAAATGTATTGTTTTTTTACACTAGTTTTCCTTTGATGTTCATGTTTGAGTAGTGTACTCTAGAGTCGCTTTTAGGTGGGAGCATAGTCTAGTTTTTCTTGTATGTTCACACGTGGTTGATTATGTTCACACGCTTTGATGGTTTTGATGTTCAATTTTAATGAAATGCAATGGCAATGTTTTATGCCTTTATTACTTATTTACTCACTCAAGTCAAAGTACATACTCATGCATGACTGTATAGTAGGATTAATTAACTAGAAGCATAAAGGTTTTAACTAGTGTGCATGTAATCAATTAGCCAAATGCGGCTATTGTGGGACTAGCTCCCATAGGCTTCTTGGACAGGTCCATGAGGGGCCGTGTCACCCAGGGTTCACCTAAAGCTCGTAACAAGCTCATTCTCCTCCTTGCTTGGCTGTCTCCTTTAAGTCACCTTTTCAGACTAACCACCCGAAACGTGCCCAAGATGTATAGTTACATTAATGATTAAAACCTTGAGTTACATTTGAGTGGTGTAAGGTGAGTAGAGAAGGTACAATGAGAGCAACAAAGAAAGGCATGACATGCAAACCATATTTACAAGTACAACCAACCATGCTATGACTATGCACCAAGCTTCAACTAATAATCAACAAATCAAGTCAAATCTCATTCAACAAGAAAATGCATGCCTGAGATAACCTCAATCTGAGCAACAAGCCACCTAAGACCACTTTTATCCAACCAACAAAAGCTACCCTACCCAAGGTGTCTAAACTATACATATCCAATGTCTGCAAGGATTATAGCAACCATTGCAATAATCGTTTCAGCAATCTAAGAGTCCCCTCATCATGGATGCTCCCCTTCAGTGGCATTCTCTCTTGCCAAAGGTGGTGAGTCTTTCTCTTTCGAAGCCAGTTCGGTCACCTTACCGAGGATGGCGATGCACCGTGTTCTTGAGGTCGGTACTGTCGTTCCTAGGGATGATGATGGATCACCGAGGTCGGATGTTCAAGGTGTCAAACCACCTTTTTCCAAGGTTGGTGCTCTTAGTGCTTCTGGGTGAGGCTTGACTTTCTGACGGTGGTGGTTTGCCCAAGCTTATGGGTTTAAAGGGCGATAGCACTTCCGCTATCACATGCACCCCCCTCGGAAAGTTGAAGTGGAGACTTTGGCTTATAGAATCTCTGGGGGCACCTTACAGGACTCAGAGTGGGACACCGTACAAGGAGACACTTCACCACCTGAAGGCGTGCCTCCCTAACCGAGGTGTCATTGCTTGCCCTCAGGTTAGTCCTTTGGTGTTCTCGAGGTGCGCACTCTCTTTATTTTTACTTTTTCTGTTGCAGGTTAGTGGACCGTCATGTCTCGTGACCAGGAGCATTAGTTTAGATAGGCGTGCCTAGGTTTTTGTTGTGTTAGAAAGCATGTCCTCGTTTCACGTGCTAGGCAACAAGTGGCACGCGATGATTGGAGGTGGTCGCATCGGTTACACCAGCCGTGTCTTTTCGCCTTCATAGATCAGTTATGAGGATGATTCGGTTACCCTTCTTCGGTCTATATAAACCTCCTTCCTCTCGTGGCCCTCATTTGCTTTCCTTTGCCTCTGTCTTGTTCTCATCTGTTTTCGAGCTCTTCTTTCTCTTTTGCGGTGGTGTAAACGGCGGAGCGATTTCTAGCAACCATTTACAATGGCGTCTTCTAATCTCAACTTCTCCCTTCTAGAGGTCCTTCGGTCTTCTTCAGCTTCTATTTTTTCTAGTCCCCGAAGCTTTTTTTTGTTTTCCCGAAGTCCTATGACTCTTTTCCGAAGTCATTTTCTTTTGCCAAACATGTCTTCCCCTATCCCCCTCATGTCCATCCAAGCTATTCCTGAGAGCTGGCAACCTCTCATGTCTCACCTGTGTTGTTCTACTTTGGAAAAATTAGTGAAGTGGACAACTAAATTCTTTCTTCCTTCCTAGGTCATTACTAGGCTGCCCCATCCCGGCCATTTCAGCTTCATGAACAAAAGTGACAAGGTTGCCATTTTTTGGGCCCAACTGAAGGTTGGACTTCGGTTTCCTCTACGGAAGATGATTTGTGACTTTTGCCAATTCCATGGCATAGCCATGAATCAGGTTCTGCCCAACTCTTACTGTTACTTCAACGCTTTTCTCTGCATGTGTGGGATTTTCAAGATAGAACCCCACTTCATCATTTTCATATAGTACTACAAGCTCTATCTGATCCCGAAGGGTGGCTTCTATTTTATGCTGCCTTGGGGATTTGGGAGCAAAAAATATTTGTTCACCTTCGGCACGAGAGATAGTTGGCAAGGGTGGCAAAGGAAGTTCTTCTTCCTAAACGTGGCAGAGGCATGGCCACACATGCCGATGAGGTGGGCCTGGGGGAAGTTGGAGACGGACATCATTGATCCCAAGAAGTTGCTAACTCCTGAGTTGGCAGCGAGGTTTGAGGATTTCGACAGCCGTATCCAAGCTGTCGCCGATTGGGATGCCGAGGTACCACCACGCTCCTTGTATCCCTTCCCCATTAAGTGGAACTTTATGACCGAGGAGGTTCTTCAGGAGTTAGGGGTACTTAAGGTGCATAAGACGGACCTCATCATGCCAGCTCCTGCCGCTGACGGGAAGAAGTCCTTCTTGGTGATGCTCCTTCGGGGGGAGCTCACTTACGAAGCCCTTTTTGAGAGTAAGTTACTTTCCAATTTTTTGGTATAAGTATCCCTTTGGACTTACACTGATATTTTGTTTCTTTTCAGAGATGGGCGATTAGTCAGCCACTTTCTACAAATCCATCTTCCTCGGTCTAGCCGAGAAGGGGGAACAGACAAAGAAGCAGGCCTCGAAGCAGAGAAAGACGTCTGGGGCGGCCGTCTTTCGCTAAGAAGGTGAAGAAGGACCTCCTTCCCCCACCTTCGGAGGACGTCATGGAGGCCGGGGATTAGCCCGAGGTCCAGGCCGTCCTGCCACCGGAGCTCGCCGTTAGCTCTACTCCATGGAGTCCTACCACTTCGGTGGACCTGTTAGGTTCTTTTGCCAGAGGCCCTTCTACTGAGGAACTCGACGAGCGCAGAAGAAGTAAGGGCAAACACGTCCTTGCCGAAGTGGAGGAGGTTTAGGAATCCGATGATGATGTCGCCGAGGTGCCGCCAAGTTTGTCCCTTGGACATTTTCAGCACTCTCAATCTTATAGATATATGGCTATGGGACAATGTCCTAATAGAACTGTGTCTTGACTTTGCAGAGGAATTGGTGCCCTCGGCATGGATGGTGGAGCATGCCCGGAAGCGGGCCCTTCGAGACTCTCATATCCCGAAGGATAAGGTCCTGATGGAGCCTTTCTGGTCTTTCACGGAGGACATGAATTTGTTTTCCGAAGATGGCCAGCAAATGGCTCCCCAAATGGTGAGGGGCATGCTCACCCAGGCCACCTTCAAATCCATGGTTGAAGAGTGCACGAACGAGGAGATCCTCGCCGCGAAGATGTCCAAGCATGCTGCCCAGGTACTCTTTAGACACTTTATTTTTTTCCTAACTTTTCTAAGTGTTTGGCTTTCCTTGTACAACTTTACCGAATGTCCTTCCCCCCCTCCCTCTTTTTTTTTGCAACTCTTGGCGTATAGCGGATACTTTAGAGCTTGGGAAGCAAAATAGTCTTTGGTCCGAACTTTGACTGAAGAGCATCTAGAGAAGGCCAAGGTGTTTTGTGCCAACTCGGTCATCAAGAATGCCGAGTTGAGTAGAATTGCCAAGAAAGAGGTTGCCAAACTTCGGGAGGAACTTTTGAAGGGTCAGGAGGAGCTCTTGAAGGATTTCTCCCAGAAAATGTCTGACCTCAGCGCAAAGGTCGTCGAGCTTACTTCAGCCAACGAGGCTTATCGAAAGGAAAAGGAAGAAGATTTTGCTATCCTAATGAAGGCCCTCGCTGACAACGCTGATCTTCAGGCCGAGGTTGAGGCCCTGAAGAATGAGACAAAGAAGAAGAAGAAGATGAAGAAGCTGGAGAAGGAGGTTGCTGATTTGCAGAATGAGGTGGAAGACTTGTCTATTGAGAAAGACAAAGCTAATCAGGCGACTAAAGTTGCCTCTCAAGATGGCTTCTATTTGGCTCGACACCAAGTTTTGGTGAAATATCCAGACCTCAACCTCTCATTCTTGGCTACCCTGAACATCCCCGAGGGGCCTTGCTGGACTTGGTCAAAGATTGAGCTCCATAACTTACCATTTGCCCTTCCTCCGGCGTCGAAGGTCGCAGCAAAGGATGTTGGGGATGGAGCATCTCATGACGCGGGGGTCCCTTAGGTGTCTAGGGCTTTACTTTGTCTTATTCTTTTTTTTTTTGTAATCTTCTTCTTGTAATCTCCTCCTTGTAATAAGGCCTTCTCAATGACATTTTGTTAGTGTTGTGCCCAAAAGCCAATCATGAGTTGATTGTATTCTTGCACATTGAGTCATGATATTTTATTAAGGCATTAATCCAGCAATTATGTTTGTTGTTTTGTTCCTGGGTAACTTAACAAACATAATTGTAACCCTAGAATAATGATATTCTTAAAAGTCCCTGGTCTAGTATTATTGTGGAGCGGGTTGCAATAATACATAACGACTAGCATATGTGGAGACTAATATGAGATATGTAGTCTACATATGGGTACAAGTTGGAGAACTTGTGTACTGGACCGACCCACCATGAGAACACTACATGGATCGTTATATGAGTGTCATAAGTAATTCTCATAATGATCATGGTATATGTAGTCCTTCGACCTAAGATCATCAAGGTTCCCTACATGTGAGTCACATACTTTGATACTTTCCTTTGTTGCTCATAACTGAGTGAACTTGAAGGAGGTCATTGGGTATGCCACATATCATGCAGAGGGATTTGTATGATCAAGATGGGATTTGTCCCTCCTATGTAACGGGAGTGATATCTTCGGGCCCCTTGATAGAGTAAGACTTAGAAAAATGCATGGCCATGCTCGGATGAGTTGATATACGATATCAATGTCATCAGTTTAAGTTAGTCTACTCGGTAATCAAGAAACCAAAGATTGGGCTATACGAGAGTGACACATTCCATGTCTCGTGCTTAGTCTTGATATCTTGGACAAAGGGACAATGGCATATATCGGGGATGATCATAAAGGTTTAGTCGAATCATCGACAATCTTGTCACTTGGGTAGCAATGATGTGTTGCTAGGCACCGCTCATTGCTTATGATCATAAATGTGATTTATGATCATTGCCAACGTGGTAAGAGCCTATTGGGTCGCACACATAGAGCAATTTGGATCATTAGAGTGCATGGGCTAATTATTTGGGTTATGGTTTCACTTTAATTTCGTATTAATAATGGGCCCAAAAGTTGAGCCATTATTAAGCCCGAAATTAAATCCTAATTGGATTAGGGCTTTGAAACCCATTAGGCCTGGAAGTTGAGTCTCACTATAAATACAACTTTTAAGTGAGAAATTCGTAGGTCTCCTTGTCTCCTTGCCCTAGCCTCCCAAAAGGACAGTCGCACTCTTCTCTTGCAATTCCTTGGAGGACGCAAGCTAGCACTGCGAGCGCAAGAGAAACGCATCTGCCGGGACGTGGTGGAAGCGTGGTGATCCCGAGAGGTTCGTGTGGATACCATAGAGAGCTTGAACACGTCAACTGTTCAGGTTTTGTGATTCGACTCTACAGTTGAGTGAGAGATCTCAACAAAAAATTAGGTATGAAAATTTTCGAACACCCGGTTTACCCAGTTTCACTTGGATCCTGGAGGGTTTCGGTTAAATTCCGCTGCGCTGTTTGGCTCCCGAAACCCAACACATTTTTCCTTCCTTTGAAATTTGGCTAAGTGCCTAAGCAATAATTTTCATTTACAAGGGTTGTCTTGACCACTTTTAGCCTAGGGCCATTGGGAAGACATTTTTCGCTCTTTTTATCGACCATCTTCGGGAAAATGCTAGCTTTGGCGAATACCTTTTGGTAACGTTTGGCCTATTTTCACCAGCCGTGTTCGGTCGACGCACATTTTGGGGAAAATGACCCAACCAGCTTCGGAGGAAATGTGTGATTTTCGCAAGTACTTACTTGTACCTTGTTCAGCAAGATTTCTTAGATGGAGTTATTTTTCT
Source organism: Aquilaria sinensis (assembly GCA_005392925.1). NCBI lineage: Eukaryota > Viridiplantae > Streptophyta > Magnoliopsida > Malvales > Thymelaeaceae > Aquilaria > Aquilaria sinensis. The sequence goes on along the minus strand of SMDT01002548.1, from coordinate 388,461 downwards.
AGAAAATTTTCTATACTTAGAAAAATTTTGAACTGTACAATTTCCTAACAAGATTCTAAGCATAGAATTTCTTCAAGGCATCCGAATGCCTTGTATTTTTCAGTTCTTCACCTTCGGTATCACCGAGCTTATATACTCATTTCCTAACCTTGTCAAGGACCAAATAAGGCCCTTCCCAGTTTGCCTGAAGTACCCCATGAGACGGTCTTCGGGGTTCAAACTCAGCTTTCCAGAGAATGAGGTCTCCCTTCCTGATTCCTTTTTGCCTAACGTGCAGGTTCGCAGCCATAGGCACTCTTTGCTGAAAGGCTTTTCTTCTAAGTTCAGCCACTTCTCTGTGTTCGTCAATTAGGTCGAGCTTAGTTCTCAACCCGAGGTCATGCCCTTCCTTGTTGAACACTTGTATCCTGACTGATGGCTGGACTACCTCGATAGGAATAATGGCCTCGGTGCCGAAGACGATCGGGAAAGGCGTCTCGCCCGTGGCTCTTCAGGGTGTTGTCCGATAGCTCCATAGTACACTAGAAAGCTCCCTTGGCCATTTTCCCTTTGCTTCCCTCAATCTCTTTTTCAGAGCATCTTTTATAGTTCTGTTAGATACCTCTACCTATCCGTTGCTTTGAGGATGAGCTACCGGGGCGGAGTGCATTTTTATCCCGAGGTTGGTGATGAATTCTTGGAATCCCTTGTCAATAAACTGGGAACCATTGACAGCCACTACCACCCTCGATATGCTGAATCTGCATATAATGTTCTTCCAGATGAATTTTTGTATATCCTTTGCCGAAATGGTTGCCAGGGGCTCTGCCTCGAACCATTTAGTGAAGTAATCCACTGTGACCATGTAGAACTCCACTCGTCCAAGTGCAGTTGGGAGTCGCCCGATGAGGTCAATGCCCCATACTGCAAAGGGACAGGGGTAGTTAGCCGAGGTTATCAATTCCAAGGGTAACCTCTAGACGTTGGCATGTCTTTGGCAATTCTCACATTTCTAGACAAACTGCCTCGCGTTCTTTCTCAGGGTAGGCCAGAAGTACCCCTGGCGGAGTATTACTCCTGCCAAGGCTTCAGTTCCAATATGGGAACCACAAGCCCCCTCGAGGACTTCTTCGAGGACTGTCTCAGTGTCCTCTTAGCTGACATACCTTTGTAGCGGACTTGAATACCCCTATCGGTACAATTCTTCTCTGATTAGGAAATATCATCCAGAGCGTCTTCGCACTTTTGCTGCTTCGCGAGGGTCATCACGAAGCTCCGAGGTTGTAAGATACCTCTTTAAGGGGTTTCTCCATCTTTTTCCGAGGTTGCTATGCTCATTATTGCTATGCTCGGGTGGCTCAATACTTCAGTCGACTTTCTTGATTTGGGCAGGCTATCCGCTTCAGCATTGTCTCGGTGAGGCACGTTCTCAATGTGCACTGTGTCGAACTCCTGAATGAGCTTTGATACGAGCTCGTGATATTTTGCCAAAGTTGGGTCCTTCACGGTACAGTCCCCTGCCATCTGTCAGACCACTAGCTAAGAATCGCTGTAGGCGTTCAGGTTTTTCACGCCAATTCTTCTAGCAAAGCGTGACCCTGCTATAAGAGCTTCATATTCTGCCATATTGTTGGTGACGTTAAACCTGAATTTGTGGCTTTCATGACCTCCATACCCTCGGGACCGTGAATGATTACTCCAACTCCCTAGTGCTCCGAACCGAAGGCCCCATCTACAAACAGAGTCCACTCCGGTTCATTTTTCCCAAGGTCTAGTTGACTTTCTTCAGAAATGGGTACTTCGGCAATGAAATCCGCCAAGGCTTGAGCTTTTATTGCCTTTCTTGGTCCATAGGTGATATCATACTCGTCGAGCTCTACACACCATTTGGAAAGCCTTCCCGAGTGGTCTACCCTATTCATGATATCTCGAAGAGGCAGGTTACTTCGGACAATAATGGGGTGGCCTTGGAAATACGGACGTAGCCTTCTGCTTGCAAGTATTAGGGCATAAATAGCCTTTTGTAGTAAGGGGTACCTGACTTCGGCACCATGCAGAGACTTGCTCACATAATATATTGGCCATTGCTCTGCCCCCTCTTCCTTCACGAAGACCGAACTTAGCGCCTTTTCAGTGACGGCGAGGTATAGTATGAAGGGTTCCTCTTTCTGTGGCTGTCGGAGTGTCGGCAGGTGAGTCAGGTAGACCTTAAGCTCCTCCTAGGCCTTTTGGCAATCTTTATTCCAAGGATGTACCTTGCTCACGAGGTCACCACCATTGTTCGCCGCCTTAGTCAGGACCTTGAAGAATGGTCGGCAGTGATCCCCATATCTGGAGATGAATCTGCTGAGGGACGTGATTCTCCCCATGAGTCTTTGCACATCCTTTGTCATCGTGGGAGTTCGGAATCTTAAAAGGGCCTTGACCTTTTCTGGATTGGCGTCGATACCTTTTTCTGACACCATAAATCCAAGGAATTATCCCGCGTTCACCCCAAACACGCATATTTCAGGGTTAAGACAGATTCCGAAGATGCTCAGCTGGTGGAATGTTTCCTCCAAGTCTGTGATATGACTACTAGGTAGCTTGCTCTTAACTATCATATCATTGACGTAGACTTCCATGTTCCTCCCTATTTGGGAGTTGAAGACTCTGTTCATTAACCTCTGGTAGGTGGCTCCTGCATTCTTGACCCCGAAGGGCATTCTAATGTAGCAATATGTACCAACTTCGGTGATGAAGGCAGTTTTTTCCTTGTCTTCAGGGTCCATCTTGATTTGGTGATACCCACTGAAGGCGTCGAGGAAACTTAGGAGGCCATACTCAGAGGTTGAGTCCACCAACTGGTCTATTGGTGGTAGTGGATATGAATCTTTAGGACAAGCATCATTCATATTTCGGAAATCGATGCACATCTGGAGTTTATCACTCCCTTCCTTTGTGGCGATTACCATGTTACTAAGCCATTCGGGTATTTGACTTCCCTTATTATGCCGGCCTCCACTAACTGTTGGACTTTGGATTTTACAAAGCTATTCCTATGTGCCGAAAAGCTTCTTTTCTTTTGGCACACGGGCTTCGCATTGGGGCGTATCTTAAGATTTTGCTGAATTATGTGAGGGTCTACCCCAGGCATGTCCTTCGGTGAGTAGGCAAACAAATCTTTGTTCATTAATAGAAAAGATACAAGGGTTTCCTTATCACCTTCAGCCACTGTTTTCCCTATTCGGGTACTTTGGCCTGGGACAAGTTCTATATCTTCTATTTCTATTTTCTCAGGGTCTTCTATTTCTTCCTTCTTTGCCTCTCCTGTGAGTATGGACTTTGCTCTCGTAGTCCGTGCACAGCTCTTCGCTGGGGCCTTTCTTGCTTTGACAAACACTTTTCTCACTTCCCCTTGGTCGATGAAGATCTCAGCATCTCCATCCTTTGTGGCGAAGGTGACAGTCAGGTATTTCACATCTAGGCGAATGTGGAGGTTTCCTTGCGTCTGTCTTCCAAGGATGCCATTATACGATGAAGGGACATCTATGATGAGGAACCTTGTCATTGTGGAAGTAAAGAGCGCATCATTGCTCTGCAATGAAGTTTCTCTTAACATCAGAGGAAGGTCAATCCTTCCGAGGATAGGAAGTTCGGACGGAGCCACTCTGAAAGTAGGAGAGGTGACGGGCCTGAGATCGCCCCTTGGGATACCCAAACCCGGCAGTAGATGGGAGAACAAGACGTCAGTATTAGAACCATCGTCAAGGAGTACTCTCTTGATGTCCCAACTCCCTATCCTTGCCATGACCAGAAGGGGGTTATCATGAGGGAATATTATGGTAGACCCATCTCTCTGAATAAGCTTTTTTGATGGGTTACCGTATTCCATCACCGAGATCTCCCTGGCTTTTCTTTTTCTTTCTGCCGAGGGTAATCCTGTGGTGATCGTCTGTATTATTCTTGCCGGAGGTGGCGGATGTCTTCTAGGACTTCCGTTCCGGCATCTGCCGGAGTCATATTCCTCATCATCTCATTTCCTTTCCTCTTCCCTCTTCCCCTTTAAGGAGAGCATCCGCAGGTAGCGTCGAAGTTGGCCCTGCCTTATTAGGGACTCTATGTACTTCCTCAGCTGGAAACAATCCTTGGTATCATGTCCATGATCCCAATGGAACGGGCAAAACTTTTTCATGTTCTTTTTGTTGTCTGAGGTCATGGCCTTCGATTGTTGAATTTGAGTTCCCTGCCTTTCCATGGCCATGAGAATGTTCATCCTTGTGGTGTTTAAGGGAGTAAAAGTCAACGGCTTCTTCCCTCTCAGCTTCCGAGGTTGACCCTCTGAATCGGTTGGTAGCGAGTTTGTTTGCTTGAACCCTCGGTACAGACGTGGTCGAGCTTTGTGCCCCCCATCTTCAGCTCTTCAGCAGTTATATGCTGCTCCGCCCTTCGGTAAAATTCACCGAGGGTGTCCGGGAGATCCTTCAAGGATTCGTAGAACAATTGTGAGTCTCTCCGAAGTCCCTATATCATGGAGAGGATACGTATCTCTGGCGTAAAGTTGGGCATTCTTAAGGCTTCTCGGTTGAACCTTTCGACATAGTCACAAATAGTTTCTCCATTCTTCTGCGCTATGTCAAACATTTGAACTAGCATCTTCGCCATCGGCCTGCTTCCGATGAATTGCTGTGTGAAATCGGTAGACAACTCTTGGAATCCCACGATGGTTTTGGGGGCTAACGAGTTGTACCACGCCGTTGCCGATCCAAAGAGGGTGACCTCGAAGCATTTGCACAAGGTGGCCTCATCAGCACCTTGCAACACCATGTTGCGCATGTATTTGGTTAAGTGAGCCTGGGGGTCACTTCGGCTATTGTAGGTTTCCAAACAAGGCACCCGAAAGTCACTCGGCATAGGTGCTTCGACTACTGTTTGGGTAAACGGCGATTTGTCTCTACTGAAGGTTTTTAACAACCTACACTAGACGGGTTTTCGAGCTACCTGTCTTTCCACCCTCTCTAACCTCTTTAGGATTTTTTCCATGAGGAGTGTGCACTGGGCTCTTCTTCTTGCTGCCTGGAGGCCTCTAGTAATGGAGAGCGACGCCTCCTTTTTAGAGAGTAACTTCGGTACCGAAGGGATTGCGATTTTTCTTCTGGTGAAGAACTTTTTTGGCGGGGAGTCCTGGGCCATTTGGACCCCGTTTCTCCAGTAGGTCGAACCCTGGGGGGGTATGTTGTCCGTCGAGCACTCATCACGTTGGTCCCCGCTTCCCTAACTCCGATGAGTTGACTTTGGGCTTCTCTCGCAACGAGGTGCTGATGAAGGGGGCCTTCGGTCTGGAGGCAGCTGTGGCCACCTTTGGTCCAGTTGCTGTGTCATTTCAGCCATAACGGAGCGTTGAAAATCACGCAAGAAGTTCATCATAACGATTAGAGGATGTTCGTCCTCCGGCAAGGAAGTCCCTGCAGTAGGTTGTTCGGTTGCCGGTTGAACCTCTGGTGCGGAAGGCGACTTCGAAAGCCCCTTGTCCTTAGAATGCCAAGTCTCAACGATGGCCACCTGGGAGTGGGTTCCCACAGACAGTTCCAGATGATGCCCATCGGCATCATCGCTGTATGACTTGGTAAGATTGGGACAGACTTCCAGTGAGAGAGGAACGCTAGAAGGAGAGACTTCATAAGAGAGATTGCCTAAAATATTCAAAGAATGAAGGTTAAGAGGTCCCCGAAGTATTTTTCCGGGCAGGAGCCTCCGACGTGCATGTCAATATTTTGAGAGGCGGGAAGTAGTAAGGATGTGAAATGTATGTTTTTTCCAGAGATCACCCTTACTGAGGCCATTTTCTTAATATTATAGAAGGGTGTAATGGAGATGCCTGCTTGACATGGCCCGCTCAAATCACAACACGTGTTCAGTCGGATGTAATTCGTCCCTTTGGGGGTGGGGGCCTCTAGCCGGCTGCAGGCCGTTCTGGCCAGAGGTCAAGGTCGGGGTAAGTCTGCGTGACAGGACGCGTGTGGCAGCGGCATGTCAAAGCATGTATGAGGGCAGCATGTTGCGTACGGGGGCGGCATGTTAGAGGCTCCTTAATTGTTTCTGCTGTACTCTTGAGATTCCTTCGGTAGAAGAGAGCGCTTCGGAATAGGGGCGCTTTCTTCCAAAATCGTTTCAGCAATCCAGGAGTCCCCTCGTCACAGATGCTCCCCTTCGGGGGCGTTCTCTTCTGTCGAAGGTGGTGAGTCTTTCTCTTCCGAAGCCGATTTGGTCACCTTACTGAGGATGCCGATGCACCGTGTTCCTGAGGTCAGTACTGTCATTCCCAGGGATGATGATGGATCACCGAGGTTGGATGTTCAAGGTGTTAGACCCCCTTTTTCTGAGGTTGGTGCTCGTATTCCTTGTGGGTGATGCTCAACTTTCCGAGGGTGGTGGTTTGCCCGAGCTTATGGGTTTAAAGGGAGATAGCGTTTCGGCTATCAACATCTAGAGGTAGTTGGGAGTCTCTGGATGCACACCCGACTTGAGCCACATCAGAGAAAGTAGATAAGTGGTAGGCAAAATACTTTCTATCAGCTAAGGTCTTTGTTCAAGTGCCGAACGAGGGAGAGATGAGCTATTAGCTCTGCTAGGGTAAATTGGCATGTTCAAGATGTAATTGATGGTCAGCTCCGATATCCTTCTCATCCCATGGTGAGGGACTTCTATGAGTTCCATGGGATCACAATCAGCAAGCTCCCAGCAAATTCATATGCCCAATTTAATGCTTACCTATGCATGAGCAGTGTGTTCTGGCTAGAACCACATTTCTTCATTTTCTTGTAGTATTACAAATTGCTCACCATGCTAAAAAGGTCTTTCTACTACATGCTCCCAATGAGTCTATAGGAGCAAGAAGTAAACTTTCTTGCTTAACACTGGAGATGGTTGAGGTAATTGGTAGAGGAAGTACTTTTTTATGCCTATGCCAGAGTCTTCGGGGATATCGAGCAAATGGTCTATTCAAAGTCTAGAGCTCGACATAGATGATCCTTCAGTGCTTTTGGACAGAAATTTAAGAAGTGCTTTCTTGATTTCGAAGCCAAAATATGGGCAATGATGGATTAGGGGTACTTGAACAAACAAGCTAACCCTTTCCCTTTTCCCATTAAGTGAGACTTGATAATAGGGGAGGTCCTTTGTGCCCTCCATGTCTACCCTCCTCATTCCGTGAACCTAAAGTACGCAACCCAACCTCCCACAACGGACTTGGACACCCACCTAGCACAGTCAGGTTTGAACAATCCCCCTAAGGTTCTAATTCTTGTCCAACTATTTTGGGGGGATCTTTCTTATTCTGCTCTTGTTTCTCATCGGTACTTTTCCTGTTATGGCTCTCCTAATGGAAAGCTTTTTTGAGCAAGGTAACATATTTAAAAACTAGTTTGGAACTTTGTTTCAAGTTTACATTAGCAAGAATAAGTATGTTGGGCAAAGTTTACTAAGTTCCGAGGAGTTTAAGGCAACAAATAGTGTTTGGGAGTAAAAAGGTAATTTTACATCTTGAAGAGTTAGGCCTAGTCCTGAGAGTTAAGAACGATTTTTTGGAAACCTAACCCTTGCCTTAAACACAAACTTAGGTTAAATAAACAAGATTTAACAAAGGTTTGAGTATAGTTACTATTTAAGGAAGGGGCTTTTTGTAACTTTTTATAAAGTTTGGTGGCTTGGTGGTTTAAAGGTTATAAAACCTGGTAAAGTGGTGGGAGGCTACCATTCTTGCTTATGTATTTCTCTTATCTCGAGTTCAACCTTGCCTCCACCATTTCTCCATGAATTCAAGGTCAAATTTAAGTGCTTTTGATGAAATTTGAAGCCACCAAGGGTATTTATGCATTGGAAGGCTTGTTTCAAGAAGATTTTGTGTTTTTCAAGCTTGGATCATGTTTCCAGCATGTCCCTTATTTTTCAGCATGAGGTAACTTGTGTTTTCATGGTGATTTCTTGTTTATTTGATGATTTAAAGCTTGGGTTTTGATTAGAAGTTAGTAATTTTATGTCTTATGCTTCGGTTTGCTTGGAACTTTGCTCGAACTTTGTGGATTCTTGTCCTTGCTAAAAAGTTGATTGGTTCTTGCTTCTGACTAGAAATCAAGGCAAGGGATTTGTAATTCAAGTATATTTGATGCCATTCATAGCTTGTTTGTTTGTTAAATTCAAGTAGTTTGATGAATGGTATTAGTTGGTGGATGGTGATGGACATGTTGGACTAGTGAGGTTATGATGATTTGTGTGGTGTTTATGGACTTGATAGGGTTGGTTTAAATAGTGCATTATGGCCTAGTGCATGTGTACTTAAAGGTTTGAGGCATTTCAAGGCATCCCTGGAGCCATTGGAAGGCCTTGGAGGGCCCTAAAGAAGGTATGGTGCAAAATCTAGAATTTCTGGGACTAAAATAGTTCGGGACACATTTCCAACGGTTGTTGATTCATCACCAACAATTTCATAAAAATTCCAAGGGGTTTTGTACTGTAGCAATGCATGTTTATTTGTTGGCGATGCTTCACCATGACAGCTTTTACACTTGGTAGTATTTTCAACATAACTTTTTACTCGGGTGTCCAATTGGGCCGATTCCAGATTTCACTCAAAGCTAAGAGACATCACAATCATATACATGCCTTCACGAATTTTGTAATTGCGTAGTTTCAAAGGTATTTTAGTTCAAAGTGAAGTCATGTTTGGCTACAATAGAGCACCACAATTTAGGCTCTTATATGGGAACCTTAGTGCACCTAGGAGGGTTCTAAAAAATGTAGTAAATGAGTCCAACCATGTTCATTACCACTCCACTAGTGTGAACCATGTAATGGTGATAGGGGAGCATCATGGATGAAGGCTTAGTGCACTTGTTGCCTAGGCAAGTTGTGAGTTGAGCCATGAGTGGAAGCTTAGACATCCATGGTAGTTTAAATGGTGAGGCCTAGTACCTTGGTGGTCCAGGTAAGTTTGTTAGCTTAAGACACCAAATGGGAGCCTAATGCACCAATTTCGGTGGAGGCTTAGTTCCATAGTGGCCTCGGTGAAACACTATGTGGGAGCCTAGTTGTTACGGCCCTCCAGGCAACAGAGCTTCAATGGTCAGGTAAGACTTGTTAAACAAGTCATAATCCCTCATTCAATGCCTCAATTGTTTTGATTAAGAAAATGCAGCAAGTCTATTAAAGGTTATATTGTTCCTAGGTCATTCGGCACCCAAGTGCCACCAAGGGCAAAATGGTCATTTTGTACCGCAAGGTGATAGGTTTGGTATTCAAGCTCATAAGTTGTTCTTTTGGACCTAATTGACAAGAAACCAAAGAGTTGGAGAGGATTGCGAAGTCTTATGGCACTATTTGAGCATGGGGTCTTTTTAGCAAAACTAAAGAACTTTAAGGGATAAACTGAGAAGTTGGGCTTTTAAACCATTTTCAAGGCTTTGGGAGCTCACCATTCATCATCTTCAACCTCCAAATCCGTAGCTCCCCTTTCTTTCTCAAATTGCATGGCCAAATCTTCACAAAAACATCAATTCTTGGTGGAAATCGAAGTTTCGTGAGGTACCCATGCAAGAAAGAGCTTATTCTCGCATAGTTTTGGTGTGGAATGCCTTCGATCACATTTTTTAGCATGGTAACCTTGCTTGCCCTCTTTGTTCTTGAGTTGTTCTTGGTTTCTTGTGGTTGTATGAGCTTAGGTCTAGCTTGGTCGAGCTTAATTTGGTGCCATTGTGTTGATTTTGCTTAGAACCATAGGATACCCTAGTGGAGCCCAACTTTTTCACGTGGATGCTTGATTGCTTAGTTGTTATTCTCAATTGAGGTGTGGGATTAAGTTTACATACTCTTGTAATGCATGTCTTAATTTCTTGAATGTTGGTTTCAAGGGGTTTGTGAGAGATGCATTGTTATGGTGGACTCCCAGGATTGGTAATGTTCTATAGGCCATTAGAACACTACCCTTAGTGTGCATACCCAAGTAGCCCTCTTGGGTACTATGTAAATACATGCATATTAGTCCAACCATCACGCACATATTCACATTTCATGCACACCATGGCAGCAAAGAAGGAAAACACTAGCACAAGTCTTAATTTTCGCTACCACACATTAGGCAATCTTGTTAAGTACTAGTGACTAGCCGCTACACCTGTAACTTTCACTAACAAACTCTATCATTATAGCCATTTAACCCCTTATTTTCTTTGCTCCATTATAAATTAAAGGCTTAGGGTAAACCAAGGAATTTTTTTTTACATTAATAGCCCACCTATGGACCGAGTTATGGATTTTTTAAGTTGGTTACAAAATTCTGACCAAATCAACAGTAACTTAGCCAATTTTGCAATGTCATGACATTTGCTATATGGCTCCAAATGCATAAATTACAAAGCCCAATTAAACCTATACATGTCTTCTAGTTGTAGTCAAAATGTCATACCATGATTCATTCGACACAGGGATATATTAAACTTGAGGTGTAGAGTCAAAATTCTGGTCACTTTATAACCATTTTGCCCATACAAAATTTCATAAGTGTGCAAACACTTCATTCACAAGGGAAAGACTTCCCAAGCTATCCCATACATGTCCTGTACGTGTAGGAATTACATGCTCTTGCATCTAGCAACTTTATATGGCTAAAACAAAATTTACAAGTAAGCAACCCATCATTCACAGTTAGGGAACTTTGCACCACATCACATACATAGCCAAAACTTAACTCAAATGTTCACATACTTGTCTCATTTTACATACAATACATTTACATGTATACATTCACTACATAATGGTCTTAACTTAGCTAAATATGCACTTGAATTTACAAGAGTGCCGGAGGCACAATGGACTCCAGAACAGGATGCTGGACAGCTACTGCGTACCACAATAAGCGGCATCACACAAAATACCAAACGTGCTCTTAAAATTACCAAATTATCCAGATCAAAACTAGAAATGTGGAAGTTTAATTACCTTAAAATTTAGAGTAAAACCCAAACTACAAAGGTTAGTTTGAAGGTGATCTCATAGCTTGACCTGAAATGACAGAATTGAGGGGAGTAAGTTTCACTAAGAAACTTAGTAAGGGTAGCACTTGGATTCAATAGGCAATGTGACCATCATTAAAACCTAAATCAAAAGACACTAAAATAAAATATCACAATGCATATATACAAGATATAGCAACTAAATGCAGTAGCCATTCACAACCAACAAACACTTGAAATGCTGCAGCAACAATAACCATAGGTCAGTCCATAAAACATGCGGTAAACATAAATAAATCACTATGGCAGCCCTCCTCAAGCTAATTTTGGTATTCTCAGGATTTTAACACTAGTTAGTACTAACTTTGGGCTCTAGAAACCCTCATTTTACTGCCATCTTTGTGCGCTTCACACTAGGTCACAAACCTTGAATAAGTGCACTCCCCTCACTATGCTTTGTTCATCAAGCTCATGGATTTTTTCCAAGCTTAGCCCTAGCTCCATGGTTTCTTGAAAATAAATAAAACAACCCATGAGAGCAAGAGAACCCTTACCAAAGTGGGTAGACCAAAAATCAAGCTTGATCCTTGAAGTATCCAAGCAATAGCTCTAGTTTGCTTCCAATTGCTTCCTTTTGCCATCAATTTCAATCTTGGATGTATGATGGCTATGGAAGAGCTATGGATGAAGTGTGGGGGAGGGTGGTGGCTATGTGGCTCAAATATGGAATAAAAAATTCAAGTTCGGCTTCTTAAATTAGCTTTAGCGCACTAAACACCCTTATCAGCCTTAATCATGCTTTACGTCATTTTTTTTGCCCATAAGCATGGTTTCTTTGCCTTAAACCTATTAGTGCAAATGTGCACAAAATTTTTGACCCATTTACAAGCCAAAGCCGACCCTCCCTAGGTGGGAAAACTCCAAATTGCTCTATTTTGTCTTAAGTCAGAAGCTTGAACACCTTAAGGTTTACACTAGGACATTTAGGTCCTCAATGCCTTTAGTGTTTCCTTTGTCGAAACTTGTCTTCCCTGAGCAATTTGGTCCTCTAATAGCACTTTTATACCATTCATATTCTTCCCATAACTTTCTAAAGCTCTTTTTTGAGAGTTTTATAATTAATTACCTAAATTTCTAAAACCTTACAAAAAAGTCCATAGGCTGCTTGACAAACAAGCAGTCCTTAAGGATTTTCTTGGAGGCCAAGTTACCAACTTAGAACACTTTTAAGGAGGTGTTCATTATACCTTTTACCCTTCATACTTCAATCACTATGAAGACAATTACACAATATAATGGTTTTTAGCCATTATGCCACACTTATAATTCTCCCATTTTTGTGAGGTGGTAACACTAACCCTACAATATATGCATCTGAATAAACCTTTTGTATAAACCTTAAAAGGTTTATTCAGATTAGGTAATATTAGCACAGGAGTGGAAGTGAGCTTATTTTTTAGAACCTGGAAGCTTCTTTCACACTTCTTAGACCATTCAAAGTTTTGCCCTTTTCTTTTTAATTTGGTTAAAGGAGCTGCCACTATAAAAAGTTTTGGTACAAATCTTCTATAATAACTAGTTGGACACAAGAAATTTCTTGTTTTTCTAACATTCTGAGATTGCTTCCATTGTAAAATATCTTTAATTTTTGTTGGGTCTACAGCCAATCATTGCCCATTTACTACATGGCCTAAGAATTCAATTTGATTGGTCCAAAAATGGCAGTTATTCAATTTTCCATATAATTGGTGTTTGTTTAACAGATCGAACATTGTTCCTAACTGCTTTTCATGTTCCTCTTTATCCCTTGAGAATACTAAGATATCATTTATAAAGATCACCACAAAATGATCTAAACATGGTCTATATATTCTCTACCTCAAATCTATAAAGAAAGATGAGGCATTAATAAAGTAAAAAGACATTATTGTATATTCAAAATGACCATATTTTTTTTTTCTAAAGGCATTGTTATGGATATCTACTTCTTTAACTCTCAATTGGAAATACCCTGATCTATGGTCAATTTTTAAGAAAGCTGTAGCCCCTTTGAGTTGATCAAGTAAGTCCTCAATCCTGGGGATAGGGTACTTAGTCTTCATAGTCATAGTATTATGTTTTCTACAGTCAACTCACAACCTAAGTGTTCCATCTTTCTTCTTCACAAACAGCAGTAGTGCACCCCAAGGAGACATAGTTGGGCTAATGAATCCTTTTTCAAGGAGTTCATCTAACTACGTTTTTAGCTCATTCATTTCATGAATAGCCATCCCGTAGGGTGTGGCAGATATAGGAGCTACTCCTGGAGTTAGCTTAATCACAGACTCTATCCTCTTAGGGGAGGCAAACTTAGTACTCAGAAGAAAACACATCTAAAAATTCTTTTATAATAGGAATCTTGTCTTGCTCAATCTTAAAGTCTTTGTCATTTAGGCCCATGTATTCTTCTTCAAGAAGTATTGGCATACAATCCATTACTTTTACTTTCCCAACATCATATAAATGAGTCTTTTAAAAAGTGTTCCATTGACCTAGGCAATATCAATTTCCTATTTTGACAATCCGTAATAACATTATTTTTAGCTAACCAGTTCATACCCAATATTATGTCATATCCAGTGGTTTCTAGAATGATCATATCAGCCTTTAATTCTAGCTCATTTAGCCTATTACATAGTCTTTGACGATGTGATGTGAAATCATAAGTTCATTTTTAGCTATTCTAATCATATACATATGAGGCAAAGTTGTTACCTATAAATTCAACTCCCTTACTAAGTTAGTTGAAATAAGAGATGTGGATGCACCAGTATCATAGAGCTCAGAAATGAGCTTATTATAAAGGTAAAGGTTACCTTTTAGTGCTTCATTCCTCAGCTTGTTGTGACTTATGGCCTCTTCACCAAGGCTAGTTTCCTATCTTTTTCTTGATCCTTCAATTTGATATTCTCTTCCAATTGGTGGTTGGATTCCAGTTGCTATGAGCTGTCCTAGTCCTTTCTAGTTTAGTTTAGGTGGGTGGGCTGCTACATTTCCTAGTCAAGGAGCTCTAAACATGCCCAATACTGTTCTTTCTTCATTCTTAACTGGGCAATCCCTAAACTAATGGTGTTGAGAGCCACACTTCAAACATCCCTCAGTAACTCTATAGCATAGTGTAAAACCATGATACTTTCCACAGGTTTAACATTGTGGTCCAAACCTCTAGGCGTGCTTGGGCTTATTCTGTTCTCTGCCCATCTCAACCTTTCTTAGCCTATCCTCGGCTTATTTTCCATCCGTTTTGATGTTCCATAGGAGCCCCCTTGATATTTTCTACCATAGGATGATGAAATTCCTACTTAAATGTCAGAGCCCTTTGGACAGCCTCATAACAAGTTTTAATGCCAACAATGCTTAATATCTATCTCAGTTTAGGCCTTAGTTGTCTAATGAAACTTTTGGTTCCCAGTTCTGGTTGTCCATCATACTGAGGAGCATATTTGAGAAGAGTACCAAATTGGTGCTCATATTTCCTAATAGACATGGTTCATTGTTCCAACATATTCAACTCCACTTGTTTTTGGTCTTTAAGAGCTTCACTGACTTACTATTATTGGAACACCTATAGAAATATAGTCCACCTTATAAGTTCTTTCTTCTTTGTGGGATTCCTCTCATTTCTACTCATATATGCCCTTTGACAACACCTTAGTCCACTTGCGGCTGCCTGTGCTGCCAAGGATCACTAGGAATTGCGCCCTAGTGATCCTTGGCAGCACAAGTAGCTATAAGTCCCAAGTTTTGGCTCATAATTGTTGGTTTCTATGCTTGTGATAAAAGTAATGCACGTGACCTAAACCTACTAACCTAGATACTAGCATTAAATAATGCATGATTCACTTTGGCATAAAATTTAAACATAAAATAAAACATTCAAACCAATGGCGGATCCACACTTAAAACAATAGTAAAACTAGCCAAAGACATAAACACAATTCCTACAAGCATTAACCTTATGTACATTATTTAATTATATGCATGAATCACAAACCAAATATAAAACTAACAACTATTGCTAGAGGTATCTAGTACAATTAAGTACTTAAACATAACATACTTAGATGAACCTATTAGGCTAACCACCTGAGCTCTACCTCTCAAGTGCCTTTAGCCTCGATCTCCCCTTGTGTTTCTAGATCTACCACCGCTCAAGGTGAATCCAACATAGTTAATACATAGCATAACCAATATATCAAATGGAAAATACAAACCAGCAAGAATAATTTGTACCTGATTAACTTGCTCAACAACCATCTTGGGTTGCTGGCCGAACCACCTAAACCTCCAAATAGTGCCTCTAACTTTGGCACTTCCATGCCCCAATTTGGTTTCTTGTCACTTAGCTCTAAATGAATTACCTTGAGCTTTAAAACCAATCCTATCACCTCAGGGTGTAAAATGACCATTTTACCCCAGGTGACACTTGGGTGCCATTTCTGCTATAGGAACGTTTCCAAACCTTCCTACTTGCTTGAAATGCAGAAAAAAAATATTTACTAAAGGATTTCTTATCTTGCAACCATGCCTTACTTGACCGTCACCGGTCCAATACTTGGAGGGCCATAACATCCTTTGTACTGTCCTCTACCAAAGATCTACAATGCCCTCTAGCTTGAAATCTGCTAACAGTACCTTTTGAGTAGATGTAACTTACATTCTTTCAAATACTTTTTTTATCTGGCAAATCCAGAACTCAACATCTTATGGATCACCATTTCCCCCAAACGTTGAGGGTTTGAGTCAGAAAGCCTTCCAACTGGCCTTCTCCTAATCCTTTCTTTCTTGGTCTTTTTCTTCTTCCTTCAGAGGTCCTGACCTTTCTTTGAGAAGCCTACTCTTTTGAGCTTTCTGAGAGTAGCTCCATTCTCCCAGCGTTAGTGCCTCCTTACTCTGATTCCCTATTTTCATCCTGATAGCCGAAGGGCTATTGTCCGTTGAAGGACTTCGCATGTGTGCACCACCCCTGGCCAGCGCAGCAACTCCGGTCAAAACAGACACAACAAAACCCCAGAAAAGAGAGGGCCGCAGCACCCTCGGACAAGTCGAATAGGCGCTACCCTCAGGAAACCCAAGGGACCAACTTCAGTCAGAAGGGGT
Organism: Aquilaria sinensis; assembly: GCA_005392925.1. Lineage (NCBI taxonomy): Eukaryota > Viridiplantae > Streptophyta > Magnoliopsida > Malvales > Thymelaeaceae > Aquilaria > Aquilaria sinensis. The sequence continues at coordinate 372,358 of SMDT01002548.1, read as the reverse complement.
CACCACCCTCCCCGAGGCTGACCTCTCGCCGACCTCACATGCTCAAAACCACCTTCGGATACTCTTTGGCCCACCCTCAGAGCAGGCTCACGAAGTGCCCTCATCAGGTACCAGAGCTTGACCTCGGGAGAGCCCACCCGAAGGTGCCTCGTGCGAACAAGAGACCTCCCTCCAAAGGAGCTCACCTCCCCGAATGAGCTCTGTACTCCGAAGGAGTTCGGTCCTCCAAAAAGGCCACATGGGCGTACGACAAAATGGCTGAGGAGCGTTTGACACACCGCCCTCGTACAACCTCTAACACACCGCCCTCGTACAACCCCTGACACGCCGCCCTCGGACACGCTCTAACAAGCCGCCCTAGGCCCTTGCCCAGGCGGCCTGTGGCCGGCCAGAGGCCCCTTTCTCCTGAGGTACAGACAACATCTGACCGAACACGTGTCACAATCTGCGCAAGTTGTGGCAAATGGACTTCTCCTATACACCTCCCTATAAATATTCGAAAAATGCTCTAGGCAACTGGATCCGGCTCTAAGGGAAAAATCTCTCTACTCCCTACTAATTCTTCATTTCCAAACACTGACTTAGGCGTCAGAGACTTCACCCCCAAAAAAACACTCCGGGGAGCTTCTAACCCTTGCTTGTCTGAGTCCTTGCAGTCCTTCTCCCACCGAAGGCTCGTCATCCAGGAGTTCCTTCACTGGAAGTTCCTGCTCCAGGCTCATTATGTTGCACAACAAAGATGTGGAAGGGCATCATTTGGCGCCGTCTGTGGGAACCCTTTCCCAGGTCACCGTCGTAGAGACTCGGCATTCCAAAGACAAGGGGCTTCCAAAGTCCCCCTCAGCCGGTGAACCAGTAGCCCACTGGAGAGACTTCCACGCTAGAGGACGATCACCCTCTAACAGTGACGTTAGGCTTCTTACGAGACTTCAAACGCTCCATCGTCACTGAAATGACTCAGCAACTCGTCTAGAGGTGGCCCCAGCCCCCTTCAGTCCAAAGGGCCTCCCCCTCGGCAATGGGCCGGGAGAGAAGCCCGACGTCCACCCGCCAGAGTTCCAGGAGTGAGGGCTCTCATGACGTATCTTCTACGGCCGACGTACCCCCTAGGGCGCGACCCACCAAAGAAAGGGCCCAAAAAAAACTATGACCTCTTGTCGGCGGAGTCCGTCCCCGTATCGAAGGTCCCAGTCTTCTCTCCGCCGAAGTTGCTCTCTGAGAAGGAAAAAAAGTTCCCCATTACCGGCGACCACCAGGCAGCAAGGGGAAGCTGACATAGCTGCCCTCTTGGAGAAGATCCTTGGAAGACTAGAAAAGGTTGAAAGGCAGATCTCCCAAAAACCAATCTTGTCAAGACTGTCCGACGCTTATACCGGAGAAGAGTCACCTTTGTACGGGAAGTGGTGGAGGTGCCTATGCCTAGTGACTTCAGGGTACCATGCTTGGAAACTTACGACGGGCGTAGTGATCCTCAGGCGCACCTGACAAAGTAAAAGTGAAGCATGGTGCTCGACGACATAGATGACGCTACCCTCTGCAAATGTTTCGAGGTGACCCTCTCCGGTCCAGCAACGGCATGGTATAACTCCATGGCCCATGGAACCTTGCTGAGTTTCCAGGAGCTGTCTACTACCTTCACCCAACATTTCATTGGTAGCAAGCCAACGGCCAAGATGCCGGTCCATAAGTTCGACATAGCATAGCGAAGTGGGGAAACCATTCGCGACTATGTCGAAAGGTTCATCCGAGAAGCCCTAAGTGTGCCTAACTTTCAGCCCGAGATTCGCATCCTCGCAATGATAAGAGGAATTTGGAGAGACTCCCAACTCTTTTATGAGTTCTCCAAGGACCCCCTAGACACCCTCGAGGAATTCTACCAAAGGGCCGAACAGCACATGACGGCCGAAGAACTCAGAATGGGGGGACCTAAGGTGGAACACCCTCGGCCTGAAGGACTAAGCCACCAGCCTCGTCACCAGAATGAGGTTGGAGGAAGGCCCCGAAAATAAAGGGGCAAAAGGCCAATGACGTTCACTCCCTTGAACGCCCCGAGGGCTAGCATTCTCATGGCCTTAGAAAGGCAAGGGACTATAGTTCCAAGGCCAAAGGCCATGACCATGAGGAAGTTCTGCCAGTTCCACCGAGATCATGGCCATGACACTGAAGACTGCTTCCAGCTGAGGAAGTACATCGAGTCTCTGATAAAGCAAGGCCAACTTCACCGGTACTTGTGAATACCTTCGTGAAGGGGAGAAAGGAAGAACAAAGAAGGGGGGACGAGGAGGAATATGATTCTGACAGATGTCAAGACCAAAGTCCTCGAAAGAATCCGCCACCATCAGTAGGGGTCATCCAAACCATCACTATAGGGATACCCTCGGCTGAGAAGAAAAGAAAGATAAGAGAAATCTTGATAATGGAGTATGGGAACTCGCCGAACAGGCTTGTTCACAAAGACGGGTCCACTATGAAGTTCCCCCACGATGACCCACTCCTTGTCATGGTAAGGATAGGGAGTTGGGACATCAAAAGAGTACTTCTGGATGACGGCTCCAACACTGACGTCATCTTCTTGCACCTACTACCTAACTTAGGCATTTCAAAAGGTGACCTCAACACAGTCAATTCCCCCACCTTTGGGGTTGGGCCATCCAAGCTCCTAATTCTCGGATACATCAATCTGCCCCTAATGCTGAAAGGAACCTTGCCTCAGAGTTAGGAGGAATTGTTTGCCTCCGTTATGACGAGATTCATCGTCATTGATGTTCCCTCATCATACAACGCCATCCTCAGAAGGCAAACTCAAGGTAATCTCCACATCCGCCTGGATGTAAAGTACTGAACAGTCACCTTCACAACTGAAGAAGAAGATGTAGAGATCTTCATTGACCAATCCGAGGTTATGAGGGTCTTCACCAAGGCTAGGCAAAGCCCGGTGAAGGTCCAAGTACAGACTTCGGCTACTGAAGAGCCATCATGACAGGTGATGAGACAGTAAAGGAGGGAGTAGAAGAGTTGGAAAAACTTGAAACAGAAGATGTAGAGCTGGTCCCTGGCCGAAACACCCGAGTGGAAAAAAAATTGGCCAAGAGTGACAAAGATAGGCTTGTATCTTTCTTATTAATGAACAAAGATCTATTCGCCTACTCTCCAAAAGACATGCCTGGGGTCGACCTCAGCATAATCCACCATAGTCTCAAAGTATGTCCTGAAGCAAGGCCGGTTCGACAGAAAAAATGAAACCTATCAGCTCATAAGAACTCCTTCTTTAAAGCGGAAGTTAAGTGCCTGATGGAGGTAGGGGTAATAAGAGAAGTTAAAAACCCCGAATGGCTCAGCAACGTGGTTGTCGCGACAGAAGAAGGAGTGAAAAGCTCCGAATGTGCATCAATTTTCGGAACCTGAATGATGCATGTCCAAAAGACTCCTACCCTTTGCCAGCCACAGACCAATTAGTGGATTCAACCGCCGAATATGGTTTACTCAGTTTCCATGATGCCATCAGCGGGTATCATCAAATTTGGATGAACCCCGAAGATGAATAAAAAACCACCTTCATCACCGAAGTTGGTACTTACTGCTATGTCAAGATGCCCTTCGGGCTTAAAAATGCAGGGGCTACCTATTAGAGGTTGATGAATAAAGTGTTTGACTGCTAAATCGGGACGAACATAGAAGCGTATGTTGATGATATGATAGTTAAGAGTAGAATGCCTAGTAATGATATCTTGGACTTAGACAAAACCTTCCAATGACTTCGGGAGTTCGGCATTTGCCTTAACCCCGAGAAGTAAGTGTTTAGAGTGAGCGCTGGTAAGTTCCTCGGGTTCATGGTGTCAGAAAGGGGAATAAACACCAACCCCGAAAAGGTCAAAGCCTTGTTTGGATTCTGAACACCTGCAACCACTAAAGATATACAAAGGCTTACGGAAAGAATCACTTCTCTTAGTAGATTCATTTCCTGGTACGGTAACCGAAGGTGCTTACCAAAGCAACCAAAAGTGAAGGAAACTCCGGAACCGAGGAGCACCCTTGGAACCAAGAATGTCAGAAAGCTTGGGATGAGCATAAAAATTACCTAACCCGTCTGCCAACACTTTAGCAACCTCGGGAAAGAGAGCCTCTCATCCTCTACCTTGCCATCACTGAAAAAGCTGTTAGTTCAGTCTTAGTGAAAGACGAGGGTGGGAGGCAGCGGCCAGTATATTATGTAAGCAAGTCCTTGCACGGCACCAAGGTCAGGTACTCATTGCTCCAAAAACCCATTTATGCCTTAGTACTCGCAGGTAGGAGGCTACGGCCCTACTTTCAAGGACACGCCATCCTTTTCCGAAGTAACCTACCTCTTCGTGACATAATGAAGAAGGTAGAGCATTTGGGAAGGCTGTCAAAATGGTGTATTGAGCTCGGAGAATATGACATCACTTACGAGCCAAGAAGGGCAATAAAAGCCCAAGCATTGGTAGACTTCATTGCCGAAGTTCTAGAAATAGAGAATGCTGAACTCACCTTGGAAGACCTGATAAGGATTGAACCAGAGTGGAAACTTTTTGTCGATGGAGCCTCAGGCCGGAACACCAAGGCACTGCAGTGATTCTTTGGGGGCCTGAAGGTATGGAAGCCACCAAAGCCATCAAATTCAGTTTCGATGTCACCAATAACATCGCCAAATATGAGGCCCTTATTGCAGGATTAAAACTAGCCAAAAAAGTTGGTGTGAGAAACCTTAAGGCCCACAGCGACTCACAGCTAGTAGTCCGGCAAATGACAGGAGATTACGCTGCAAAGGATCCAACCTTGGCAAAATATCATGACCTTGTCCAGAAACTCATTAAAGAATTTGACTCGGTACATATAGAAAATGTACCTCGTAGAGATAATGCTGAAGTTGACACCTTGGCCAAGTCCAAGGAATCAACCAAGGTGCTGAGTCAACCCACCATAGAGCTAATGTGCATAGCAACCTCGGGAGAAGGATGGCAAGATTCCATCAAGAAATACGTTGCAACTTCGGCACTCCCTGAAGACCCTGATGAGGCTTTAAAAGTGTGAAAATGCTCTGGGAGATACTTCCTCAACGGGGAGGAACTATACAGACAAGGGTATGCAAGCCCTTTGCAGAGGTGCATAAGTGAAGGGGATGTCAGAACAATCCTCAAAGAAGTTCATGAGGGGGCCTGTGGTTCCCATATAGGAACAGACACCCTCACTGGGGTACTACTTCACCAAGGTTACTTTTGGCCTACCAAAAGAAAGGATGCAAGGCAATTTGTTTGAAAATGTGACAATTGCCAAAGACACGCCAACATCCAGAGGTTACCCTCGAAAAAGATAACTTCGGCAAATTACCCTTGCCCCTTCGCCGTCTGGGGTATTGACCTCATCGGACTTCTCCCAAGCACCCCCGGTGGAGTGAAGTATTGCATAGTTACAGTAGACTACTTCACTAAGTGGATCGAAGCAGAGCCTTTGGCATTGATCTCGATGAAGGATACCCAGAAGTTCATCTGGAAGAACATCATATGCCGATTTGGCATACCAAGGGTAATAGTGGCAGACAATGGTACCCAGTTTACTGACAAAAGGTTCCGAGAATTCGTAACTAACCTCGGCGTAAAACTACATTTCACCTCGATAGCCCATCCTCAAAGTAATGGGCAAGTCGAGGTGTCCAATAGGACAATAAAAGATGGCCTGAAGAAAAGGCTAAAAGAGGCAAAGGGGAAATGGTCAAGGGAACTCCCAAGTGTACTATGGAGCTATCGCACAACTCCCTGATGGGCCACAGGAGAAACTCCTTTGTCGCTCGTGTTCGGTACAGAAGCCATTATTCCCATTGAGGTCATACAGCCATCAGTAAGAATACAGGTGTTCGATGAAGAAGGAAACAACCTTAGCCTGAGGGCAAAATTAGACCTCACCAAAGAACACGGGGAAATGGCCAAACTCAGGAGGAAGGCTTTTCAACAAAGAGTAGCTGATGCTACTAACTTGCATGTGAAGAAAAAAGGAATCAAGAAGGGGCACCTCGTCCACTGAATCGCCGAATTCGAGCCGCGTAGGCCATCATATGGGGTACTTCGCGCAAACTGGGATAGACCTTTTCTGGTCCTCGATGAAATTTGCCCAGTGGTCTATAAATTAGGTGACACCGAAGGAGTAGAGTTGAGAAACACTTGGCATTTAGATTCTTTGAAAAAATTCTACACTTAAGACATTTTTTTTTTCTGAAGAAAAGCTTGTGATTTCTCCTCTCTAAAATTGCCAGTAAATAAAAGCATACGTATCAACCGAATACGGTTTATAAACCAACTATGGTCACGTTTCTGGAAAGGGCTCCTAGCGTATTGACTTTTGAAAATTTTTCCCGAAGGTGCTAGTTCCCTAGCAAAGCCTAAGACTCGGCGGAATATGTTCGGGAAAGAGAAAATGGTCCACATATTGGAAAAATTTTGCTAAGGGAGTAATAGTAGGAAGCGTCCCAAAGGCATGATTTTGAACATGGATGTTTGCCAAAGATGCACACATAAAATCATATAAGCTTCTGAAGAATAGTGATAAAAAAAAAATGGGAACTTAGCTAAAATCTTTGAAAAAATTTTCATTCATAGCTCTGAAGCAATAGTACAAGAGAGCAGATTACAAGAAAAAGAAAGAAGAAAAAGCCTATTGCTAAGCTTGAGCGTCTGGTAACTCCTCGGCATTAGCATCTTTCTCTTGGATGGGAGCATCCGAAGGCGCAGGCACAACAGGAGGGGGGTTGAGGTAGTCCAACTTCGACCACGTCCACCTGGGCTCTTTGGGGAAATCCAAAGCGGCTAGGAAGGAGAAGTCAAGTTCGGGGTGCTGAGAATGGACTTGATGACGGGCCATACAAAAACCCTCTTGGAAAGATACTTTCGTCATCTGGTCAGACTGGTCCTTCTCGGCACTTAGAGTTGCCAGTTCGGAGGTAAGCTCAGCAACCTCCCTCTCGAGCTTTTCTTCTTCTTCTTCTTGGTCTCCTTCATCAATGGACTGACCTCGGCTTGGAGATCGGCGTTCAAAGCAAGCACCTTCATAAGGTTTTCAGCATCAACTGCCTTTTCCTTCCGAAGGGCTTCATTCTTCGAAGAAAGAGTGGCATACTTTGCGCCAAGGTCCTCAACCTTGGCCAAAAAGTTAAAAAGGAGCTCCTTCTTACTCTGCCGAAGCTCAGCCCGAAGATTCTCCATGTCCTCTTTGGCAATTTTGTTCAGTTCACCGTAGTTGAGGACGTATTTGGCACAAAATTTTTAAACAGAAAATGAGCCTCAGTCTGGTTTGCCACCCAAGCTCAGAAATATCTGCTGTATGCTAAGACCTGCAGAAAAGAAAGCCCTGAGTAAGGGTCAAAGGGCAACAAAAACTCAGAAGAAAATTTCTCTAAGTCCTCAAAAAAGGAATAAGAAATCCACTTGGGCGGCGTGTTCGCTCATCCTTGCCGCGAGGATCTCCTCATTCGGGCATTCGGTGATGAGCGACTGAAAGGTGGCATTCGTTAGCACACGCTTTGCCATTTAGGGAGCCATCAACTGGCTATCCTCGGAGAACAAGTTCATGTCCTCCGTGAAAGACCAGAAGGGATCCCTCGATACCTTGTCCTTTAGGATGTGGCTATCCCGAAGGGCCCTCTTCCGGGCATGAGCCTCCACCCAAGGAGCAGGTGTCACCTTTTCTGCAAGATCACGCCGAAGTTCCTTTAGTACGTCATCCTTTAGCCATTCATCTATAAGATCTTAGATACCAAAAACACCAAGATTCATAGAGAAATTGTTAAGGAACGAACCTGGTGGAACCTCGGTGATGGCATCCTCGGCCTCGTCCGTCTCACGGACTTCACCGGGAATGTTTTTGCCCTTCCTTCTCCGGCTCTCCTAGGGCTCTTGAGCCGAAGTATCTTCAACCGAAGTCTTCGTTGTAGCATCTAGACTCAAAAGTGCCTCCAGGATGGCAGCATCTGAAGGTGGATTGGCATGGGTAGGAGACTAAGCAGGTGACTGATCCTATACCTCCATGATGTCTTCGGGGGGAGGGGGAAGGACGTCCGCTTTGGCTTTCTTTGCCTTGGACGGCCCCCCAGTAGTCTTCTTCGTCTTCATAGAAGTCTTCCTTCGCGTCTGCTCCCCCTTCTCGGCCTGACCAAGAAAAAGGGACTTATAGAACACCACAGATTGATCACCCATCTCTACAAAAGGAAAAAACATCAATGTAAGTCCAAAAGGAATACAGGTAGCAAAACCTGGGAGATAACTTACAATGTAAGTCCAAAAGGAATACAGGTAGCAAAACCTGGGAGATAACTTACTCTCGGCAAAAGCCTCCTATGAGATCTTGGCCTGAACAAGCATCACCAACCATGCCTTCTTTCTTGGGAGAACAGGCACGGGCAGGTTCAAGTCGGACTTGTGCTTGTGGATTACCCCCAGTTCCCGAAGGACCTCTTCAGACATAAGGTCCCACTTAATTGGAAAGGGGTATAAGGAACGCGGGGGGACCTCGGAGTCCCAATCCGCAACTGCCTAAATGTGTCGGTCGAACTCGTCAAACTCCGAGGCCAACCCAAAGGTCAGCAGCTTCTGAGGGTCAACCACATCAGTCCTCAACACCCTCGAAGCCTATGTGGTAAGAACGAAGCTCCATGTTTTGGGAACTGGCAGGAAAAAGAACTTTTTTGCCACCCCCGCCAGCTATCCTTCGTCCCGAAGGTAAAGGTGAACTTCTTGCTCTCGAATCCTCGGGGAAGCAAGAAGTAGAAGCCACCCTTTGGGACCGGGTGGAGCTTATAGTATTGCATGAAGAAAAGAAAATGGGGCCCTATCTTAAAGACCCAACACAGGCAAAGAAAAGCATTGATTTGAGAGTAGGAGTTTGGAGGAAGCTGGTGCACGGCAATCCCATGAAACCTGTAGAACTCACACACCATTTGCCCCGGGGGGGGGGTGGGATATCGAAGACCGGCCTTCAGTTGGGCTCAGTAAACAGTGATCTCACCAGAACTGGCCATGTAAGCATACGTGCCCGAGATAGGTAATCTCGGGATGGCATAAGTAGGGAGATAGAATTTCGCTACCAACTTCATCATTTTCTCCGAAGTAGTGCAGCATGGATGAGACTCAAGGGGAAGAAAACTCTCGGGAATAGGATGGACGATCATCAATGGAATAGGGTTTTACATTTCTCAAAGAGAAGAGAGGTAACTTCGGGAAAACTAAAGAAAGAGAATTGAAGGACTTTCAAAAAATAAAACTTCGGAACAAACGACTTTGGAAGGAAGGAAGAACTTCGGAAAGAAACACCCACCAAAAGTTTTGCCGAAATTTGGATTCCTGGACGCCATCATGAAGTGTTGCCAAAAATCGCTTCGCCACTAGAACCGCTGTCAGAAGGAGAAAAAAGACAATAGAGAGTTCTAGAGCAGATAAGAGCAAAGGAAAAGAATGTGAAGGTCTGAGGCAAGAGCGGTTTATATAGGCCGAAGGGGGCAGGCGAAACGTCATCATATTAGTCCTTGAAGGCGAAGAGACGCAAATGATGTAACCGGTGTAACCGTTCGCCACTCATCAGCTGCCACGTGTAAGCCAACAAGAGAAACAAAGGCACGACCCTGACAACTGGCAGTCCTACATAACCCTATCTGAATTAACGTGCCCATATGTAATGGGAAGACAAAATGATTCACTGACAGAAAGGTCAGTGGAATTACGCACCTCAGATGATGACCTTGGCAGAAGAGCCAGGGACACCACTCAAACACCAAAGAAATTACCTCGGTAGAACACCTTAGTTCACCGGAGTTCCCTTCTGGAAGAAGGAGACTTCGGATGGAAGCCCATCATGGCAACAAGACCAAGCATCACTTGCCACAAAAAGGCTCTTGAAACTCCCCAAATCGAAGAAACATCTTCAATTTTCCGAGGTGGAGGCATGTTATAACCGAAGGGTTATCGCCCCCCAAGGACTTCGCATGTGCTCACCACCCCTGGCCAGTGCACCACCTCTGGTTGAAACAGACACAACAAAACCCCGGCATAGAGAGGGCCGCAGCACCTTCGGACAAGCCGAATCGGCGCTACCCTCAGGAAACCCAAGGGACCAACATCGGTCAGAAGGGGTCACCACCCTCTCCGAGGGTGACCTCGCGCCGACCTCACGTGCCCAAAACCACATTTGGATACTCTTTGGGCCACCCTCGGAGTGCGCTCACGAAGTGCCATCATTAGGTACTCGAGCCTGACTTCGGGAGAGACTAACCGAAGGTGCCTCGTGCGAACAAGGGACCTCCCTCCAAAGGAGCTCACCTCCTCGAACGAGCTCTGTACTCCGAATGAGTTCGGTCCCCCGAAAAGGCCACATGGGTGTACAACAAAATGGCTGAGGAGCCTCTGACACACCGCCCTTGTATAGCCTCTGACACACTACCCTCGTACAGCCTCTGACACACTGCCCTCGGACAGCCCTCGACACGCTGCCCTTGGACACGCTCTGACACGCCGCCCTAGGCCCCTGGCTGGGCGGCCTATGGCCGGCTAGAGGCCCCCCATCTCCTGAGGTACGGACCACAACCGACCGAACATGTGTCACGATCTGGGCAGGCTGTGGCAAATGGACTTCTCCTGTACACCTCCATATAAATATTCAGAAAACGCTCCAGGCAACGGGATCTGAATCTAAGGGAAAAATCTCTCCACTCCCTACTAATTCTCCATTTCCAAACACTAACTTGGGCGTTAGAGACTCCTCCCCCGAAAAAACACTCCGGGGAGCTCCTAACTGTTGCTTTTCTGAGTCCTTGCAGTCCTTCTCCCACCGGAGGCTCCTCATCCATGTGTTCCCTCACCAGAAGTTCCTGCTCCAGGCTCATAATGTTGCGCAATGAAGATGTGGAAGGGCATCACATCGCTTCTCTTGATTTATGACCTCAGCCTTTTACCTCTTTGATTTCTTCTCTCATCATCATGTTCATATTCTTCATCTCTAAGCCTGCTAGCTTGCTCTTCTCTTATTGGTTCTTTTCTTGCCTTCTTTCCTTCCTTCATCTTTTCTTCTTGTTCTTCAACAATGGTAGTACCCCTAGGTACTTGTGCTTGACCCCTAGTAAGAGCTTGCATACCTACTACAAGCTATACAATGGTACCCAGCATTATTCCCATCATATGTTCTATTCTGTGTTGACCTTACACATTAGGTCTAGGCTCTATGGCCTTATTATGTGGTCCTATCCTATTTTTAGCCACCTCTTCATTTTTAGGTTGTCAATCATGTGATTGATCAGCCTTAAAGTTGTTAGTGTTGTGCCCAAAAGCCAATCATGAGATGATTGTATTTTTGCACATTGAGTCATGATATTTTATTAAGGCATTAATCCAGCAATTATGTTTGTTGTTTTGTTCCTGCGTAACTTAACAAACATAATTGTAACCCTAGAATAATGATATTCTTAAAAGTCCCTGGTCTAGTATTATTGTGGAGCGGGTTGCAATAATACATAATGACTAGCATACGTGGTGACTAATATGAGATATGTAGTCTACATATGGGTACAAGTTGGAGAACTTGTGTACTGGACCGACCCACCATGAGAACACTACATGGATCGTTATATGAGTGTCATAAGTGATTCCCATAGTGATCAGGGTATATGTAGTCCTTCGACCTAAGATCATCAAGGTTCCCTACATGTGAGTCACATACTTTGATACTTTCCTTTGTTGCTCGTAACTTGAGTGAACTTGAAGGAGGTCATTGGGTATGTCACATATCATGCGGAGGGATTTGTATGATCAAGATGGGATTTGTCCCTCCTATGTAACGGGAGTGATATCTTCGGGCCCCTTGATAGAGTGAGACTTAGAAAATGCATGGCCATGCTCGGATGAGTTGATATGCGATATCAATGTCATCAGTTTAAGTTAGTCTACTCGGTAATCAAGAAACCAAAGATTGGGCTATACGAGAGTGACACATTCCATGTCTCGTGCTTAGTCTTGATATCTTGGACAAAGGGACAATGGCATATATCGGTGATGATCATAAAGGTTTAGTCGAATCATCGACAATCTTGTCACTTGGGTAGCAATGATGTGTTGCTAGACACCGCTCATTGCTTATGATCATAAATGTGATTTATGATCATTGCCAATGTGATAAGAGCCTATTGGGTCGCACACATAGAGCATTTTGGATCATTAGAGTGCATGGGCTAATTATTTGGGTTATGGTTTCACTTTAATTTCGTATTAATAATGGGCCCAAAAGTTGAGCCATTATTAAGCCCGAAATTAAATCCTAATTGGATTAGGGCTTTGAAACCTATTAGGCCTGGAAGTTGAGTCTCACTATAAATACAACTTTTAAGTGAGAAATTCGTAGGTCTCCTTGCCCTAGCCTCCCAAAAGGACAGTCGCACTCTTCTCTTGCAATTCCTTGGAGGACGCAAGCTAGCACTGCGAGCGCAAGAGAAACGCATCCGCCGGGACGTGGTGGAAGCATGGTGATCCCGAGAGGCTCGTGTGGATACCATAGAGAGCTTGAACACGTCAACTGTTCAGGTTTTGTGATTCGACTCTACAGTTGAGTGAGAGATCTCAACCGAAAATTAGGTATGAAAATTTTCGAACACCCGGTTCACCCCATTTCACTTGGATCCTGGAGGGTTTCGGTTCAATTCCGCTGCGCTGTTTGGCTCCCGAAACCCAACAAAAGTTTAATTGATTCCGCATTTTTCTTTCTCCACATTTGACCATGATTCTTACAAAATATAAGAATGGTCGATGATCACCATAGTGGGTATTAGCCTAGCAATCTTAATAGACCATTAAGGTCCTATATAACCTTAAGCTCTAATACCAACATTGTTAAACCCCAGCTCACCCCTACCCAATTTCATTTAAGATGTTATGAACACGTTTAAATCAAAAAGTGACTTAGAGTTTAACAACCAGGATGCTTAACCCACATTTTATTTGTTTGATTAAGAAAGACTTAAGTTATCACTTGGGTTGCTAACTTGGGAGGCTAACTTACAAATTTAAGTTTATAGGTGTACCTAATTACTTAACTTTGGTGCCCAACAGGTGTATATGGGGTATATGTAAGGAGGTGTATATGTTCATGCATAACAAGTTTGTATATGTGCACTAGGTTTGTGTAAGCATCAAAGTGGGCCTACCTGAGAGCCTACCAGGTGCGGGGAGGGGCTAGCACTAGTGTATGCAAGTGGGCATGTGTGGTGGTCATGCTTGGTAGGCTTACCAGGCGAGTTAGCACTTAGGCAAGGTAGGGTGCCCTGTGGGGCGCTAGGGCGCCCTTGGAAGCCTCCTAGGTGCATGCTAGTGCCTTGTATAGGTAGGGACTAATTGAATGCCCTTGTGTGACCAGGAGGCTTACCTGGGCCTTCCTAGGGTGTTCGCTAGCTTTTACCATACATGCTTACATGCATCCTTACAACATAGAACCATGCACTCTAAGTTACTGAATTACAAGCCACGCATACATTTTTGCTACTTTATACAGTTAATGCCTTGGGAGTATTTTTTAAACCCATTATGTACTTCCACGGCATAAGTCAGGAACTACCATATGTAGCTTTATGTACATACATTCAGAGAATATAATTGGGCTTCCTAAGAACTACATGACCAAAATAAGGTACATAAAAGTTAGACCATTATAAAACCATGCATGCAAACAGTCTTAGACTTAGATAGCATCAACACCTACAGTCACTTTAACCTCCATTTTTACAAAACACTTAGGCTAGAGTTGTTACCCACTATGGGGTAGTCCAGTTATGGTGCCAAATTTGTGCATTTCAAACTCCTAGGATTGGTATGTTCTATAGGCCATCAGAATAATACCCTTAATGTGCATACCTAAGTGGCCCTCTTGGGCACTACGTAAATGCATGCATATTGGTCTAACCATTACACACATATACACATGTTATGCACACCATGACATCAATAAAGGAAAACACTAGCATAAGTCTTAATCTTGGCTACCATACATTAGACAATCTTATTAAGTGTAAGTGATCAATCACTACACCTGAAAATTATTCAAATAAACTGTACTAATATAGCCATGTAACCCCCTATTTTATTCACTTCATTATCAAGTAAAGTCTTTCATCAAACCAACGAATTTGGTTTTACATCAATAGCCCACCTATGGACCAAGTTATGGATTTTTTAAATTGGTTACAAAATTCTGACCAAATGAACAGAAACATAGTGGACTTTGCAATTTCATATCTTTGGATACAAGGCCCTAAATTCAGAAATTCTAAATCCTAATTCATCTTCTAGATATACTTTAGGTGTGGTAAATATTTCATTCCAAGATTCATTCTACACGGAGGGACACATAAATTTGAGTGCAGAGTCAAAATTTTGGTCACTTTATGACCATTTTGCCCATACAAAATTTCATAAGTGTCCAAACACTTCATTCACAAGGGGTAAGCCTTTAAGGCTATCCCATACATGTCCAATACACATAGGAATTACATGCTCTTGCCAATCACAATTTTATATGAACAAAATAGAATTTGCAACCAAGCAGCCTATCATTCACACTTAGATAACTTGTCCACCACCTTCACATGGATAGCAAAACCATCCTTAAATGTTCACATACTTTTTCCAACTTTACATGAATTATAGGTACGTGCATCCATGCACTACATCATGGCCTTAACTCAACTAAAAAGACACACCCAAGCCATAAGAGATGCTTGAGATGCAATACTGGCAGCTACTGCGTAACACGATAAGCACCATTAATAAAAATACCACATGTAATCATAAAATCACCAAATCTTCTAGATAATAACTAGACACATGGAAGTTCATGTACCTCAAGTTTCAAATAAAAAATCAAACAAAAAAGTTCAGTTTGAATGTAATATATCTGTTGGACTTAAAATTTGAAGATTTGAGGGGAGGTAAGTTTCATGGAGAAACTTTTAACACTAAGATAATGAAATGTTTAGAAATCACCTCAATCCAAAGACACTAAAACACAAGAAAACACAATGCAAATATCCAATATAGAGCTTCCAAATTCAGCAATCAAGCACAAACAACAAACACATGTATGCGGCACCAACAACATTCATTGGTTAGTCCATAAAACATGTAATAAACATAAGTAGATCACCATGGCAGCCTTCCTCAAGCATAAGTTTGGCATTAGCAGAGTTTTAACACTAGTTACTACTAACTTTGGGCTATAGCAACCCTTAAATTCGCTACCATCACTGTGCACTTCAGACTAGGTCACAAAACCTTCACTAAGTGCACTTCCCTCACTAAGCATGGTTCATCTGTTAGTGTTGTGCCAAAAAAGCCAATCATGAGATGATTGTATTTTTTGCACATTGAGTCATGATATTTTATTAAGGCATTAATCCAGCAATTATGTTTATTGTTTTTTTTCTGCGTAACTTAACAAACATAATTATAACCCTAGAATAATGATATTCTTAAATGTCCCTAGTCTAGTATTATTCTGGAATAGGTTACAATAATACATAACGACTAGCATATGTGGAGACTAATATGAGATATGTAGTCTACATATGGGTACAAGTTGGAGAACTTGTGTACTGGACCGACCCACCATGAGAGCACTACATGGATCGTTATATGAGTGTCATAAGTGTTTCTCATAGTGATCATGGTATATGTAGTCCTTCGAGCTAAGATCATCAAGGTTCCCTACATTTGAGTCACATACTTTGATACTTTCCTTTGTTGCTCATAACTGAGTGAACTTGAAGGAGGTCATTGGGTATGCCACATATCATGCGGAGGGATTTGTATGATCAAGATGGGATTTGTCCCTCCTATGTAACGAGAGTGATATCTTTGGGCGCCTTGATAGAGTAAGACATAGGAAAATGCACGGCCATGCTCGGATGAGTTGATATACGATATCAATGTCATCAGTTTAAGTTGGTCTACTCGGCAATCAAGAAACCAAAGATTGGGCTATACGTGTAGCAATGATGTGTTGCTAGACACCGCTCATTGCTTATGATCATAAATGTGATTTATGATCATTGCCAACATGGTAAGAGCCTATTGGGTCGCACACATAGAGCTATTTGGATCATTAGAGTGCATGGGCTAATAATTTGGGTTTTGGGTTCACAATAAATTCGTATTAATAATGGGCCCAATAGTTGAGCCATTACTAAGTCTGAAATTAAAGCCTAATTGGATTAAGGCTTTGAAATCCATTAGGCCTGGAAGTTGAGTATCACTATAAATACAACTTCTAGTGAGAAATTCATAGGTGTCCTTGCCCTAGCCTCCCAAAAGGACAGCTGCACTCTTCTCTTGCAATTCCTTGGAGGACGCAAGCTAGCATTGCGAGCGCAAGAGAAACGCATCTGCCGGGACGTGGTGGAAGTGTGGTGATCCTGATAGGCTCGTGTGGATACCATAGAGAGCTTGAACACATCAACTGTTCAAGTTTTGTGATTCGACTCTATAGTTGAGTGAGAGATCTCAACCAAAAATTAGGTATGAAAATTTTTGAACACCCGGTTTACCCCGTTTCACTTGGATCCTGGAGGGTTTCGGTTAAATTCCGCTACATTGTTTGGCTCCTGAAACCCAGCATCATCAAGCTCATGGCTCTCTTCCAAGCTTAGCCCTATCTCCATGGATGCTTGTAAATATAGTAAACATCTTATTAGAGCCAGAGAACGCCTTACCTTTTTCTAGAAATCCAATAAACCTTAGATAAACCAGAAAACTAGGATTTATGGTCTTCCTTGATGCTTTTGTTATCTTCTCTTGCCTTTTCTTGATTTTTTGCAGTAAGGTGGCTATGGAGGGATGTGAAGGAGTTCAAGGATGAACCCTATTAGGTGGAGGTTTAATTTGTGGAATAAAATGGGGGAGAAAATGATTTTTTTTCTAGCTTTATTTCTTTCTTGGCCTTTAGTAATGGCATGTTTGCAAATTTTACAAACTTTAGGCCACACTTGGACAACATTTTTACCAGCCATTTGGGATAGTAAAATAGCAGTTTTTGACCTATTTTAACCTTGGTCAATGGTCATTTTCACCTTTAGAAAAGTTTGGGACGCTTAAGCCCTTAAGTGTCCTTAAGCATTAAATGACTAACTTTGCCTCCTTGAGCACTTTGGTCCCCAACAATATCCTTAATTCCATCCATGTCCTTTCTTCAAAAATCCATCCATGTCCTTTCCTCACAATTCCAACCATGTCCTTTTCATAGCAATCTTTTGAAATTTGTGCAATTGAGTTCCCAACTTTTGTAACCTTACAATTTAGTAGATATGTTACTTGAAAATTAGGCAATATGCCTATGCTTTCTTCAGGACCAAATTATTATTGTTTGTTTCACTTAGGGGAGTGCATATTGAATTCTTCATACTTCACAATTGATACACTATGGTGAAAATTAAAGGATACAAGTTTAGGTCTTTATGCTATAATTTTCCCATTTTGTGAAGGTGGTAACATTCTCCCCCCTTAAAAATTTTAGTCCTGCAAAATTGCCATTAGCTTGAGGTACTCTTCTGAATATCTCTCTTGCATTTCTTTCTCAATTTCCCAGGTTTCCTTTCTTTTAGAATGGTGTGACCATTGAACTTTGACAATGGCAATAAGCTTGTTCCTTAACTTTCTGGTATCCTTGTCTAAAATAGCTGTAGGTTTCTTTTCATATGTCAAGTTAGGTTCCAACTTTATGTCTTGCACTACCATAGGATGCTTTTTTTCCAACTGCATGTCTTCAAGTACAATAGGATGCGTTGTGTGCAATAGATACTTCTTAAGCATACTAATGTCGAATACATTATGAACACATAACATGATTGGTAATAGAGCTAACCTGTATGCTACCTTGCCAACTTTGTCCAAGATCTCATAAGATCCTAACTTGGATCCTCTACCAAATCTAAAAGTTCCTTTGGTTGGGGCAACTTTCAGCCAATCACTATTACCAACCTCTTCTTCAGCTCTTGGAAACATGTGTGTAAGGAGCCTTCATGGTAGGCTTGGCAAGCCTTAAGTGTGCCTAAGCTAGTAGGATGCGATGGATGCTCATATAAGTGTATGACCAAGTATGAAGTTGTAAAGATGTGTATGTCTATGTAGCTATGGATTTATGTTATTTTGTGGACATATGCATGCTCTTGGATTTAGTGTGCATTGGGTGGCTCAAGGTAAGCTTGCTGAGACACATGTAAGTGTGCAAGACATTTACATATGAAATAAAGTTTTCAAAACTTGGATTTGTTTTTTCGTTTCCGAGCATAAACTGGATTAATGATTGGCATTTCAGATGAAATGAACTTAAGAACCCATATAGGTACTTAGTTTGATTCAGAAAGCATGAGCCTATAAGAGTTAACAAGCTAGGTGCTAGTAAGTATCCTAAGCACATTCCCATGTGTCCTGGTAGTGTCTACGTGCACCGTAATGCCCATCCCTTATGCCCTACCTGTGCTAAAAAGGACTTAAGCCATATGACTAGTATGCATTACATACCTGGAAATCAAGCTTCCAAATCAAATCCGATAGACATAATTGAACATCAAAACCTATTATTAGAGGTTCTAAACCTTTCATTTAGGCTAGAGGCTATGTTTGTTAGGGCCCTTCTAGTGGGAAGCAAAATTGAGGAAGGTAAGGTGATCTAAATTAAGTTTAGAACCTTAATTCAAGTTTACATAGCAAGAATAGAAAAGTTTAGGAAAGTTCACTAAGTTTTGAGAAAAATAAGCATTGAACGAAGTTCAGGGGTAAAATGGTAATTTTGCATCCTGAATAGCTGGGACGAGTACCAAGTTTTTTGAAATAAATTTTTATAACTTAACTTTCAACCTTAAATCAAACTTAAAGAATAGACAAGAATTTAATCAAGAATGACTAAGTTACAAAGATGGGGACTTAATTGCATTAAACTTGAAACCTTGGTGACCTTGATGCTAAGTAAGGGTTTAAGAAGGGAAAGAGAAAGGGGAGGCTTCCATAACCACGTTTTCATCCTTCCCTCACTCATTTCTCTCTCAAATTAAGCTTGGAATCAAGTGATCTTCGTGTCAAGAGGTGCAATTCAAGGTGTATAAGCTTGGAGGAGCCAATTTCAAGCTTGAAACCATGATTTTAATGCTTGGAAAGGCATTTTTCCACATCCCCTATTTGTGAACGAGGTAAAAAATGTGTTCTTGATTGAATTCATGTTTATTAGTTAGTTTGAAACTTGGGTTTTGGTTAGAGAATGAAGTTTTAGTGATTAGTGCTTTGTTTTTGGATTGGAATTGGTGTAGAACTTTGGTGAGCTTGGTTGGTTGAAAGGGAGCTTGATTCTTGTGTGTTACTTGGAGTTGAGGTAAGGGAGATATGTTTTCAAGTTCATTTAATGCCAATAGCCTGAGTTTGCTTGAAGAATTCGAGTGGTTTTAGCTATGGCATTAGTTAAAGGTTTTGGTTGAATTATGGTGGACTAGAGGAATTGGGAGGATTGGATTGATGTTACAAGACATCATAGCTTAGCTTGTGATAGTTGGTTATGTTTTATGCAACATGTTCTATGTGTGTATGAAATTTGGCGGCATTCCACGCATGTTTGGTATGTGTAGGAATCGTCCAAAGTTCATAGCAGCAAACTGGGCCAAATTCTGCATTTCTACAGATTGGCGACGCATCGCCAATTATAGGTCGACGCTAGCGACGCCTCGCCAATCCAAAAAAATGTCATCGAACGTTACCAACTATGGCGACGCATCGCCACAGACAAAAATGGTGAATTTTTCACATTTTGCTAGCTTGATCCAAATGAGACCTAAGGGGGTTCTTACCATATCTAGGGGTCTTACGATTCTAGGGGTACTTTGAGACTTTCGAAAGTCCCACAAATATGGAAGTTTCTTTAAGTTTTGTAGAGTTTTAAGGTTGCTTGTGCAACAAGCAAGGAAACTTTGTTGCAAATGAACATAATTAAGTACCACTAGCTCAGGTGAAAGGTTTAGAACCCTTGTCAACCTATCCGTGCCATAGCCACGAGGTTGCAAGGTGAAACCTTGTTCATCTAGTCTACAACAAAAGGTCTTACGGCCTAGTCTACAAAGTTCCACCATAATTCCCCTACATAATGACTATGGGAAGGCTACATGATTCCATCTAGTAAGCTTCGGCTTGCTAGGAGCGGGTTAGTGATCAGAACTCGCTAGGCACGGAGTGATGCACCGTGAGGAGGACTAGTTGAGGAGAGGTCTTTATGGCCTAGTTATATGTGCATATATTAGACCCTCATGCTGTGTGAGCTCACAGCAAGTTTACATATGTTCATCATATGTCCAGTCCTAGTAATTTTCTTGCAGGTACGCTGAAGACCCCTTACTAAGAGTTGTTGAATTCTCACTCCCTAGTTATGTTATGCAGAGACTGAAGTTGCTGGACCGGGTAATCGTTGAGGCTTATCGTGGTAGTGTTCTTTTGTGTGTATAGGTATGGAATTTGAGAATCCTTGTGATTCTAGTCTACATGGTGTATTTAGTTGGCTTGTTGGTCAAGTAATAGTACTAACTAGTATCTTCCTTTGGCTGCAGAGCCTAGTAGCACTTGGAAAAGGACATTTGAGACTCGCCACTGGGGCGTGTATCCAAGGTGGGAGTTAAGTCAAACAGATCTCAGTAGAGGCTTGTATTTATACAGTACTTTTAGTTGCCTTCATAGTCTATGTTATAAGGAGTCCTCGACTCTTGGATTGCTCTTAGGTGAGGGCATTAGTCTACTTTATGTATGAATGTTCTCACAAGTTGTTATGTGTAGTAAATCAACACAAATGTTGATTTTGTATGCTTTGGCTATTTATACTTATTTTGTGTAGAAAATACTTGGCCAAGTTAATGTTTTATGGTTTTAATAAACCAAGTCAAAGCATAAAGGGCATGCATATTGCATATTCTAGGATAATCAACTAGTATCACGGGATTTAATCCGCACACATACACAACTAGCCAATTGCAATCCACCGTGAGACCAGCTCTCACAGGGCTTCCTGGGTAGGGGCCAAGGACAGCCGCGTCAATGTTGGGCATGATAAGAGGTCTTTAGCCTCTATTCCATGAAATCTTTACCAGAAATGGGCAGAAGTAGGGCATGAGCACAAAAGTACTCAATAAGGGTTTTATACGGCACCTAGCGCCTACTTAGTGTTCATAACATTATTTCATATGTATAACCACTAATTTCACCCTTTGAACCTATAACCAATGACATGATGACACAAAAGAGCAATATAAAACATAACAAAACATACATATATACATGATTCAAGGGTTAGCATGCACAAACAATCAAACAAGCATGCAAAACACACACACTGATGCTGTCCAGTTGTGTGGAGCCAGCATCTTCACTGTGTGCAGTGGTGAAGGCAGCAGGGGGTCCTGGAGGTGAGGGTTAGTCCAGAAGGAAGGCATCCAGGGTGGATCACCTTAAGTGATGGCCGGCAGCTCCTTGGTCCCATGAGCAGGGAAATGACGGGATGTACCTCCGGTGTGGGAGAGAGTCCGGTGCAGTGATTCCTCAGGGAGACCTGGCTGAAACACTCAGAAAACAAGGGTTAGGAGGCCCCCGGGATGGTTTTCCGAGGGGAAACCTCCGACGCCCACATTAGTGCTTTGAGAAGGAGAGATACTCAATAATAAGCACAAGGGACTCTTGCCTCGTGTGTCTTTCTGAGGGCCGAAGGGAGAGCATTCAGGCGAAGGGAGAGTTTTCAGGTGGAGGAAGTAGAGCGTCCTGTGTTTTCCGGCCTTCTCCCTGTTCTCTCGCCAGAAGGCCCCTATCCTGTGATGATTCCTTGGATAAAAGGAAGAGGGTGACCCCTTCAGATGGTTACACGTGTATGGCACGTGTACGGTTGGATGGTGTTTGTACTTCTAGGCGTGGGGGCCCCTAGCCACCTGCTGGCTCTTTGGGCCGTGAGTCGTAGCCCTTCGTGACAGGAGATTAGACTGCAATGGCATGTCAAAGCGTATCTGAAGGTGGCGTGTCGGAGACGTATGTGAGTGGAGTGTCAGAGACTCCTTGATAGCTCTTGCCGTACAATCGAGGTCCCTTTGGTTGATGTCTCACTTTGTGGTGAGGAGCCTTTTTTCGGAGCTAGGCCGGAACTTCGGCGTCTCCGACTTCGGGGGCTGCTCTCCCTCAGAGGGTGATTGGTCCTTCTCCCTTGAAGCTGGTTAGGCCGCCTTCCCGAAGGAGGCGCTGCGCTGGCTCCCGAAGATGGAATTAGCGAGCTACCGAGGTCGTGTGCCTCAGGTGTCTAGCTCTCTCTTTTCCGTGGTCGGTGGGTAAATAGGGCAATAGCACTTTGGCTATCACATGGCCCCCTTGGAAAGTCGAAGTGAAGACTTCGGCAAGTAGCTTTTCCGGCATCTGTCTATCGCTCAATTGGCAGTTTTTGACAGGATGACCTCGTGGACTCCCGGAGGCCCACGTAGTAGTATGTCCATTTTCGGTCGAACAGGGTGGCACGGAGCCTTTGAACCCTGGACCTTATGGATTTACCCTCGGAGTATGACGTGGCCCGGCAAGGCACTTTGCCACCTAGGTGATAAGCCTTGTTCGGACAAGTGCCGTCTGCCTGCCATTCGGTGTTGTCGAGATTCCCAACTTGTTCACTCTTCCCGCCAAAGGCTAGTGGATCGACACGTCTTAAAACTAGGTGTGTCAGTCTCGAGCAATGGGCCCTGGTTTTCTGGATGTCAGAAAATGTGTCCTAGTTTTTCGTGATTGGCGACACATGGCAGTCATCAGCTGGGATGGGCACGCCTTTTCATGCATGAAGGGTAATCATGGCGACGCTTCGCCTTCACGCAGCATTTATGACGCCCTTTTGGCTGCCCTTCCTCGATCTATATAAGCCGTCCTCCTATCATACTCTTCACTTGTGTTTCTTTGCTCCCACTTTGCTCTCACTTTTCCTTCATTTTTTGCGGCGGTTTTAGCGTCCTCAAACCCCGACTTCGGCAAGAGCTTTTGTGGGTTCCGACTTCTAGAGTTCCTTCGGTGTTTGCTTTTCTTTTCACTTTCCGAAGTCAGTTTTCCCCTTTTTCCGAAGTCATTTTTCGGTCAACCATGCCTATTCCCGAGAGCTGGCAACCCCTTTTGTCTCACCCTTGTTGCACCACTCCTGAAAAATTAGAAAAGTGGAAGACAAAATTTTTTCTTCCCTTGTTTGCTATTACAAGGTTACCTCGCCTTGGCCAGTTTACCTTTATGAATCGGGGTGACGAGGTTACCGTTTTCTGAGCCCAAATGAAAGCCGGACTTCGGTTTCCTACTACGAAGATGATTTGCGTCTTTTGCCAGTTTCATGGCATAGCCGTGAATCAGCTTCCTCCCAACTCATTTTGCTATTTCAACGCCTTTCTCTGCATGTGCGGGATCTTCGGGGTAGAACCCCATTTCATCCTATTCATGCAGTATTATAAGCTCTATCCGGTTTCGAAGGGTGGCTTTTATTTCATGCTGCCTTGGGGATCTGGGAGCAAGAAATTTATGTTCACCTTCGCTACCAAGGATAGCTGGCGAGGGTGGCAAAGGAAGTTCTTCTTCCTGAAGGTGGCGAAGGCCTGGTCGTACGTCCCGACTAAGTGGGCTCGGGGAAAGCTGGAGGCAGATGTCATGGATCCTAGGAAGCTGCTAACTCCCGAGTTGGCGGCGAGGTTTGGGGACTTTGACAGATGAATCCGTGCTGTCGCCGACTGGGATGCTGAGGTCCCTTCACGCTCTCACTACCCTTTCCCGATCATGTGGAAACTCATGACCGAGGATGTCCTTTGGGAGCTAGGGTTGGTTACAGAGCATAAGACGGATCTCGGCATGCCAGCTCCTACTACCGAAAGGAAGAACTCTTGGCTGGTGAAGCTCCTTTAGAGCGAGCTTACTTATTGAGCCTTTTCTGAAAGTAAGTTTCTTTCAAAGTTTTTTCAGCATTAGTGCCTGTGGACTTACACTTATTTCTTTCCTCTTTTTCAGAGATGGGCGAGGAGTCTGCCGCCTACTACAAGTCTCTCTTCATTGGTCAGGCCGAGAAGGGAGAACAAAAGAAGAGGCACAAGACTTCTGGGAGCGGATCATCTCCGGCCAAAAAGGGCAAGAAGGACACCCATCTTCCCCCTTCAGAGGACGTTTCGGAAGTCAGCGATGTTATTGCTACTTCCACTAAGGCTGGCGATGTCACTGCAACTTCTACCAAGGTTGCAACTTTCGCCGAGCCTGAAACTGCTGCCGAAGTCCCTTCCGGGGTGATTGCCCTTCCTGTTGCTCTGAGTCCCGCTATGTCGGCCGATCTTTTAGGGTCTTTGGTGGATCTTTCTGCTGAAGATCTAGAAAGACGCTGATGGGCCAAGGGCAAACATATTCATGCCGACGTGGAGGAGGTCGATGACTCTGATGATGACTGTGCCGAGGTCGTGCTAGGCTTGTCTTTTTTTTTCATGCAATCAACTTACATTTTTTATAATCAAGGAATTTTTACCTGACAAGATGAATGTTTCTTTTTGCAGAGGATCCAACGCCCCTGGCTTGGAAGATTGAGCACCTTCGAAGGAGGGATCTTCGGGATTCTCATGTCCCAAAGGACAAAGTCCCAAGGGAGCCGTTCTGGTCTTTCACGGAGGACATGAATCTGTTCTCCGAGGATTGTCAGGAAATGGCTCCCTAAATGGTGAGGGTCATGCTTACTCAGGCATCCTTCAAGGCAGTCGCCGAGGAGTGTGTCTCCGAGGATGCCCTTGCTGCAAAAGTTTCTCAGCATGCTGCTCAGGTAACTCTTCAGGCTCTTCACTTTTCCTTCCCATTTTTTGCCTAAGTGTTTTTGGCTTTCCTTGTGCACATTTCGCTAAGTACCTTCTCTTTTTTTGCAGCTTCTGGGGTATAGTGGGTACCTCCGAGCTTGGGCTGAAGACAAATTGGAGAAGGCAAAGTCTTTTGTGCCAACTTGGTGCTGACGAACACCAAGTTGAGCCAAATATGCAAGGAGAAGATTGCCAGTCTTCGGGAGGAATTCTTGAAGGGCCAAGAAGAGCTCTTAAAGGATTTTTCTGAGAAGATGTCTGACCTTGGTGGCAAACTGGTCAGCCTGACTTCGGCTAATGAGACCCTTCAAAAAGAAAAAGAAGGGGAGTCTGCCCTTTTGGCAAAGGCGATGGCTGAGAATGCTGAACTCCAGGCCAAGGTCAACTCGCTGAATGAGGGTTCAAAGAAGAAGAAGAGAATTGAGGCGCTGGAGAAGGAGATTTCCGACCTTCAGCAGGACGTTTCGAATCTTCAGCATGAGGCGGACGAGTTGGACATTGAAAGAGGCAAAGCCGTCCAAACGTCCAAGGTCGCTTTTAAGGACGGCTTCTGCCTAGCTCGTCATCAGTTTTTGAAGAAGTATCCGGACCTCGATTGTCACACCTCACACAGGCCCTGGCCTGTAAGTCCCCTGTTGGGTTTCGGGAGCCAAACAGCGCAGCGGAATTTAACCGAAACCCTCCAGGATCCAAGTGAAACGGGGTAAACCGGGTGTTCGAAAATTTCATACCTAATTTTCGGTTGAGATCTCTCACTCAACTGTAGAGTCGAATCACAAAACCTGAACAGTTGACGTGTTCAGGCTCTCTATGGTATCCACACGAGCCTCTCGGGATCACCACGCTTCCACCACGTCCCGGCAGATGCGTTTCTCTTGCGCACGCAGTGCTAGCTTGCGTCCTCCAAGGAATTGCAAGAGAAGAGTGCGACTGTCCCTTTTGGAGGCTAGGGCAAGGAGACCTGCGAATTTCTCACTTAAAAGTTGTATTTATAGTGAGACTCAACTTCCAGGCCTAATGGGTTTCAAAGCCCTAATCCAATTAGGATTTAATTTCGGGCTTAATAATGGCTCAACTCCTTGGCCCATTATTAATACGAAATTAAAGTGAAACCATAACCCAAATAATTAGCCCATGCACTCTAATGATCCAAATAGCTCTATGTGTGCGACCCAATAGGCTCTTGCCATGTTGGCAATGATCATAAATCACATTTATGATCATAAGCAATGAGCGGTGTCTAGCAACACATCATTGCTACCCAAGTGACAAGATTGTCGGTGAATCGACTAAACCTTTATGATCATCACCGATATATGCCATTGTCCCTTTGTCCAAGATATCAAGACTAAGCACGAGACATGGAATGTGTCACTCTCGTATAGCCCAATCTTTGGTTTCTTGATTACCGAGTAGACCAACTTAAACTGACGACATTGATATCATATATCAACTCATCGAAGCATGGCCATGCATTTTCTAAGTCTCACTCTATCAAGGGGCCCAAGATATCACTCCCGTTACATAGGAGGGACAAATCCCATCTTGATCATACAAATCCCTCCGCATGATATGTGACATACCCAATGACCTCCTTCAAGTTCACTCAGTTATGAGCAACAAAGGAAAGTATCAAAGTATGTGACTCACATGTAGGGAACCTTGTTGATCTTAGGTCGAAGGACTACATATACCATGATCACTATGAGAATCACTTATGACACTCATATAACGATCCATGAAGTGTTCTCATGGTGGGTCGGTCCAGTACACAAGTTCTCCAACTTGTACCCATATGTAGACTAGATATCTCATATTAGTCTCCACATATGCTAGTCATTATGTATTATTGCAACCCGCTCCACAATAACACTAGACTAGGGACGTTTAAGAATATCATTATTCTAGGGTTACAATTATGCTTATTACGTTACGCAGAAACAAAACAACAAACATAATTGCTGGATTAATGCCTCAATAAAATATCATGGCTCAATGTGCAAAAATACAATCATCTCATGATTGGCTTTTTGGGCACAATACTAACATCCCCAACCTGACTCAGAAGCCCAAACTAAAAACTGGGTAACTAGCTCTTGGCCTAACCCAAAGGAACTAACTTTAAGTCTTATTTTCTTAAGGTAATGGGCCTGGGAGGTGGCCCAGGTGGCTTTCAAACCAAACTAGTAATTACTTGCAGCGTAAGTAAGGCCCAAACCACTTTCTTGCATAACAAGCAAGGCAACAAATAATGCAACTTCCAGTGCATACTTGGTGTGCAATCAAGTGTGCTACCTACATGGCAACCAAGAAGCCCACAATGTTGGTTTAAGTTTGGAAAACCACAAGGAGTAATGCATGTAGCTCTCGGCCATCAAACATACATACAAAGGTGCACCATAAAACTTGTAAGGTCATGCCATTAACAACACTCAAAAGTGCCAAGCCTTGGCCCATAATGCTTATAACACATATCCATACATATAATCATCCATACTCCCATACATAACTTGGCATACAAGGTTCTCAAAATAACATCACCATCTAGGTATCCAAGACTGCAACATACACAACCAAAAGTGTAGTCTACCTAGCAAATAACATGGCTAATAATGCCAAGCACCCATAAGTTGTTCATGCCAAGTTATATACAGACCGAGACCAAACTCCTAGTGCTCAAACATCACCTTAAGGATCCCATACAAAAGCACACACTGCAACACCAAGCCCACGGCCATGTTCATGGTCATAAAGGTGAAAAGCAAAACCAGAGCTAAAGTCCAGATATCCATGCTCCCCTAGACAGTTCCCACTCTACAGCCTGCAAGCTTAAACCATAAGTCTCGGCCGACTCACAATAAGACTTGCAAGTAATACTAAAGTGTCAAGCCAAGCACACATTGGCACATACCTTAGTAACAAAGCAAATAACACTAAGTGCACACACAAGGCAGCTTAGCACTACTCAGGCTGAATATCCTTGCCTGAAAAAAAAAATGGAGAATGGGCAGTGAGTTTAACTCAGTAGGATTCACTTCATTATACCCAACTCTTAAAGAGTTTATTTAGTTAAGCCGAGTGAACACTCAAGGCTTAACCTCCAATTAATTAGCTCAACCTGCAAAACAAACACAAAGACAAGAAAAACAAGTATAACCATATACAAATAACCATAATGGGGTTAGCATGCACAAGAAATCACCAAAGCACACAAGTACTCACACACCCTTCACATTGTTGCTCTCGGCCATATAAGCCATACATGTACCCGTGTACAATCCTTGCACATAATCTTACCAATAACATTCCATATGGAGCTCTTAAAATGCCAAGCAAATAGGCCACATTCACTTGCATTTTTAGTACATGTACCATAGTCAATTAGCTAATCAACATTGCAACCAAATATAACCAATAAGCCCATCAAGTAACTAAGATCACATGGCAAATTTTAACCATCACTTAGCCACCTTAACACTTGAACCATGGCATATATTACCAAGCGAACTCAAGTGTAGTGAACCCTACCTCAAGCTCTCGGTCTCCAATAAAACTTCAAGTGTCCAAGTGCCTTTCAACCTCAATGCCTACCATAATAAGGCATAATCATTAACAACATAACCCATGGATCAAATACCATGATTTCAATGAAAGACACTATCACCCAACACTTTGAAGCTCTTGGCCATATAAGCCAAAATACTTAAACATAAGCTGCCCATTAATCTCACATACCATGAGCCATTATAATCTCCAATAAACAACAACCATGGCATTAATGCCAAGTAACCAAGTGAAATATACCATTTCACTCCAATTCAAGCTTTCGGCCAAAGCACACATTTTTATCTCATGGTACTACTCAACATTCCATTACACCAAATGAGTAGTCAAACAACTAATAAGCTTACTCATGGCACAATTACCATTTAACTAAGCAAAATACATGTAAACACCATTTCCACCCTTTCGGCCATAGTGCCCATTTCACATATACATGTTCTTCATTCAATCCAATGCCACACAGATCTACCAATGCATCATTAAGCATGGTTCATGGCGTTAATGCCATGTAAACAAAGGTTGAACATGGGTTACCTCAAAATATACTTTCGGCCAAAGCACTAACTTGCGCAATCTTGGTGTTCTTCGCCCAAACAACCTATCACAAGGTTAAATGATCATCAACAAGCATCACACATGGATTAATTTCCATGAATTCCAAGAAGAACACCAAGAACACATGTTCATCATATTCGGCCATAACTAGGTTTTCCACCAAATAATTCAATTGCTTTAATCTCCAAGCTTAGCAACGTATGAGCATTCAAAATCCTTGTTCATGGAAAGAAATACCATGGATTCAAGGAAAAACCAAGGTTACCTCAAGAACCCTAGCTCAAATGGTTCGGCCCTTCACCATTTCTTCATAAACAAAGCTTGATTCCAAGTGAGCTTATGCTGAGACAAGCCTTCCTAGCTTGAATTCTTCAAATGGCTTCAAGGTTCTTGAAATCAAGACAAGATTGTGAAGGAGCTCTCTCAAGAATGCTCTCGGTTTAGCAAAGGCAAGGAAGCCCGAAATGAAGCAAATGGACTTAGGCTAGTTTCGGCCGAAAGTCATTGGCTTTAGTTAGCCAAAATGCCAATTTCACATCCATTTCTTTGCATGGCGCAATATAGCCCTTAAGTTCACTTGTGTACAAGGCCGCCACTCAATTTTGTATTTAAATGGACACTTAAGTCCACACATGGCTCAAAGTGCCAAGCAAATAAACAACACAAGTACCAAGGCGTCATAAGCACCCATGCATGACCGGCCATGTAACTAACATAAAGACTAGTTAGTTTAACTAGTAACTAGTGAATAGTACACTAGTGGTAGACAAGATTTTGACTAGTAATCATTGTTGTCTCCCACAAATGGTCTAGTCTTGCACTAGTCATTCCAGAAATTTGCATGGCCAACAATGCCATCTTTAAACTTGTGGTTTCACTTATACCACTTAACTTAGTGCACAGTTTGGTCCCCTTTCTCAGTTTTCTGTCAGCTTTCCCATAGTACGTTTTCCATGTGCAACTAAGTCCTGAAAGTTTCCAGTTTTGCACATAAGTCAATGTGCCAGTCTTCATGGCTCTTCTTTCTTCCCTTTCTGTTTTCTCTCATTTTCCTTGGTTCTCCTTGGCCTAAGCCAAGCACATAGGAGGTGCCTAACATCGATCCTTCCTTTCTGGCTAGCCTGGATATTCCCAGGGGACCTAGGTGGATGTGGTCAAGAGTCGAGTTCTTTAACCTGCCGTTTCCTCCTCCTGCACCGAAGGTGGCGGCGAAAGATTTAGGAGCCGAAGCTTCGCATGACGCCGGGGTCCCTTAGATAATCTAGGACCTTTACCTTCTTCTTTTTCTTTGTGCTCTTCTTCTTGTAATCTTCTCCTTGTATCAAGACCTTCTTCAATGAATTTTCCTTCATTATTTTGGCTAAGTCTTTTTGAGCAATTTTTGTTTCCCACTTGTCCCGACCACTTTCGGTCAAGGGACTTCGGTACTTTCTTTGCTCATTTTCGTCAGCCATTCTTCGGGAGGTCTTTCGTAGTTGGGAAAGTTCTCTTAGGCAAAGTTTAGCCTCCCTCTTGCCGATTGTGTTCGGTAGACTTGTCTTCTTTTGGGCCTAAAGCCCAACTAACTTCGTAAGGAATAGGAGGATTTCGGGAGTCCATACTTTAGCTTTGTTCGGCAAACATTCTTAGACAGGGGAAAACTTTCTGTCCTTAGACAAATTTCTGGCCTTCACCATTTCTTGTCTGAAAAATTCTAAGTGTAGAATTTTTTGTTTTTAAGGCGTCCGAGTGCCTTGTATTTTTCAGCTTTCCTTCTTCGGTGTTGCCAAGCTTGTATGCTCCTATTCGGACCTTGTTTAGGACCCAATAAGGCCCTTTCCCATTTGCCGAAGTACCCCATAGGATGACTTTCAGGGTTCTAATTCAGCCTTTCGGGGGCGAGGTCTCTTTTTCCTTGTTCCTTTTGGCCTATCATGCGGATGTGCACTTATGGCCACCTTTTGCCGAAAAGGCCTCCTTTTGAGCTTGGCTATTTCTCAGTGTTTGGCAACTAGGTCGAGCTTAGTTCTCAACCCGAGGTCACTTCCTCTTTCGTCAATCATCTGTATGCTGGCTGAACTTCTTCAAATGGATAATGGCTTTCTGTACTTGGGATAAGCGAGAAAAGTGTGTCCTATTTGGTCCTCGGGGAGTTGTCTGATAACTCCTTGGTACAGTAGGAAGTTCTCCTGGCCATCTTCCCTTTGCATTTCTTGCAGTCCCTCTTTTATAGCTCTTTTGGCAACCTTCTGTTTGTCTGTTGCTTGGGGGCTGAGCTAAAGGGCTGAAGTGCCTTTTTATTCCAAGGTTGGTGATGAATTCTTGAAATCCCTTGTTCATAGACTGGAAATCACTACTTGCCAGTGTCACCGTCGGTATGCCAAATTATCATATTATGTTCTTTCAGACAAACTTTTTGTGCACCTTCTACCGGCATGGCTGCTAGGAGTTCTGCCTTTCCCCACTCAGTGAAGTAGTCCTCTACTATCTCGCAGAACTTCACATATCTTCGGGTGTTGTTTGGAGTGGCTTGGTGAAGTCTTTCCGAGGTTATCCACTCCGAAGGCAGTCTTCGGGTGCTGTCGTGTCTCTGGCCATTTTCACACCTCTTGGACGAATTGAGACTCCCAGGATTGGTAATGTTCTGTAGGTCATCAAAACACTACCCTTAGTGTGCATAGGCAAGTGGCCCTCTTGGGCAGTATGTAAACATATGCATATTGGTCCAACCATCACACACATATTCACATTTCATGCACACCATGGCAGAAAAGAACAAAAACACTAGCACAAGTCTTATTCTTGGCTACCACACATTAGGCAATCTTGTTAAGTTCTAGTGACCAGCCACTGC
Organism: Aquilaria sinensis; assembly: GCA_005392925.1. Classification (NCBI taxonomy): domain Eukaryota; kingdom Viridiplantae; phylum Streptophyta; class Magnoliopsida; order Malvales; family Thymelaeaceae; genus Aquilaria; species Aquilaria sinensis. The sequence continues at coordinate 340,529 of SMDT01002548.1, read as the reverse complement.
ACCTGTGACTTACACTAATAAACTGTATCATTCTAGCCATGTAAGCCCTATTTTCATTGCTTCATTATTAAGTAGAGACTTATAAAAAATCAAGAAATTTTATTTTACATCAATAGCCCACCTATGGACCAAGTTATGGATTTTTGAAATTGGTTACAAAATTCTAACCAAAAGAACAGTAACTTAGCCAACTTTGCAACGTCATATCTTTCGCTACAGGGCACCAAATTTAGAAATTCTAAATTCCAATTCAAGCTCTAGATGTTATATAAATGTGGTGAAACTTTCACACCATGATTCCTTATACACAGGGAGATATAGAACTTTAAGTACAGAGTCAAAATTCTGGTCACTTTATGACCATTTTGCCCATACAAAATTTCATAAGTGTGCAAACACTACATTCACAAGGGGAAAACCCTACAAAGCTATCCCATATATATCCATTACACATAGGAATTACATTACCTTGCTTTTAGCAACTTTATGTGGCCAAAACAGAATTTACAAGTAAGCAGCCCATCATTCACACTTAGGCAGCTTTGTACCACATCATTTACATAGCCAAATCATTACTCAAATGTTCACATACTTGACTCATTTTACATACACTACATGTACATGCATACATGCAATAAAAAATTCTCTTAACTCAGCTAAATATGTACCCTAAGTTATGGGAGTGCCTGAGACACAATGGACTCTAGAACAGGATGTTGGACAGCTGCTGCACAACACAATAAGTACCACCATTAAAAATACCAAATGTGCTCCTAAAATCACTGAACTTTTTAGATCATAACTAGACATATAGAAGTTGATGTACCTAGAATTTTAGATCAAAAAATCAAACCACAAAGGTTAGTTTGAAGGTGATCTTTCTGTTGGACCTGAAATGGCAGAATTGCAGGGAGTAAGTTTCATTGAGAAACTTAGTAAGGGTAGCACTTGGATTCAATAGGCATTGTAACTGATGCATGTTGGCATCTTTGTTGTATGACATGGTGAGCCTGGAAGGGACTTTCGGTGAGGGGGGAGCGTCTGAAGAAGAGTCTTCCTGGGAGAGATTGCCTGAAACACTCAAAGAACAAGGGTTAGGAGGTCCCCGGATTGTTTTTCCGGGGTAGGAGCCTCTGACGCCCAAGTTAGTATCTGGTGAAGTGAAGAAAAATCCTCCCCTTTTACCTGAGAGTTTCTCGAATATTTATAGGAGGGTGTTTAAGGGAAGTCTGCTTGACACAGCCCGTTTAGATCGTGACACATATACGGTTGAATGGGGTCCGTACCTCCGGGAATGCGGACCTCCAACTGGCCATAGGCCATCTGGGCAGAAGTCATGGTCATAGAAGGTCTGCGTGTCAGGGCATGTACAAAGGCGGCGTGTCAGGATGTGTACGAGGGCAGGTGTCAGAACGCGTGCGAGGGCAGCGTGTGAGAGGCTCCTTAACCATTTTTGTTGTACTTTCGAGATCCCTTCAATGAAAGAGACCTCTACGGGATAGGAGGGCTTCTTACCGAGGTTGCTCCAGTTATTCATAGGTCCTTTCGACACGAATGATTGCTTTCGGATGTGTTTTCCTTCCGAAGATGGTAAGTCTACCTTTCCCGAAGCTAGATAGGTGATTATTCCGAGGGTGGTAGTGCACCATATTTCCGAGGTTAGTATTGTTACTCCCGAGGGTAATGGTGTACCACCGAGGTCGAGGGGTCAGGGTGTCAAACCCTGTTTTCCCGAGGTTGGTGCTTTACTCCTCAGGGGTGATACTTACCTTTACTGAGGGTGGCGCTTCGCCCGATCTTGTGTGTTTGAAGGGCAATAGCACTTTGGCTATCACATCCCCCCCCTAGAAAATTCAAAGTGGAGACTTCGGCCAGTAGAATCTTTGGGGGCACCTTATGGGACTCATTTGTAGAAAACTATGCAGGAGACACCTTGCCACCCGAAGGTGTGCCTTCCCAGCTGACGTAGCCTATGGGTCTCACTCCTTGCCCCCTGGTTGGTGCCTTAGTGTTTCCAAGCTGCGCAATCCCCTTCTTTACTTTTTTTGCTATAGGTCAGTGGACCGTCACATCTCGTAATCAGGAGCGTCACTTCAAATATGTGTGCCTAGGTTTTCATGCTGTCAAAAGGCGTACCCTTGTTTCCTGCGTCGAACGACACATGGCATGCAGTGATTGGTGGACAGTTGCATCGGTTACACCAGCCGCGTCTTTTTCCCTTTGAGGGCTGATTATGGCAACGATTCGCCTTCGCGGGGTAGTTATGGCGACGATTCGGCTACCCCCCTTTGGTCTATATAAACCTTCCTCCCCCTCATAGCTCCATTTGTTTTCCTTGGCTTCTGTCCTACTTTCGTCTGCTATCAGGCTCTTCTCTCTCTTTTACAGTGGTGCAAGCGGTGGAGCGATTTTCGGTGACCTTTTATGATGGCGTCTACTAATCCCGACTTCGGCAAATGTTTCGATGCGTTTCCCTTCCAAAGGTCCATCAGTTTCTTCTGTTCCCATTTTTTATAGAGTCCGAAGTTGTTTTCTCTTTCCCGAAGTCCCTTGACATTCTTTCTTGAAGCCATTTTTTTTAGCCGAACATGTCTTCCCCTGTCCCAATCATGTCCGTCCAAACTACTCCCGAGAGCTGGCTTCCTCTCATGTCTCATCCGTGTTGTACCACTTCAGAGAAATTAATGAACTGGATGACTAAATTTTTTCTTCCTTCTTATGCCATTTTCCGGTTACCTCGTCCTGGCCTGTTCAGCTTCATGAATAGATCGGATGAGGTTACTATTTTCTGAGCTCAACTTAAGGCCGAACTTCAGTTTCCTCCGCCGAAGATGGTTTGCGACTTTTGCCAATTCCATGGCATAGCCATGAATCAGCTTCCTCCCAACTCCTATTCTTACTTTAATGTTTTTCTCTGCATGTGTGGGGTTTTCAAGATAGAACCCCACTTCATCATCTCCATGCAGTATTACAAGCTCTATCCGGTCCCAAAGGGTGGCTTCTCTTTCATACTACCTTGGGGATCTGGGAGCAAAAAATACATGTTCACCTTTAACACCAAGGACAGTTTGCGAAGGTGGCAAAGGAAGTTCTTCTTCCTGACGGGGGCAGAGGCGTGGTCGCACGTGCCAACAAGATGGGCCTGGGGGATGCTGGAAACAGATGTTGTTGATCCCAAGAAGTTGCTAACTCCCGAGTTAGCAGCGAGGTTTGAGGCTTTCAACGGCCATAACCGAGCTGTCGCCGACAGGGATGCTGAGGTCCCACCACTCTCCTTTTATGCTTTCCCCATCAGGTGGGATCTCATGACTGAAGAAGTTCTTTTGGAGTTAGGGGTGATCAAGGAGCACAAAACTGACCTCGGCATGCTAGCACCTTCCATCGATGGAAAGAAATCGTGGCTGGTGATGCTCATTCGGAAGGAGCTCACTTATGAAGCCCTCATTAAGAGTTAGTTGCTTTCTGAATTTTGCTACAAGTACCCATTTGAATTGACACTGATATTTCCTTCCTTTTTCTGAGATGGGCGATCACTCAATGGCCTTCTACAAGTCCCTCTTCCTCGGTCAGGCCGAGAAGGGGGAACAGAAGAAGAAGGCCACCGCAAAGAGGCTAAAGGCATCTGGAGGGGGGCCATCCTTGGCCAAGAAAGTGAAGAAGGACCCTCTTCCCCCCACCTCCGGAAGATATTGAAGAGGTCGGGGATCAGCCTTTGGTCCACACCAACCCGCCACCGGAGCTGGCCGTCAGCTACACTCCCCGAAGTCCTGTCACTTCGGCAGATATCCTAGGCACTTTTGGGAGGAGGTCCTTTTGCCGAGGAGCTCAAGGAGCGAAGATGAAGCAAGGGAAAACATGTCCCTTCCGAAGTAGAGGAAGTCAATGATTTTGACAATGACATTGTCGAGGTTCCGCCAGGATTGCCCCTTAGCCATTTCTTTATAAATTCAAACATTTTTAGCATTCTCAATCTTTTAGTTGTATGGCTAAGGGACAATGTACTGATGGAACTGTGGCGTGACTTTGTAGAAGAACTGGCACCCTCAACATGGGTGGTGGAGCATGTCGCGGAACGGGGCCCCAGTACCCCTAATCTCGTAGGCCCTTAGGGATTATGAATCCCACTAGTTACTATTGGCTAACTATTACTTGTCAATATAAATTAAACAATTTATATGCAACTAGTTTCTTAGCCTACTCAGTTTAAGTTATGCATGCTTCTGTCCTGGCAATGCAAATGAATTTTATAAGTCGTAGATTAAAAACATTGCTCGAGCATTTTACTAAAACATATATAAAACGTGCCAAGACCTTGAAAATACTGGTTGCTTTAACTACAAGTAACAGTTTGTGCATACATTACACCTCTAGCATGCACCCAAAAGTAACAAGATGGATTTACATCTCAATGTATCCTATTAGAGGCAACTTACTTAGTACACAAAGTACTATGTACAAGAGACAAAAACTACTAACTAAGATCAACTACTTGAGTCCCACCTTGAGCTATACCAAGCTCCAAGTGTAAACCCTTCACTAGATCTTGTTCTTGTGTACTCTTAGCCTCTACACTGTAAAGGCACAACTTGGTTAGCACATAACTTATACCACAAGTAACTTAGAATCACTAGGATTCTCAAGAGAAATACCTGCAAAACAGAAAGCTTAGGCCTTAGCTATCACCTAGTGATTAGGCCCGGAGTTAGAACCTGCACAATAAAACTTAAGGGAATGAGTACTTGAAAGTACTCAGTAAGGATCCCTTGAATACCTGCAAGGAAAAATGCAGCAAACTATGCAATATGGCAACCAAGCAACCAAACAAGCAATTCAATCAACAAACAACTCAAACAATCAACAAAATATAAGATATGCAATGTATGGATGTATGGTATGAAATGCACACAATATATGCACTTGGGACTTTCTGCACTCTAGGTGCCTTAAAACTTTGCCGTGAGCTCAAACGGCGGAGGTACTTGAGATACTGGCCCTCGTATCCCGGATACTTTACCTCACTTAAGTCCCACTTACGGGTTCTAGAGTAGGTCGTCACCTATCTCAAACTTACCCGCCTTTACCCTTAACTTATTGTACAGGGTAGTCTTCCTATGTGGTTTAACTAGCCAAACCCTCAAGGTTTAACTCAGAACACTACTAGTGGCTTGCTTACCAAACCAAATGGTTCGGTTGGGATCGACTTAGGTTTTTCTCTTCATTGACCATATGTAAATGACGCTCTATACGGCCAATAAAGAGTCTAAAAACCCACTTAAATCCCCTTAATGCTCATCTAAAAGCTTAAGCACTATGAATAACTTAGCCACCAAGTCACACTTTTGTTCTTAACCACACAACTTGACTACCTCTTAAATAATGCACAATTCCCGCTCTAGGAATGAATTCTAGACCCAACCGAGGCTATGGAACGTCTTAGAATAGCCTAGGAATAGAAACCGAGAGTCTAAGTTGCTCTTAAGATGGCCGGAAAAATGGCCCAAAATTCCTTAAGGTCACCTCTGGCGCTGCGGCGCCATAGAGCAAAAGCACAGCGCCGGCGAACAAAACCTCCTGAGTGAAAAATCGCCCCCTGGCGCCGCGGCGCCAGTCACTTACTTCCGGCGCTGCGGCGCCAACGCCGTTTTCTGCGGGGCGCTGCGGCGCCAGTACATTTATTTCTGGCGCTGCGGCGCCAACGCCGTTTTCTGCATTGCGCGACAGCTGCGTTCTTGCACACCAACTGCTCAAACTCTCTCATTTCTAGTCCAAACTGAATGGGTCTTGTTCCTAACTTATTCCCACACACAAAACTACCAAACCATGCATTATTTGAACTTAATTACTTGAACCCTTACCTCAATTCAGCCACAAAAGCAAGCATTGATACACAATCATCTTTAGCTCAATCAAGCTTCTTTGAGTTCCACACCTAAAACCAATGCAATTTGGCATCCAACCCAATCAAACTAAGACCATTTCTAGCTCTAGAAACAACTTAGAATCAATCCAAATGATCCCAAGAAGCTTACCCACGAATTTGAATCCAAACTAGCACCAATGACCATATGTAAATGACGCTCTATACGGCCAATAAAGAGTCTAAAACCCACTTAAATCCCCTTAATGCTCATCTAAAAGATTAAGCACTATGAATAAGTTAGCCACCAAGTCACACTTTTGTTCTTAACCACACAACTTGACTACCTCTTAAATAATGCACAATTCCCGCTCTAGGAATGAATTCTAGACCCAACCGAGGCTATGGAACACCTTAGAATAGCCTAGGAATAGAAACCGAGAGTCTAAGTTGCTCTTAAGATGGCTGGAAAAATGGCCCAAAATTCACCTCAATTCAGCCACAAAAGCAAGCATTGATACACAATCATCCTTAGCTCAATCAAGCTTCTTTGAGTTCCACACCTAAAACCAATGCAATTTGGCATCCAACCCAATCAAACTAAGACCATTTCTAGCTCTAGAAACAACCTAGAATAAATCCAAATGATCCCAAGAAGCTTACCCACGAATTTGAATCCAAACTAGCACCAAAGAGCAAACTTGAGCTAGAACAACAACAAATGAGCTTGAGGATTCCTACCAACACCTTGGGCTTCCTTAAATTGATGGAAACTTGCAAGGAAATGGAAGTTTGGGCTGTGATTTTGGGAGAGGAGATGGAGCTACGAAAATGGTGCTTGAAAAACAAATGGCTAAGGAAGAAGACTTAGCAAACTTATACTTTCTTTCCCTTTCACTTAAGAACTTCTTCCTCTCTTGCACTTAAGTCCACAAGCTCTCAATTGCTTTAAATGGGTCACTAACTCACACTTAAAACCAACTTTCCTTTGCTCTGAAAGATGCTAAAAGCTTCTCAAACTTTATTCCTTGGACACTTTAGCCACTTAAGATTTAAATGGCCCAAAAACACACTTAGTGCCACAAGTTCTCAAAACTCACAAGGATGGTTCTAAAAGCTAGTCTAAAAGCTAGAATAACTAATGGTCTTGATTTAACTATGCCAAATCACACTTAGGAACTCACTTACTTAATTAAGCTTACTTTACTTGCTTATCAAAGTGCTAACTTGAGGTACTTAATTTAATAAACACTTAATCAAAGTAAAATAAACACTTACTTGATTAATCAACTAGGAGAGCCATCACAGAGCACGCCCAAAATTAGGCACTTCGGGACTCCCATATCCCGAAGGATAAGGTTCCGAGGGAGCATTTCTGGTCTTTCACGGAGGACATGAATTCGTTCTCCGAAGATAGCCAGCAAATGGCTCCCCAAATGGCGAGGGGCGTGCTCACCCAAGGCACTTTCAAATCTCTGGCAAATGAATGCTCGAATAAGGAGGTCCTCGCTGCTAGGATGTCCCAACATGCTACCGATGTACTATTCAAACCCTTCATCTTTTCTCCAAATTTTGCTAAGTGTTTGGTTTTCTTTGTAAAACTTTACCAAATGTCCTTTTTTCCAGCTCTTGGCGTACAGTGGATATTTTAGAGCTTAGGCAGCAAAACAGTCTTTGGTCCGATCTTGGACCAAAGAGCATCTGGAGAAGGCCAAGGTATTTTGAGCCAACTCGGTCGTCAAGAACGCCGAGCTAATCAAAATAGCCAAGGAGGAGGTTGCCAAACTTTGAGGGGAGTTCTTGAAGGGTCAAGAGGAGCTTTTAAAGGATTTCTCCCAGAAGATGTCTGACCTCGGGTCAAAGGTAGTTGAGCTGACTTCAGCCAATGAGGCCTACCAAAAGGAGAAGGAGGAAGACTCTGCTCTCTTGACGAAGGCCCTCGCTGACAATGCCGATCTTTAGGCTGAGGTCGAGGTGCTGAAGAAGGAGACAAAAAAGAAGAAGAAGGTGAAGAAGCTTGAGAGAAAGGTCGCCAAGTTGAAGAAAAAGTTGGACGGCTTATCCGTCGAGAAAGACAAGGTTGACCAAGCGACCAAGGTTGCTTTCCAAGAGGGCTTTTGTCTGGCTTAGCACCAAGTCTTGGCGAAGTACCCCAACCTCGACCTCTCCTTCTTAGCTGCTTTGGACATCCCCGAGGGGCCTCTCTGGGCCTAGTCAAAGATTGATCATCTCAATCTACCATTTGCTCCTCGATCGGCACCAAAGGCTGCAACAAAGGATGTTGGGGATGGAGCATTTCACGATGGCGGGGTCCCTTAGGTGTCCAAGGCTTCACTTTTTCTTTTTTTTTTTCTTTGTAACCTTCTTCTTGTAATCTCCTCCTTGTAATAAGGCTCATTTTAATAAAATTTCTTTTTTTCTTCCAAAATTTGGCTAAGTCTCAAGACAACTTTCTCCTTAAATAATCTCCGGTTCCAAGAGTTAGTTTGTCTTCTTTCAGTCTAGGACCCTCGGGAAGATGTTTTTCTCACCTTTTATCAACCATGTTCACTACAACACCGATTCTATCAAAGCTTTGCCCATTTTTATCAGCCATGTTCGGTTGACGCGCCTTCGAAGAAAATGTGTGATTTTCACAAGTAAATACTCGTACCTTGTTTGGTTAGATTTCTTAGGTGGGGCTACTTTTCCCAGAAAGCTTTTCTATACTTAGAAATTTTTCTAAGTGTACAATTTCCTAAAAAATTTCTAACTGTAGAATTTCTTCAGAGCATCTAAATGCCATGTGTTTTTCAATTCTCCGCCTTCAGTATCGCCGAGCTTATAGACTCCTGGCCGAACCTTGTCAAGGACCAAATAAGGCCCTTCCCAGTTTTCCTGAAGTACTCCGCGAGACGGTCTTCGGGATTCAAACTCAGCCTTTTGTAGAACAAGGTCTTCCTTCCTAATTCCTTTCGCCTGACATGCAAGTTCGCAGCTATCGCTACCCTTTGTTGAAAAGCTTTTCTCCTAAGCTCAGCCACTTCTTTGTGTTCGTCAATTAGGTCAAGCTTAGTTCTCAACCCGAGGTCATTCCCTTCTTCGTCGAACACTTGTACCCTAACCGATGGTTGGACCACCTCGATAGGAATAATGGCCTCTGTGCTGAAGATGAGCCAGAAAGGTGTCTCACCTGTGGCTCTTCGGGGCGTTGTCCGATAGCTCCATAACACACTAGGAAGTTCTCCTGGCCATTTTCCGTTTGCTTCCCTTAATCTCTTTGTCAAACCATGCTTTATGGTTCTGTTAGACACCTCTACCTGTCCGTTGCTTTGGGGATGAGCTACCGGGGTGAAGTACATTTTTACCCCAAGGTTGGTGATGAATTCTTAGAACCTCTTATCAATAAACTGAGAACCATTGTCGGCCATTGTCACCCTCGGTATGCCAAACCTGCATACGATGTTCTTCCAGATGAATTTCTGTATGTCCTTCGCCAAAATGGTTGCCAGGGGCTCTGCCTCTATCCATTTAGTGAGGTATTCTACTGTGACCACACAGAACTTTACTCCTCTGGGTGCAGTCGGGAGTGGACCGATGAGGTCAATGGCCCATACTGCAAAGGGACAAGGGTGGTCTGTCAAAGTTATCGTTTCCGAGGGTAGCCTCTGGACATTGGCATGTCTTTGGCAATTATCACATTTCTGGACAAAGTGCCTCACGTCCTTTCTTAGGGTGGGCCAGAAGTACCCCTAGCGGAGTAGTACTCGTACCGAGGCATCAGTTCCTATATGGGAACCAGAGCCCCCCTCGTGGACTTCTTTGAGAGTTGTCTCTATGTCTTCTTCGCTGACACACCTTTGTAGTGGACTTGCATACCCCTGTCGGTATAACTCTTCTCCGATTAGGAAATATCATCTGGAACGTCTTCACACTTTTGCTGCTTCGCGAGGGTCTTCGACAAGCTCCGAGGTTGTAAGTTACTTTTTATGGGATTTTTCCATCCTTTTTTCGGGGTTGTTATGCTCATTATTGCTATGCTTGGGTGGCCTAGTACTTCTGTGCACTTTTTTAACTTGGCTGAACTATCTGCTTTAGTATTGTCTCGGTGAGGCATGTTCTCAACGTGTACTACGTTGACCTCTTGGATGAGCTTTGATACATGATGCCCCGAGGCATCTTCGTTTGTTGTCATGTTGACAGGTGGGGAGACTTCCTGAGGAGGCGAGTGCCTGGAGCTCTGGTTTCCCAGCTGAGTGTGCCTGAAAAGCTCAAAGAAGAGGTTAGGAGGTCCCCGGTTTGCTTTTCCGGGGAGGACCCTCCGACGCCCAAGTCAGTTTTCTGAGTGAAAGTGGAGGAAGAACACTAAGGGATCAAGTGTCTTGCCTGTTTTGCGTTTTCTCAGAGGGAGGAAAATGCCCATCCTTTGCCTAGTCCCATTTCCTAGTATTTATAGGAGTAGCTGGTCCGTTCAGATCATGACACGTGTTCGGTCGGATTTGATTTGTACTTTTGGACCTAGGGGACAGGCAGCCGTTTGCAGCCTCCTTTAGCCCTGGACCCGGACAGGTTGTGTCAGGATTGGGGCGGCTGTGGCGTGTCAGTTCGCCGTTCTGATGTGACATGTAGGGCTTGTGGGCGACATGTCAGAGGCTCCTTAAATGCTCATATCGTACTCCCGAGGTCCGCTGGGCGAGGTCGCCCTTCGGTGCGTGCACCCTCTTCAGATTCTATCCGTCTTTTGGTGCGAGCACCTCCTTTGGGATCTATCCCATAGTTCTGGGAGTTTCCTTGATGAACACCTTCTTCGGGACTTATACCCATAGTCCGGTGATTCCCTTGTTCAGGTGTTTCTTGTTCGGGGAAGATCCTCTTCGGGGCTTCTGCCTTCGGGGAGATTCTTCCTTGCTTCAGAGAGATGGCTTTCTTACCCGAAGACGGTCAGTTTGGCCCCTCGATGGAGACGGTGTTATCCTCGGAATTCCTGACGAGCTAACCGAAGTCTCGAGCTCATAGTGTTTGACTTCGCACCTTCCAAGGTCAGTAAAAAGATCCTCTCTTGGGTGACGTTAGACTCCTGGGCCAATATTCTGGCAGGGAGTTACTACCGAGGAGGCAATAGCCTTTGGCTATCAATACAAGCTCGTGATACTTTGCCAAAGTTGGGTCCTTTGTGCTATAGTCCCCTGCCATCTATCGGACCACTAGCTAAGAATCGCTGTGGGCCTTTAGGTTTCTCACGCCAATTCTTCCAGCAAGGCGTAACCCTGCTATGAGGGCTTCATATTCTGCCATATTGTTGGTGATGTTAAACCTAAATTTGATGGCTTTCATAACTTCCATGCCTTCGGGACCGCGAAGAATTACTCTAGCTCCTTAACGTTCAGAGCCGGAGGCCCATTGACAAATAGAGTCCACTCAGGTTCATTATTCCCAAGTTTAGGTTGACTTTCTTCGGCAATGGATGTCTCGGCAATGAAATCTGCCAATGCTTGAGCTTTTATTGCCTTCCTCAGCTCATAGGTGATATCATACTCGCTGAGCTCGATGCACCACTTCGAAAGCCTTCCCGAGTGGTCTACCTTCTTCATGATATCACAAAGAGGCAGGTTACTTCGGACAATAATAGGGTTGCCTTGGAATAACGGACGTAGCCTTCTGCTTGCAAGCACCAAGGCATAAATAGCCTTTTGTAGTAAGGGGTACCTGACTTTGGCACCATGCATGGACTTGCTCACATAATGTACTGGCCATTACTTTGCCTGCTCTTCCTTCACAAGAACCGAACTTAGCGCTTTTTTGGTGACAGGGAGGTATAGTATGAGGGGTTCCCCTTCCCGTGGCTGCCGGAGTGTCGGCAGATGAGTTAGGTAGACCTTAAGCTCTTCCCAGGCCTTTTGGCAGTCTTCGTTCCAAGGATGCACCTCAGTTCCGAGGTCACCACCATTTTTTGCTGCCTTAGTGAGGACCTTGAAGAATGGTCAGCAGCGATCCCCATATCTGGAGATGAATCTGCTGAGGGACGTGATTCTCCCTGTGAGTCTTTGCACATCCTTAGTCATCGTGGGAGTTCGGAATCCCAGTAGGGCCTTGACCTTTTCTGGATTGGCGTCGATACCTCTTTCTGACACCATGAATCCGAGGAACTTACCCGCGTTCACCCCAAACACGCATTTTTTGGGGTTGAGACGGATTCCAAAGGTCCTCAGTTGGTGGAATGTTTCCTCTAAGTCCGTGATATGACTACTAGGCAGTTTGCTCTTAACTATCATATCATCGACGTAGACTTCCATGTTTCTCCCGATTTGGGAGTTGAAGACCCTGTTCATCAACCTTTGGTACGTGGCTCCTGCATTCTTAAGCCCGAAGGGCATTCTAATATAGCAGTATGTACCAACTTCGGTGATGAAGGCGGTCTTTTCCTCATCTTCGGGGTCCATCCTGATTTGATGATACCCACTAAAGGCGTCAAGGAAACTAAGGAGGCCATACTCGGCGGTTGAATCTACCAACTGATCTATTGGTGGCAGAGGATACGAATCTTTAGGGCAAGCATCGTTCACGTTTCAAAAGTTGATGCACATTCGGAGTTTATCACTCCCTTCCTTTGTGGCGATAACCACGTTACTAAGCCATTCGGGGTATTTGACTTCCCTGATTACACCTGCTTCTATTAAGTGTTGGACTTCGGTTTTAACGAAGTTGTTCTTATGCTCTGAGAGGCTTCACTTTTTTTGTCGGACAGGCTTTGCCTCTGGGCGCACCTTAAGGCTATGTTGGATTATGCGAGGGTCTACCCCAGGCATGTCCTTCGGCGAGTAGGCAAACAGATCTTTGTTCATTAACAGGAAAGATACAAGTTTTTCCTTGTCACCTTCGGCCAGTTTTTTCCCCATTCGGGTACTTCGGCCTGGGACAAGTTCTACATCTTCTGTTTCTATTTTTTCGGGGTCTTCTGTTTCTTCTCCCTTTGCCTCCCCTGCGAGCATGGCCTTTGCTCCCGAAGTCTGTGTGTAGATCTTCGCTGGGACCTTTCTTGCTTTTACAAAGACCTTTCTCACTTCCCCTTGGTCGATGAAGATCTCAGCATCTCCATCCTTTGTTGCGAAAGTGACCGTCAAGTATTTCACATCTGGGCGGATGTGGAGGTTTCCTTGCGTTTGTCTCCCAAGGATGGCATTATATGACGAAGGGACATCTAGGACAATGAACTTTGTCATTGTGGAAGCAAAAAGCTCATCCTTATTTTGTGGTGAAGTTCCCCTTAGCATTAGAGGGAGGTCGATCCATCCGAGGACAGGAAGTTCAGACGGACCTACTACGAAGGTAGGGGAGGTGACAGGCTTGAGATCGCCTTTTGGGATACCCAAATTTGGCAGCAGATGAGAGAATAAGACGCCAGCGTTAGAACCATCGTCGAGGAGTACTCTTTTGACATTTCAATTCCCTATCCTTGCCATGATTAGAAGTGGGTCGTCATTGTTAAGTTTCAAAAGCCAAACACTACAGCGGAATTTAACCGAAACCCTCCAGGATCCAAGAGCAATGGGGTAAACCGGGTGTTCAAAAATTTTCATACCTAATTTTTGGTTCAGATCTTTCACTCAACTGTAGAGTCAAATCACAAAAGTTGGACAGTTAATGTGTTCAAGCTCTCTATGATATCCACACGAGCTTCTCGGGATCACCACGCTTCCATCACATCTCGGCAGATGCATTTCTCTTGCGCTCACAGTGCTAGCTTGCTTCCTCCAAGGAGTTGCAAAAGAAGAGTGCGACTGTCGTTTTCGGGAGGCTAGGGCAAGGAGACCTGCGAATTTCTCACTAAAAGCTGTATTTATAGTGAGACTCAACTTCCAGGCCTAATGGGTTTCAAAGCCCTATCTAATTAGGCTTTAATTTCGGGCTTAATAATGGATCAACTCTTGGGCCCATTATTAATACGAAATTAAAGTGAAACCATAACCCAAATAATTAGCCCATGCACTCTAATGATCCAAATAGCTCTATGTGTGCAACCCAATAGGCTTTTACCACGTTGGCAATGATCATAAATCACATTTATGATCATAAGCAATGAGCGGTATCTAGCAACACATCATTGCTACCTAAGTGACAAGATTGTCGGTGATTCGACTAAACCTTTATGATCATCATCAATATATGCTATTGTCCCTTTGTCCAAGATATCAAGACTAAGCACAAGACATGAAATGTGTCACTCTCATATAGCCCAATCTTTGGTTTCTTGATTACCAAGTAGACCAACTTAAACTGATGACATTGATATCGTATATCAACTCATCCAAGCATGGCCATACATTTTCTAAGTCTCACTCTATCAAGGGGCCCGAAGATATCACTCCCGTTACATAGGACGGACAAATCTCGTCTTGATCATACAAATCCCTCCGCATGATATGTGACATACCTAACGACCTCATTCAAGTTCACTTAGTTACGAGCAACAAAGGAAAGTATCAAAGTATGTACCCACATGTAGGGAACCTTGATGATCTTAGGTTGAAGGCTACATATACCATGATTACTATGAGAATAACTTATGACACTCATATAATGATCCATGTAGTGTTCTCAGGGTGGGTCGGTCCAGTACACAAGTTCTCCAACTTGTACCCATATGTGGACTACATATCTAATATTAGTCTCCACATATGCTGGTCATTATGTATTATTGCAACCCGCTCCACAATAATACTAGACCAGCGATGTTTGAGAATATCATTATTCTAGGGTTACAATTATGCTTATTACGTTACACAAAAACAAAACAACAAACATAATTGCTGGATTAATACCTTAATAAAATATCATGACTCAATGTGCAAAAATACAATCATCTCATGATTGGCCTTTTGGGCACAACACTAACAGTCATGAGGGAATACTATGGTAGACCCATTTTTTTGAACAAGCTTTTTTGATGGGTTACCGAATTCCATCACCGACATCTCCTTGGCTTTTCTTTTTCTTTCTGCCGAAGGTAGTCCAGTTGTGATTGTTTGTATTATTCCAGCTGGAGGTGGTGGATGTCTTTTGGGACTTCGGTTCCGGCGCCTACCGGAATCATATTCCTCGTCATCTCCTTTCCTTTCCTCTTCCCTCCTCCCCTTCGGGGAGGCCATCCGCAGGTAGCGCCGAAGTTGGCCCTGCTTTATTAGAGACTCTATGTACTTCCTCAGCTGGAAGCAATCCTCGGTGTCATGCCCATGATCCTAATGGAATTGGCAAAACTTCTTCATTTTCTTCTTGTTTTTGGAAGTCATGCCCTTTGGACGCTGGATTGGGTTTCCTTGCCTTTCCATGGCTAGCAGTATGTTTGTCCGGGAGGTGTTTAGGGGAGAAAATGACATGGGTTTTTTTCCCCATCTCCTTCCAAGTTTTTCCCCCGCCCTTGGCAGGATACTCGGGTTGGTGACTTTGGCCTTCGGGTGATGCTGATCAGACTTCGGTCATCCCATTCTCAGCTCTTCAGCTGTCATGTGCTGTTTGGTTCTGCGGTAGAACTCACCAAGGGTGTCCGAGGGGTCTTTCGAGAACTTGTAAAAGAGTTGTGAGTCTCGCCGATGTCCCCGTATCATGGCGAGGATGCGTATTTTGGGACGAAAGTCCGGCACGCTCGGGGCTTCTCGGTTAAATCATTCGACATAGTCGCAGATGGTTTTGCCATTCCTTTGCACTAGGTTAAGCATCGGAACGGGCATCTTTGCCGTCGGCCTGCTACCAATGAACTATTGTTTAAATGCCGTGGACAGCTGTTGAAAACTCATTATAGCCCCAGGGGCGAGAGAGTTGTACCACGCAGTTGCCGAGCCGGAGAGGGTGACCTCAAAACACTTGCAAAGGGTGGCGTCATCAGCACCGTGCAGCACCATGCTGCGCCTGTACTTGGTCAGGTGGGCTTAAGGGTCACTACGCCCATCATAGGTTTCCAAACGAGGCACTCGAAAGTCGCTTGGCATAGGCGCCTCAACTATTACTCGGCTAAAGGGGGATTCGTCTCTGATGAAGGTTTTTGACAACCTTGACCAGACAGGCTTCTGAGCAACCTGCCTTTCCACTCTCTCCAACCTCTTTAGGATTTTCTCCATGAGGATGGTGGTCTTAGACTCCTCTAGCTGCCTGGAGGCCTCTGGAAACGGAGAGCGACGCCTCCCTTTCGGGGAATAACTTCAGTGGCGGGGGTTTTGTGATCTTTCTTCTAGTCAAGAACTTCACCTGTGGGGAGTCCTAGCCTCTTTGGACCCCGTTTCTCTAGTGGGTCTACCTCTGGGGGGTACATCCTCCATTGAGGACTCATCACGGAAGTACCCGCTCCCCGAACTCCGGTGAGTGGACTTTGGGCTTCTCTCCCGACGGGGTATTGGTGAGGATGCCCTTCGTCTTGAAGGTGGTTGTGACCACCTTTGGTCTAGTTGTTGCGTCATTTCAGCCACAATAGAGCGTTAAAAATAAAATAGGAAGCTCATCGTGATGGTTAGAGGACGTTCGTCCTTAGGCAAGAAAGTCCCTGTAGTGGGTCATTCGGTCGCCGGTTGAGCTTCCGGCGCAGACTGGGACTTCGGCAGTCCCTTGTCCTTAGAACGCCGAGTCTCAATGATGGCCACCTGAGAGTGGGTTCCCATAGACGATGCCAAGTGACGGCCGTTGGCATCTTTGTTGTTCGAAATGGTAGATCTGAGGGGGACTTCCAGTGGATAGATGGTGGTAGAAGATACTTCCATCATGAGATTACTTGAAACGCTTAGAAGAAGTCATTCTCCGAAGAGGCGTCGTCAATCTCCTCCACTCGATGAAGAACCTAGCGCCGCCGCCCTCATGGAGAAAATATTGGCAAGGCTGGACCAAGTCGAGAGGCAGGTGGCTTGTAAGCCAGTTTGGGCCAGACTGTCTGAGTCTTTTTGTGGGGATCAGTCTTCTTTCACCCGAGCTGTGGTTGAGGCAGCTATGCCAGGCGACTTCAGGGTACCTCGGCTAGAGACGTACGATGGTCGGACAGACCCACAGGCCCACCTGACGAAGTACAGACGCAGCATGATGATGCACGGTGCGGACGACGCCACCTTGTGCAAGTGCTTCGAGGTCACCCTCTCCGGGCCAGCAACCGCGTGGTACAACTCCTTGGCTCCAGGAATCATCGAGAAATTCCAGGAGTTATCAACAGCCTTCACCCAACAGTTCATCGGGAGTCGCCCGACGGCGAAGATGCTCGTTCAAATGTTCGACATAACGCAAAGAAGTGGAGAAACTATACGCGACTATGTCGAGAGGTTCAACAGAGGGGCTTTAAGTGTTCCAGACTTTCGGCCCGAAATACGCATCCTCGCCATAACAAGGGGTCTTCAGAGGGATTCGCAACTCTTCTACGAACTCTCCAAGTACCCTCCAGACACACTGGGCGAATTCTACCGATGGGCCGAACAGCACATGACGGCCGAAGAACTAAGAATGGGCGGACCCAGGCCCGAGCACACCAGTGGCTAAGGGGCCAGCCAGCAGGCACGCTATCCGACCGACTAGCCAACCTGACCCCGGAGGATGCGAGGAAGGAAACCCCCAAACTTCACAGCGCTGAACACCATGAGGACCAACATCCTCATGACTCTGGAGAGGCAGGGAACACAGGTTCAGAGGCCAAGGGCCATGACCGCTAAAAATAGAAAAAACATGAAGAAGTTCTGCCAATTTCATCGCGATCATGGCCACGACACTGAGGATTGCTTCCAGCTGAAGAAGTATATTGAATCACTGATAAAACAAGGCCAACTTCGGCGGTACCTACGGTTGCCTTCCCCGAAGGGGAGGAAAGAGGAGGAAGGAAAGGTAGAAGATGAGGACTACGACTCCGACAGGCGGAGAAACCGAAGTCCGAAGAGGCGCCCTCCACCCCCTGCGGGAGTCATACAAACAATCACGACGGGGCTCCCATCCTCGGAAAGAAAAAGGAAGGCCAGGGAAATAGCTGTCATGGACTATCAAAGTCCAGCGAAGAAGGTATCCCGATAAGATGGTTCCACAGTCGTCTTCCCTCACGACGACCCACTCCTGATCATGGCAAGAATTGGAAACTGGGATGTGATCATGGCAAGAATTGGAAACTGGGATGTCAAAAGGGTATTGCTTGATGACGGATCAAACGCTGACGTCCTATTTTCACAACTGCTGCCGAGCTTAGGCATATCCATCAATGATCTCAGGCCTGTCACTTCACCGACCTTCGGGGTAGGACCTTCCGAGTTACCCGTCCTCGGGTGGATCGACCTTCCATTAATGATGAGAGGGACTTCGGTCAAAGGAGCAGCTGAGTTGTTTGCCTCGACGATGGCGAGGTTCATCGTCATGGATGTCCCCTCATCATACAACGCCATCCTTGGAAGGCAGACGCAGGGAAATCTGCACATTCGCCCTGACGTGAGACATTTGACTGTCACTTTCGCCACCAAGGAAGGAGACGCAGAAATCTTCATAGATCAGGGCGAAGTAAGAAAGGTGTTCGTCAAAGCCCGAAAAGCCCCAGCAAACAATTTCACACAAGCTGTAGAAGAAGGGGCTTCAAAGTCAAAAAATGGCGAGAAAGAAGTTTCTGGCAAGGTGGAAATGGAAGAAGTGGAACTTATCCCAGGACGAAGTACCCAAATAGGAAAAAACTTGTCCGAAGGAGATAAGAAAAAACTTGTATCCTTTCTGGTAATGAATAAAGACCTGTTCGCCTACTCGCCGAAAGACAGGCCGGGGGTAAATCCGCGCGTAATACAACATAGCCTCAAAGTAAGTCCGGAAGCAAAGCCTGTCCGGCAAAAGAAACGAGGCATCTCAGCCCATAAAAATGACTTCGTCAAAACCGAAGTCCAACGTTTATTGGAGGCAGATGTAATCAGGGAGGTCAAGTACCCCGAATGGCTAAGCAATGTGGTGATCGCCACAAAAGAAGGAAGCAACAAACTTCGGATGTGCATCGACTTCAGAAACCTGAACAATGCTTGCCCAAAAGATTCATATCCTCTCCCGCCAATAGATCAACTGGTAGATTCAACTGCCGAATACGGGCTCCTAAGTTTCCTAGACGCCTTCAGCGGCTACCATCAAATAAAGATGGACCCCTAAGACGAAGAAAAAACAGCCTTCATCACCGAGGGGGGGACATACTGTTACACCAGGATGCCTTTCGGGCTCAAAAACGCAGGAGCCACCTACCAGAGGTTGATGAGCAAGGTCTTTAATGACCAAATAGGGAGGAACATGGAAGTGTACGTAGATGACATGATAGTTAAAAGCAAGCTGCCTGTAGACCATGTCACAGACCTAAGGGAAACTTTTCACCAGCTCAGGACCTTCGGAATTCGCCTTAACCCTGAGAAGTGCACCTTCGGGGTAACTTCGGGAAAGTTCCTTGGGTACATGGTATCAGAAAGAGGCATTGATGCTAACCCAGAAAAAATTAAGGCTCTGTTGGAATTCCGAACTCCTGCCACAATAAAAGATGTGCAGAGACTTGCTGGAAGAATAACCTCCCTTAGCAGATTTATTTCCAGATATGGAGACCGGTGCCGAGCATTCTTCAAAGTCCTCACTAAGGCAGCAAAAAGGAAGGACGACCTCGAGAGTAATGATCGTGCTTGGAATGAAGACTGTCAAAAAGCCTGGGAAGAACTCAAAATCTACTTGGCTCGCCTGCCCACTTTGCGACAGCCCCGCGAAAGAGAACCTCTTGTCTTGTACCTCGCCGTCACAGAAAAGCAATAAGCTCAGTCCTTATGAAAGAGGAAAGGGTGAAGCAGTGGCCAGTCTACTATGTGAGCAAGTCCTTGCATGGCACTGAAATCAGATATCCTTTGTTACAGAAAGCTATATATGCCTTGGTCCTGGAAGGAAGAAGGCTACGACCATATTTTCAGGCTCACCCCATCATCGTCCGAAGTAGTTTACCCCTGCGGGACGTCATGAAGAAGGTTGACCATTCGGGAAGGTCGGGAAGGCTCTCCAAATGGTGTATAGAGCTTGGCGAACACGACATCACTTATGAACCTCGGAAAGCCATAAAAGCTCAAGCCTTGGCAGATTTCATTGCCGAGGTCCCCATTACCGAGGACAGCCACCCAAGTCCCGACGAAATGAGCCAGAATGGGCCTTGTACGTTGATGGTGCCTCGGGCGCCGAGCACCAAGGAGCAGGGGTGATCATTAAAGGCCCCGAAGGCCTGGAAGTAATGAAGGCCATTAAGTTCAGCTTCAATGTCACCAACAATATGGCTGAATATGAAGCTCTCATAGCGGGCTTGCGCCTGGCCAGAAAAATTGGTGTCAGAAACTTGAAAGCCCATACGACCAGCTAGTAGTTCGGCAAACAGCAGGGGACTACGGGGCGAAGGATCCAACACTGGAAAAATACCATGAATTAGTAACGAAGCTTGTTCGAGAATTCGACACTGTGCAAATCGAGAGCGTGCCTCACAGACATAACGCTGAGGCAGATGAATTGGCAAAATCAAAAGCATATACTGAGGTGCTAAGCCAGCCGAGCATTACAGTGCTGAGCATAATGACTTCGGGAAGAAGCTGGAAAGACCCAATAAAAACATATCTCGAAACCAATACGCTCCCCGAAGACCCCAATGAAGCAGCAAAAGTGCGGAGACGCTCCGGTCGTTTCTTTCTGATTGGAGAAGAGCTATATCGGCAGGGATATGCAAATCCGCTACAGAGGTGTGTTGGCGAAGAGGATATTGAAATAATCCTCCAAGAAGTTCACGAAGGCGCTTGTGGTTCGCACATCGGAACCGACGCCCTGGCAGGGGTGATACTTCGCCAAGGATACTTTTGGCCTACCCTGAGGAAAGACGCCAGGCGGTTGGTCAAGAAATGTGGTAATTGCCAAAGACATGCAAAAATCCAGAGAACACCCTCGGAGCTGGTGACTTCGGCAAACTATCCCTGGCCCTTCGCAGTTTGGGGTATAGACCTTATCGGACCCCTCACGACAGCGCCTGGGGGCGTGAAGTTCTGCGTAGTCGCAATAGACTATTTCTCTAAATGGGTCGAGGCAGAACCTTTGACGACTATCTCGGCAAGAGAAGTGCACAAGTTCATATGGAAAAACATAGTATGCAGATTCGGTATACCGAGGGTGCTAGTGGCTGATAACGGATCCCAGTTCATAGACAAAGGGTTCCAAGAGTTTATCAGCAACCTCGGAACAAAGATGCACTTCGCCCCGGTAGCTCACCCCCAAAGCAATGGGCAGGTGGAAGTATCTAACAGGACCATAAAAGATGGTCTGAAAAAGAGACTGGGGGAGGCAAAAGGGAAATGGCCAGGAGAACTCCAAAGCGTTCTATGGAGCTACCGAACAACGCCCCGAAGAGCTACAGGGGAAACTCCTTTCTCGCTCGTCTTCGGTACGGAGGCCTTGATCCCAATAGAGGTAGTGCGACCATCAATACGAGTGCAGGTATTTGATGAAAGTGGAAATGACCTCGGCTTAAGAACCAAGCTCGACCTCGTCGGCGAACATAGAGAAATAGCGGAACTAAGAAGGAAAGCTTTCCAGCAAAGAGTGGCCGCCGCTATAAACTTGCGAGCTAGGCCAAAAGGAATAAAAAAGGGTGACCTCGTTCTCCGAAAGGCGGAATTCGCACCCCGGAGGCCGTCACACGGCGTACTTCGCGCGAATTGGGAGGGACCTTATCTGGTTCTTGCCGAAGTACGAAGAGGGGTGTACAAGCTCGGTGACGCCGAAGGCGTGGAATTAAAAAACACTTGGCATTCAGATGCCTTGAAAAAGTTCTATGCTTAGAATCTTGACGAAAGGGTTTACATTGTACAAAGTTAGAAAAATTTTCTAGCTACACGGGCTTCTGAAAGAAAGATTCTTGAACAAAAGAAATACTAAAATTCCGCGAAGATGGTCGCCAGAATAAGCATGGGTGTGATTTCCTGAAGTCCCTCGAGCAAGCATGTTCGGGACAATAGGAAATGTAAAACCTTGCGAGAATTTCTAAATACAAAGGCTCACAGAGAACCGATCTAATCTTCCGAAGTCTCTTGAGCAAACACGTTCGGGGCAAAAAGGAATGAACAATCTCACAAAAAAAGACTTAGCCAAAATTTCTTACAGGAAAGAAAAAAGTCTTTATTAACAGACAAGATCGGCTTACAAAGAAGAAGGACTACCAAGAAAGAAAGAGTACAAGGAAGAAAAAAAAGAAGGCAGAAGGGGCCTGAGATAAATTAGGGATTCTCGGCGTCCCGAGAGCCACTAGCCCCTGCATCCTTTTCCGCCACCACCCCCGCCGGAAGAGTCTGAGGCAGGTTCAAGTCCTCGAGCTTGGACCATGTCCACCGAGGTCCCTCAGGAATATTCAGGGCCTCCAGGAAAGAAAGGTCGAGATCTAGAAACTTCAGAAGAACTTGATGAGGAACGAGACAAAACCCGTCTTGAAAACCAACTTTGGTCATCTCGTCGGATTTCCTCTTCTCGACCCCAAGATCATTAAGCTCCTTCTCCAGGTCTTCAACCTTTTTCCTTAATGCCTTCACCTTCTTTTTTCTCGACTCATCCTTCCCCTTCTTCGAAGAATCGACCTCGGCTTGAAGTGCGGTTTTCTCGGCCTCCGCCTTCGCCAGAAGAGCCGCAGAATCCGACTTCTCCTTTTGAAGTGCCTCATTAACCGAAGTCAGCTCCGCCACTTTTCCGCCGAGGTCAGAAATCTTCTGGGAGGAGTCCTTTATAAGTTCTTCTTTTTCCTTCGCAAACTCCTCCCGAAGGGCAGCAATCTCTGACGCCGAAGTCTGGGCCAGCTGAGTGTTTCGAGCAAGCAGGTCCGCGCACTGGGTCTGGTATTGTTCTATAGTCTTTGAAGCGGCGGCCCGGTACATCCCCTGCCTCGCCACCCGAACTCTGAGGAATCCGGCATATCCCAGCAGCTGCAGAAAAACAGAGCCAAGAATGAGACAAGGCAAAAAAGGGAAAGGCAAATGCTTAGAAGAAATCAAAGACAAAAAAGGGGCAAGGAGAGAAACACACCTGGGCGGCGTGCTCGGAAAGCTTCGCGGTGAGGGAGTCATCATCCGGATGAGCCCCCGCAAGGGCCCTGAAAGAAGCTTCAGTCAGGACCCCCTTTGCAATCTCCTTGGCCATGAGCGGGCAGTCCTCGGAGTACATGTCCATGTCCTCCGTAAAGGACCAAAACGGCTCCTTCGGAATCTTCCCCTTCGGGATATGGGCATCCCGAAGGGCCCGCTTCCGGGCATGCTCGGCAACCCAATCCGGAGGAAGAATCTCCTCTGCACGACAAAAAGCAGAAAAATTGTCAAACACAAGTAGCTGCCAAAAAATTCAAAAACTGAGTGTCTAAGGCATCAAACCTGGTGGCACTTCGGCAACGTCGTCGCCAGAATCCAGGGCCCCCTCAGAAGAAATCTCCTTCCCTTTCCTCTTGCGGCGATCTTCGGCAGAAGGGGCTTCCACCAAAGCGTCCAGAAGAGCCGCCGAATTAGGGCTTGAAGGAGCAACATCTGCACCGACCTCGGTCGAAGGCGCAGCAACGGTTACCTCGGGCTCCTCGCCCACCTCCTCGGAAATCTCCGGCATAGGAGGGGGCACGGTCTTCTTCGATCGTTTGGCCGCCGGAGGCCCCCCGCCAGTCGCCTTCCGTCTTCGGGAGGCAGCCTTCTTTGTTTGTTCACCTTTCTCGGCCTGCCCAATGAAAAGCGATCGGTAATAGGCAGCAGTATCGTCGCCCATCTCTGAAAAAGAGAGAAAACATCAACGTAAGTCCAAGATGAAATTAAAACAAGGGGACTTGGAGATGACTTACTTTCGAAAAAATCCGCATAAGTAATGTCCTTCTGAAGAAGTTTTACCAGCCAGGAGTCCTTCCCAGCAATGGCAGGAGCCGGCATCTCGAGGTCCGTTTCGTGCTCCTTTACCACCTTCAACTCCCGAAGGACTTCTTCGGTCATCAACTTCCAGTTAATTGGAAAGGGGTAAAGGGGGCGCGGTGGGACCTCGGAATCCCAGTCAGAGACTGCTCGGATGCGCTTGTCAAAGTCCGCAAAAATGGGTGTTAACTGGGGAGTTAACAGCATCTTCGGGTCAACGACATCCATCACGAGCTTTCCCTGAGCCCACTTCGTCGGGACGTGCGACCAGGCCTCCTCCTTCTTCATAAAAAAGAATTTCTGTTGCCACCCTCGCCAGCTGTCCTTGTTGGCAAAGGTGAACTTGTATTTTTTGCTCCCTGACCCCCGAGGTAGCATGAAATAGAAGCCACCCTTTGGGATCACGAAGAGCTTGTAGTACTGCAGAAAAATGACAAAGTGTGGCTCTATACCGAAGACACCACACATACAAAGAAAAGCATTGAAATAGCAGTACGAGTTCGGCGGAAGTTGGTTTACGGCAATGCGATGGAAATCGCAGAAATCGCAAACCTCTTCGGCGGAGGATACCGAAGTCCGGCCTTCAGTTGGGCACGGAAAACAGTAACCTCGTCACTACGGTTTGAAAAGCTATATTGGTCCAAACGAGGCAACCTCGTAGTGACGTAGGAAGGAAGGAAGAACTTCTTTTTCCATTTTTTAAGTTTTGCAGAAGTGGTGCAGCAGGGGTGAGAAAGAAGGGGTTCCCAGCTTTCGGGAATAGGCATGACTGGCAAAAAACCGAGTTCGGAAAAAGGCAAAAAGCTATTTCGAAGAAAAAATTTGGAAAAACAGAAGAAACTGGAAGCTAAAACCCACCAAACGTTTTGCCAAAATCTGGATTTGAGGACGCCGTCGTGAAATGGTTGCCGGAAAACCACTCTGTCAAAAAGCACCGCCGTGAGAGAGCAGGAAAAACACTACGGCAGTTGAGAGACAGGAGAGAGCAAAAGCAAAAGCAAAAGTGGGGTTATGAAGGATTAAGGGTATATATAGGCCGAGGAAGGGTAGGCGAATCGACGTCATAAGTGCTGGGCGAAGGCGAATCGTCGCCATAATTGCCCATTTTGCATAAAAAGACACGCCCGCTGTAACCGATGTAACCCTCTCCAATGACGGCGTGCCACGTGTCAGCAACCACGCCAAATAAGGAACACGCTTTCTGACGAATAGCGCGCCGTCCCAGACTGACACGCCTGGGCACGAGACGAGACGTTTCAGTGACCTACAAAGATTACAGAAAATAGGCTACCTCGGAGACACCAAGAGACAGTCTGTGCTACATCTACAGACAAAAGGTGTATCTTCGGCGCAGGTACCATGCATAAAGCCCCGAAGGGTACCCTCCGAAAGCTGACAAAAGCCAAAGTCCCTACTTCGGCTTCTAGGGGGGGCATGTGATAGCCGAAGGACTATCGCCTCTCCTAGAACGTACCTCCTATCAAAAGCATGCTAGGGAAGCCTGGCACCAACCGAGAGAGGCACTAGCACTGACCTCGGACTAGGCGAATTCCAGTGCCTCAAACTCGGGATTTAGCCTAGTACCCCAGAGAGCTCCAAAGGTGCAGACAGCCCCCTCGGGGGATTAAACGGATCGCCTTCGGGATAGAAGAATCAGCTACCGCAAGCAAGAGAGGATTTCCCGAAGGCGGAACCTGCGAGCTAGGCAGCGCCCCGAACTGCGAACATAACCCCCCAAAGAAGGGTGTTTGTCCTAGGGAGTGACCTCGCCCAAAAGACATCGGGAGTACGGCAGGAGCATTTAAGGAGCGTCTGACACATCGCCCACAGACGCACCATGTCACCTCAAACAACGTTCTGACATGCCGACGCCGCCCAGGCCTTGTCACAACCTGTCTCGGACCAAGGCTCGAGCGAGCCTACAAACAGCTACTTGTCCCCTGTGTCCAAAGGTACACAGCAGATCTGACCGAACACGTGTCATGATCTTAATGGGCCAGACACTTCTATAAATACCAAAGAACAGCCCCTTGCAAAGGGTTGGTCAGTCAGTTGAGAGGATACGAACAGGCAAGGCCACTAAACCCCTGAGTGCTCTCTTTCCTTCACCTCTCAGAAAACTAACTTGGGCGTCGGAGGCTCCTCCCCGGAAAAACATCCCGGGGACCTCCTAACCTTTCCTTTTGGGCTCTTCAGGTACCACTCCCTGGGAAACCTCCACTCCGGGCGTTCTCCTCCTCAGGAAGTCCCTCCAGACACCACCATGTCCTCCAGCGAAAACGTCTCGCCCAAAGGATATCGGGAGTACGGCAGGAGCATTTAAAGAGCCTCTGACACATCGCCCACAGATGCACCATGTCACCTCAAATGATGTTCTGACATGCCGACGCCGCCCAGGCCTTGTCACAACCTGTCTCAGACCAAGGCTCGAGGGAGCCTACAAACAGCTACTTGTCCCCTGTGTCCAAAGGTACACAGCAGATCTGACCGAACACGTGTCACGATCTTAACGGGCCAGACACTTCTATAAATACCAAAGAACAGCCCCTTGCAAAGGGTTGGTCAGTCAGTTGAGAGGATACGAACAGGCAAGGCCACTAAACCCCTGAGTGCTCTCTTTCCTTCACCTCTCAGAAAACTAACTTGGGCGTCAGAGGCTCCTCCCCGAAAAAACATCCCGGGAACCTCCTAACCTTTCCTTTTGGGCTCTTCAGGTACCACTCCCTGGGAAACCTCCACTCCGGGCATTCTCCTCCTCAGGAAGTCCCTCCAGACACCACCATGTCCTCCAGGGAAGACGTCTCCGGACATCACTTCACTCACCCCCTTCGGTCTATATAAGCACTTCTCACCTTATTTCTTGTCACACTCCTCCCTTTTATTCTCATCTGCCCTAGAGTTCTCTCTTGTCTTTTTCCTTCTTCCGGCGGCGGATTCTATGGCGGAGCGATTTCTGGCAACCCTCACAACGGCATCCAGGAACCCTGATTTTGGCAAAACCTCCGGTGGGTGTTCTACTTTGTAGCTCTCTCTTTTTTCTTCCGAGGTTGTTTCTCCGAAGTCTTCCTGTTTCCTTTCTCTATTTTTCCGAGGCCGTTCTTCCCTTTTTTTGGGAAAATGTTGAATCTGACCCCGTTGATCACTGTCCGGCCTCTCCCTGAAAGCTTTCTTCCTCTCAAATCTTACCCTTGTTCTACCACTTTGGAAAAAATGACGAAGTGGATGGCCAAATTTTACCTTCCTTCCTACGTTGTCCCGAGGTTACCTTTCCCGGGTATGTACGGCTTCATGGCTCGTTCAGATGAGGTTACCATTTATCGAGCTCAACTGAAAGCCGGTCTTTGGTATCTTCCCCATCGCATGATATGCAAATTTTGTAAGTTCCACGGGATTGCCGTGAACCAACTCCCTCCAAATTCTTACTTTTACTTCAATTCTTTCCTCTGCATGTGTGGGGTGTTTAAGATAAACCCCACTTTCTTTTCTTCATGTAGTATTACAAACTCCACCCAGTCCCGAAGGGCGGCTTTTACGTCCTGCTTCCTCGAGGGTCCGGGAGTAAAAAGTTTACCTTTACCTTCGACAACAAGGACAGCTGGCGAGGGTGGCAGAAGAAGTTTTTCTTCCTTCGAGTCCCCAAGTTTTGGAGCCACGTGTCGATCAAATGGGCTTTGGGGACCCTGAAGATTGACGTTGTCGACCCCCAGAAGCTCCTAACTCCAAAGCTGTCTGCCGAGTTCGATAACTTCCGTAGACTTATCCGGGCTGTGCTAGACTGGGACCCCGAGGTCCCTCTGCGTTCATTCTACCCTTTTCCCATCAAGTGGGACCTCATGACTGAGGAGGTCCTTCGGGAACTGGGAGTGGTGAATGCACACAAGAGTGACCCCGGCATGCCCGTGCCCGTTCCTCCAGGGAAGAAGGCTTGGATAGTCAGGCTCCTTCGGGGCAAAATTTGATATGAGTTTTTTTCCGAGAGTAAGTCACTTTTCCAGGTTTGATATATGTTTTCCTTTTGGACTTACACTGATATTTTGTCCTTTTGCAGAGATGGGCGAACAATCCGCTGACTTCTATAAGTCACTTTTCCTCGGCCAAGTCGAGAGGGGGGAGCAAGCGCACAAGAAGGCACCTGCCAAGAGGAAGAAAACTGCCGGCAGACCTTCTAAGTCCAAGAAGGCTAAGGCTGCCACTCCTCCTCCCCCAGAAGATGTGGTTGAGGTGCAAGATCGGCCCCCTGCCCAAACTTCGACCCCTGTGGATCCTCCTCCGGATCCTGCCCTCCTCGGGGTAGCACTAAGCCCCGTTCTTACTACCGAGACTTCGGCCGAGCGAAGGTCTGCTCAGGAGCTCCAAGAGAGCAGAAGGAGGAAGGGGAAGAATGTTCTCGGTGAAGTCCGGGGGGGTGAGTCTGAAGATGACGTTGCCGAAGTTCCACCAAGTTGGTTCCTTAGACATTCTTCTACAAATCTTAGTATTTTTCGCATCTATGATTTTTTAGATGAATGGCTAAGGGATGACATACTGATGAAACTTCGGCGTGATATTGCAGAGGACATGCCTGCTGCTCCCTGGATGGAGACTCACGCCCGTCGGAGGGCTCTTCGGGATAAGCGGATCCCGCAGGATAAGGTGCCGAGGGAGCCCTTCTGGACGTTCACAGAGGACATGAATTTGTTCTTTGAGGATAGCCAGCTGATGGCTCCCCAAATGGCGACGGGGGTGATGACCAATGCCACTTTCCAGTCGCTTGTTACCGAATGCCCCATTGAAGAGATCCTCACGGCGACGATGATAGAGCATGCCAACCAGGTAGTTCTCTCTTCTCTCTTACTTAGAAAAATTTTCTTCTAAGTTTCTACCGTCTTTTGATACTCATTTGGGGCCCCCTTTTTTTGTAGCTTTTGGCATACAGCGGGTACTTCCGTGCATGGGTGGCAAAGCAAACAGAGTCCCCTTCTCAGTCTGAAGATTCTTTGCGCAAGATGAAGGAGTTTTGTGCCAAATACGTCCTTAAGTACGGTGAGCTGAACAAGATCGCCAAGGAGGACATTGTGAATCTTTGGGCCGAGCTTGTGGCGAGTAAGCAGGAGCTCCTTGTCGACTTCACATCCAAGGTTAAGGACCTCGGCTCAAGGTGTTCCATTCTCTCTTCAGAGAATGAAGCCCTTCGGAAGGAGAACGCTGAAGATAGGGAAAACCTTACGAAGGCACTCGCTTTGAATGCCGATCTGCAGGTTGAGGTTGACTCTCTGAAGAAGGAGGGAAAAATCAAGAAGAACAAGAAGCTGGAGGGGAAGATTGTTGAGCTCACAGCCGAGCTGTCAGCCCTTAGATCCGGGAAGGATCAGTCTGACTAGATGATGAAGGTGTCTTATCAAGATGGCTTTTGCTTGGCACGTCATCAGGTCCTTCTTCGGTAGCCTGAGCTTGACTTCTCCCACCTATCTGCTCTGGATTTTCCCAAAGAGCTTAGGTGGACATGGTCTAAGCTAGAGTGTCTCAATCTTTCACCTGCCGGGTCCGTGCCTCTGGTTGAGCCAATTGAAGATGATGACGCCGAAAAGACGTCGAATGCCCCTGCTCAGCCTTAGGCTTCTGCTTTCTTTTTTGTAATCCTACTCCTTTGTACTTTGCCTTAAGATTTTTAATGAAGATTTTTTCTCCAATCTACATTCTTCCTGCCGAATACAATTCTTCAGAAATCAGTGTAATCCTAAGTGTGTATTCTTGGCGAATGTTCGTACTTATTTCTTCAGAAAGAGTCATTTTAGACCATTCCCGTACTCCGCAGGGTTCTTTAGACTCCAACAAGGAGTTAGTTCCTAAAGGAAAATGATTAAGGAACCTTTTTTCGGTAACGCGACCATATTCGGCCTGTGTTTTATTGACGACTTCTGGGAGGAATGATTACAAGTTTTCTTTCTGAAAAAATGTCCAAGTGTAGAATTTTTTCAAAGAGTCTGAATGCCAAGTATTTTTCAACTCTACTCCCTCGGTATCACCCAATTTGTAGACCCTTGGGCGGACTTCGTCGAGGACCAAATAAGGTCCACTCCAGTTTGCTTGAAGTACCTCTTCTAATGGCTTTCTTGGCTCAAATTCGGTCTTTCGGAGAATAAGGTCACCTTTTTTGATCTCTTTCCTTCTTATGTGTATGTTAGCAGTGTGAGTTATTCTTTGTTGGAAAGCCTTTCTCCTTAGTTCGGCCATTTCGCAATGTTCCTCGGCGAGGTCTAGTTTTGTCCTCAAGCAGAGATTATTCCCTCCTTCATCGAATACTTGTATTCTTATCGAAGGCTATGTGACCTCAATGGGAATGATGGCTTCTGTCCCATACACAAGTGAGAAAGGGGTTTCCCCGGTGGCCCTTCGGGGAGTCGTACGATAGCTCCATAGAACACTTGGGAGCTCTCCTGGCCATTTCCCCTTTGCTTCCTTTAGCCTCTTCTTCAAGCCATCTTCTATTGTCCTGTTGGATACTTCAACCTGCCCATCACTTTGAGGGTAAGCTACTAGAGCAAAATGCATTTTTATGCCGAGGTTGGCCGCGAATTCCCGGAATCCTCTATCCATGAACTGGGTTCCGTTGTCGGCCACTATTACCCTTGGTATGTAAAATCGGCATATAATGTTCTTCCAAACCTTTGGGTATCCTTTGCTGGGATGAATGCCAGTGGCTTCGCTTTTATCCACTTAGTGAAGTAGCCCACTGCGACAATGCAGAACTTTACCCCACTGGGCACGTTTGGAAGAGGTCCGATGAGATCAATACCCCATACGACAAAGGGGCAGGGATAATTTGCTGAAGTTATTCTTTTCGAAGGTAACCTTTGGATGTTGGCATGCTTTTGGCAATTGTCACATGTTCGGACAAATTGCCTTGCATCTTTCCTCAAGGTAGGCCAAAAGTATCCTTGGCAAAGTAATACTCCAGCAAGGGCGTCTGTTCCTATATGGGAGCCACAGACTCCTCCGTGGACTTCTTCGAGTATTGTTTTGACATCATCTTCACTTACGCATTTCTGCAGGGGCCTGGCATACCCTTGTCTGTATAGTTCTTCTCCAATGAGGAAGTACCTTCCCGAGCGCTTTCGTACTTTTGCGGCCTCTTTGGGATCCTTAGGGAGTTCTGAAGTTGCTAGATACTTGTTGATAGGGTCATGCCATCCTTCCCCCGAGTTGCTAAGCACATCAATTCTATACTAGCTTGCTTCAGCACCTCGCAGGGTTCCATGCATTTGGCCAAGGTGTCAGCTTGTCTATTATCACTTCGGGGCACGTTTTCTATTTGTACAGAGTCGAACTCCCTAATAAGTTTTTTGACGAGGTCATGATATTTTTCCAAGGTTGGATCCTTCGCCGCGTACTCCCCTCTCATCTGCCGGACTACTAGCTGTGAGTCACTGTGGCTATGAGGTTTTTTACGCCGACTTTTCTGCCAGCTTTAGTCCTGCTATCAAGGCCTCATATTTGGCGATGTTATTGGTAACATCGAAACTAAATTTGATTGCTTTTGTGGCCTCCATGCCTTCAGGCCCTCGGAGGACTATTCTAGCGCCCTGATGTTCTGCGCTTGAGGCTCCATCGACAAAGAGTTTCCACTCTGGATCTACCTTTGCTCGGTCTTCCTCATTGGTTTCAGCATTCTCCATTTCTGGGATTTCGGCAATGAAGTTTGCTAGGGCCTGGGCTTTTATTGCCCTTCTAGGCTTGAAGTGATGTCATACTCTCTGAGTTCAATGCACCATTTTGATAATCTTCCCGAATTCTCTACTCTTTTCATGACGTCGCGTAGAGGTAGGTTACTCCGGAGAATGATAGCGTGTCCTTGGAAGTAGGGTCGCAACCTATTACCTGCGAGTACTAAGGCGTAGATGGCCTTTTGGAACAATGGGTATTTGACCTCGGCGCCATGCAGGGACTTGCTTACATAATATACTGGCCATTGTCTCCCACCTTCTTCTTTTAGTAGGACCGAACTGACTGCCTTTTCAGTAACCGAGAGGTAGAGGATGAGGGGTTCTTCTTCTCGAGGGTTGCTGATGTGTTGGCAGGTGGGTTAGGCAGCTTTTAAGCTCATCCCAAGCTTTCTGGCATTCTGAGTTCCATGGATGCCCCTGGGCCCCGGAAGTGTCGTTGCCTTTAGGGACTTTGGTGAGTACTTTGAAGAGTGGGCGACATCGGTCACCGTACCTGGAGATGAATCTACTAAGGGAGGTGATTCTTCTGGTAAGCCTTTGTATGTCTTTGATGGATGTAGGTGTTCGGAAATTTAGCAGGGCTTTGAATTTTTCAAGGTTGGCATCTATTCCCCTTTCTAATGCCATAAACCCGAGAAACTTTCCTGCACTCACTCTGAACACACACTTTTCGGGATTAAGACGTATGCCAAACTCCCGAAATCGTCAGAAGGTTTCGGCTAGGTCGGTGATATGATTACCAGGCATTTTGCTCTTGACTATCATATCATCAATGTATACTTCCATGTTTCTCCCAATCTGAGAATCAAATACCCTATTCATCAGCCTTTGATAGGTAGCCCCTACATTTTTAAGCCCGAAGGGCATCCTGATATAGCAGTAGGTACCTATCTCCGTGATGAAGGACATTTTTTCCTCATCTTCGGGGTTCATTCAGATTTGATGATATCCGCTAAAGGCATCGAGAAAGCTAAGCAGCCTGTATTCGGCAGTTGCACCCACCAGCTGATCTAATGTTGTCAAAGGGTAAGAGTCCTTTGGGCAGACGTCGTTTAAATTTTGGAAGTCGATGCACAATCGGAGTTTTTCACTCCCCTCTTTCATGGCAATAACCACATTGCTGAGCCATTCGGGGTATTTACCTTCTCTTATTACTCCGGCCTCGATGAGGCGGTTGACTTCTGTTTTAACAAAGGATTTCTTACGAGCCGATAGACTCCGTTTCTTCTGTCGAATTGGTCTGGCGTTCGGTCGCACTCTAAGGCTGTGGCGGATTATGCTGGGGTCGACCCCAGGCATATCCTTCGGTGAGTAGGCAAATAGATCTTTGTTCATGAAGAAGAAGGATACAAGACTCTTTTTGTCATCCTCAGCCAATTTTTTCCCGATTCGGGTGCTTTGGCCAGGGATCAATTCTACATCCTTTGTTTCTATTTTTTCCAGGCTTTTGTTTTCCTCCTTCACTGTTTCTTCACCTATCATGATTATTTTGTCCTTCACCAAAGTTTGCACTTGGACCTTTGCTGGGCTTTGTCTGGCTTTTGTGAAGACCTTTCTGACGTTGGTTTGGTCAATGAAGATCTCTGCGTCCTCATCTTCGGTCACGAAGGTGACCGTTAGGTATTTTACGTCTAGGTGGATGTGGAGGTTGCCTTCAGTCTACCTTCCAAGGATAGCATTGTCAGCCAACGGCACATCGATGACAATAAATCTTGTCATGATGGAGGCGATCAACTCTTTCTGGCTATGGGGCGAGATCCCTTTGAACATCAAAGGCAGGTCGATACATCCGAGAACCGGAAGTTCGGAGGGTCTTACACCGAAGGTGGGGGAATTGAGCCTACTGAGATCGCCTCTTGGAATGCCCAACTTAGGCAGCAAATGGGAGAAGATGACGTCAGTATTTGAGCCATCATCGAGGAGTACCCTTTTGACGTCCCAGTTTCCAATCCTTGCCATGACAAGAAGTGGGTTGTCGTGCGGGCAATTTACTGTAGACCCATCTCTACGAGTGAGTCTATTCGGTGAGTTCCCATACTCCATTACAGAGATTTCCCTTATTTTTCTCTTCCTCTCTACCGAGGGTATTCTGGTAGTGATGGTTTGGATAACTCCCACTAATGGTGGCAGATTTTTCTGGGGACTACTGTCCCGACGTCTATCCAAATCATACTCTTCGTCGTCTGCCCTTTTTTGCTCTTCCTTCCTTCCTTTTGGCGAAGGGATCCGCAAGTACCGCCGGAGTTAACCCTGCTTAATTAGGGACTCGATATATTTTCCTTTGTTGAAAACAATCCTTAGTGTCGTGGCCGTAATCTCGGTGAAATTGACAGAATTTCTTCATGTTCTTCTTGTTTTATGAGGTCATGGCCTTTGGCCTTGGAACTGTGCTTCCTTGCCTTTATAGCGCCATAAGGATGCTAGCACTTGTGGTGTTTAAGGGAGTGAATGTCATTGGTCTTTTCCCTCTTTTCTTTCGGGGCCTTTCCCCCTCGTTTTGATGTCGAGGCTGATGACTAGGCCCTTCGGGCCATGGCTGCTCTCCTTTAGGTCCTCCCATTCTAAGCTTATGCTGTTCAGCCCTTCTATAGAACTCCCCTAAAGTGTCTGGGGGATCTTTGGAAAACTCATAGAATAGCTGGGAGTCCTTTCAAAGTCCCCTAACCATTGCGAGGATGCGAATTTCTGGCCTGAAATTGGGCACGTTCAACACCTCTCGGTTGAACCTTTCAACATAGTCCCGAATGGTCTCCCCACCTCGCTGGGCTATGTCGAACATTTGCACTAGCATTTTGGTGGTTGGCCTACTACCAATGAACTGCTGGGCGAAGGTAATGGATAGCTCTTGAAAGCTTAGCAAGCTTCCATGGGCCAGAGAGTTATACCACGCCGTTGCTGGACCAGAGAGTGTTACTTCAAAACACTTACAAAGAGTGGCATCATCTGCGCCATGAAGTGCCATGCTTCGCTTATATTTCATCAAGTGCACCTGAGGGTCACTGCACCCATCATAAGTTTCTAGGTGTGGCACCCTGAAATCACTGGGCATGGGTGCCTCCACCACCTCGCGCACAAATGGTGACTCTTCTCCAGTGTAAGAGTAAGACAGCCTGGACCAGACTAGCTTTAGGGAGATCTGCCTTTCAACCTTCTCCAGTCTTCCTAGAATTTTCTCCATGAGGACAGCGATGATAACTTCTCCTTGCTGCCTGGTGTTCCACGGTAATGGTGAATTTCTTCTCCTCCTTGGGGAGTGACTTCGATGTTGAGGAGACTGGGACCTCCGATAAGCGAATGAACTCCATTGGCAGGAGGTCCTAGTCTCTTTCGGAGCTCCCCGCCTGCTGGGTCGCGTCTCAACAGGTTCATTTTCTGTTGAGGACGCATCAAGGGAGTCCCTGCTCCCCAAACTTCGGTGTGTGGATCTTGAACTCCTTTCCCGACGAACAGCCGGGGGATAGGCCCTTCGGACCAGAGGAGCTTGAGGCAACCTCTGATCAAGCTGCTGAGTCATTTCAGTGATGATGGAGCGTTGGAAGTCCCGCAGAAAACCCATCGTCACTATCAGACGACAGTTGTCTTTCGGTACAGAAGTTTCTGCCACAAGCTGGGTGGTCACCTGCTGAGCCCTGGGCGCCGAGGGGGACCTTGGGAGCCCCTTGTCCTTTGAGCACCTTGTCTCCACGACGGTGACCTGAGGGAGATTTCCCACAGACGGCGCCATGTGATGCCCATCAGCATCTCCACTGTGTGTCATGGTGATGGTGGCAAAAACCTTCGGTGCGAATGAGCGTTCAAGGAGAATGCGTCCTGAGATGACCACCTAGAAGACAAAGGAAGCAAAAGTTAGGAGGTCCCTAGAGTGTTTTTCCGTGGAGGAATCTCCGACGCCGAAGTCAGTGTCTAGTAAGTAAATGAGGTGAAGGTAATCTTGTGTCCAGATTCCCCCTTTACCTGCGATGCCTCCCATGTTTATAAGAGGTAGATAGGAGAGGTTCGCTTACCACCAGCTGCCCAGATCATGACACGTGTCCAGCTGGATGTGATTCGTACCTTTAGGGGGGCTTTTAGCCGATCATAGGCCATTCGGCCAAACTCCTGTGCTACTCGAGAACTGCATGTCAGAGCATGTTAGAGACTCCTAAGCCATCTAGTCGTACATCCTCGTAGCCCTTGTAGGTGATCGAACTCCCGGAAAGTCCAGGGGTATCCTGGAGGGGAAAACATGTTCGGAGGGAGGTCTATTTTTTATATGAGATATCTCTGGCTAAACTTTCCCGAGGTTAGGTTAAGGCCTTGGTGATGATATTCTCGAGGATATGTTCCGAAGGGGGTCCAGAGAATATCCGAAGGTAGACTTTGACGCGCGGAGTCATTCTGAGGTTATCCTCAGGAGGAGTAATAATCCTTTATGACTGAAGTTGGTCTGACGTGTTCCTGGAAGCGAGGTTTATCTGACTTGCCCGAGGGTGCTTAACGGCTTCCCTATACATATGTCTAATCGCCTGTTCTTGGTCAAAGGTGATGCATTGGCCTAAGATGCCGTATACGCACGGGATCCTTCGGGGGCAATTGCCCTTCGGCTATCACATATATTTTTGTAAACTACTTTTATTTAATATTAAATATTATATAGGTGAAATCATCCATTGAAAATATAATTTTTATAATCATACTAAATTTTTATAAAATTTTCTAACTTTAGGCATTAGAAAATTGTAAAAACTCATGAAAATTTAACAAAATTAGGAAAATTTACTTTCAAATGGATTATTGTATCTGCACAATATTAGGTTTCAGATGAAATTTTTTTAAGAAATAATACACTTAAAAATAAAAATAAGTCATTTTGATTTAAATTGACTTAAGTTAAAATGAATTGGCTCTTAGTTGTAATTATTAAAATCAAAATAAATTTAATTTAATTGCATTATTTTAAATATAACAATAATTAAATAAAATGAAATTTTAAAAGAAATAATTAATTAAAATGTGTTTAAACATTAGGATAATGTCATATTTATATATCTAGTGAAAAATAATACAATGTATTAATTAAAAAATTAAATTTCTTATCTTATGCAAATTTTATTTGTAGGAAATGCTGAGATCAAATATGATAAGATGAATAAATATGTTCTATATAGAGTTGAGGGGGTCATTTGTCTACATGGTGATAATTGAGGGGGTCATAGGTCGAAGTAGTGATAGCTCAGGGGGTCATCGGTCCAAGTAGTGACAGTTTAAGGGGCCATCTGCCCATGAAGGCTAACAGCTGGGTGACGGAGACTTGTGCTACTGTTACTTCTGAAGGTTAGATGACTCACGTGACATCACATGACCAAGTTAAGGGGTCATCTGTTCAATCTTTGGTAGTTCAGAGACTGAGTTGTAACAAGTCATAGTTGAGAGGCTCATATATCCGTGTGGTAATAGTTCAAGGGAGCATGAGGTGTTTAAGCTAATTCCATATGTCACTTCATCTTAGGGTTGTCAATTATGTCCCTTTAACCAGTGCGCATTATGCTAATTCACTAATGGGAAGCATTATGTATCTTATTGAATCACTATATTGATTCTAGGTTTCAAGGCACATGTAGCATTCAGCATTTGGTCTAGCTAGCTGCACAAGCATGCAGTGAGGAGAAGGGAAATTTTATCATTTCACATTTTCATTCAAAGCAATGTTTGCTCGCACTTCTTCGGGGCCTATATATACCTCATCCTTGAAGTGGAAAACTCATACCTTGCACTCTTCTCACACTTGCTACTTTTTGCTATCAAGTTTCTACAGTTTTCCAGTGAACATTCAATGATGCTTTTCCGTTTACAGGTGGGGCTTACTTCTATTCCCCCATTTCTTTCTTTACTCCTCTTTCCTTCAACCCAATTAAACCAATGGGCAAAGCAGCTACCACATCTAGGGGCAATTAGGAATCTCTAGATGCTCATCTTAGTTGCGTAATGATAGAGAAAGTTGCAAAATGGAGGATGAAGTACCTTTTTCCTACGAGGTAACCCTTTGTGTGCCGAACAAGTGGAGATGAGTTATCAGCCCCGTGAAGGTGAGATCACCAACTTCAAGGCCTAGCTAAATCTTATGGTGAAAGACTTCTATGAATTCCATGGCATCATAATCAACCAACTTCCTCTGAACTCTTATGATCACTTTAATGCTTGTTTAAGCATGAGCAGCGCATTCGAGCTAGAGCTATATTTCCTTATTTTTTTGCAGCACTACATGCTACTCACTGCCCCAACAGGGTTCTTCTACATCATGCTGTAATGAGGTTCTTGGAGCAAGAAATACTCTTTCGTGATCAACACCCGAGATGGCTAACACAACTGGCAGAAAAAACACTTCTTCATGTTTATGCCAGGCTCTTGGGGGATATTGGGGAAGTGGTCTTTCAGGAGGTTGGAGGTGGATATGGACAGCCTCTCATTACTAGTAGAGAAGAACTTGAAGAAGTAGTTTCAGAATTTCGATGCTTGAATTCAGGCGGTGGCAGAATTAGGCTACTTAGACAAGGGAGCTAATCCTTTCACATTTCCCATCAAGTGGGAATTGATGCGGGTAGATGTTTTACATGCCATTTACATCTAACTGCTCCCTCAATCAAATCAAAGTCCATAGATCTTCTTTTTGCTCCTGGTTTCATTGATCCCCTTGAGGCCAATGACCCCCTTAAGGCCCCGGTCTTAGTCCAACTGTTTTGGGCGAAGCGTTCATATTCTGTCTTTGTTTTTCATAATTTTTTTTCTTTTTGTAGTTGTTCTCCATTGAGGACTCTTATAGATGCCTTTTTTATAGGGATAGGTGAAGATTTTAGCACTTAGTTATATCGAAAGCCTTTCCTTGCCAAGGTGTAAAAGGAAGATGGCAAAAAGGCTATCAAGAGCAAACCTTGAAGGAAGGCCTCTAGCTGCCCTCCTTCGAAGATGGCCCACGTAGCATCTTCATCCATTGATGGAGGTGGCCCTCGAGTGAAGAGCTTATTTGGACATTGAGATCCCTCATCCGAATGATTCTGAGACTGCCAAACTAGAAGAGATTGAGAATGAGTTTTCCACCCCATGCCGAGTCGACACACTACTATGGCTTTACTTAGAGGCATCACTGATGAGGCCTTCGCTGCCCATGATGCCAAGAAAAAGAGTGAGAAGAAGAAAGCCATCGGCTCACAGTGGTGGTCAAAAAAGCTGTCAAGCTTTCAGATAGTGAAGTCATTTTTAGGCACGTTGAAGTTCCTCCTCCAGGTTTGCTCACCTCAACTCCCTTTTTTCTTAGCTACTTTTTAAGTTATAACTTGATCGAAGATTAGTTTGGGACTAACATGGTAAATGAGCTTTGGTATAACACTCTAGGGGAAACTTCGGCATCTGGGTGGATGGCAGAACACGAGGCCCGTCGGGTAGCAAGAAATTCCTACCTACCAAATTAGGCTATTTCAAGGTCACCTATTTGGGACATCACCGAGGATATGTCCTTGTTTGATCACAGTGTATCTGGGAGGATGGCTTCCCAGCTTTACTAATAGGTGACAACCAATGCCACGTTTCAAGAGCTTATGGAATAATTTTCAAAAGAGGAACATGTTGCTATGGCATTGACTGATTACTCCTCTAGGGTTAATTTCTTTGGCCTTCAATCCTATTTATTGGAAGTTTATTTCATCTCATGTTTTTGATGATAGCTAACACATCTTTTCTTTTTTGTGCAATTCTTAGTCATCTCTAGGTAGTTCTAGGGCTTGATCATGAAACAACCTACCCATATCTAGATGCATTTGTATAGATGATGTAAGGCATACTTGGATCAAGAAGAATCAATACTAGAGCTTCAATCAACCCCTGGGCGAGCACTTGGAAACTTTTTTCACACTTCTTAGTCCACTCAAATCTTTGACCCTTCTTGGTCAGATGAGTAAGAACTGAGGCAATCATGGAAAAGCCTGATACAAATCTCTTGTAGTATTCAGCTAATCCTAGGAAACTTTTGATTTCCTTTATAGTCTTTGGTATTTCCCATTATTGCACTGCCTTGACCTTTTCAAGGTTTTCCTTAAGGCCTTGTGCATCTATCATGTGTCCTAGGAAAGACAGTTCCTTTATCCATAATTGGCGCTTGGATAACTCGGCATAAAGTTGATGCTCCAATAGAGTCTTTAAGACAATCTTTAGATGATGTTCATGTTCATTTTCATCTTTAGAATACAATAGGATGTCATTGATGAACACAACCACAAATTTATCTAGATGTAGTCTGAACACCCTATTCATCAGGTCTATAAAAGCACTTGGGGCATTAGTCAAACCAAATTGCATGACTGTGTACTCTTAAAGCCCATATCTGGTCCTGAATGCAGTCTTAGGAATATCTTCTTCCTTTACTCTCACTTGAAAGTTTCCAGATCTCAAATCTATCATGAAGAAGATCTTAGCTCCCTTGAGTTGATCAAATAGATCCTCAATCCTAGGGAGTGGATACTTGTTCTTCATAGTCACTGCATTGAGCTTCCTATAGTCAATGCATAGTCTCAATGGTTGATCCTTCTTTTTCAGAAAGAGAACTGGAGCTCCCCATGGCGAAACACTCAGCCTTACGAATCCTTTTTCAAGAAGTTCATCAAGTTGTTTCTAGAGCTAGTTCATCTTTTTGATAGGCATTCCGTAAAGAGGTGTGGATATTATACTAGCTTTTGGTTACAGCTTGATTTCAAACTCAATTTCCCTTTTTGGAGGAATACCTGGTAGGTTTTTAGGAGAGACTTGTGGAAAGTCTCTCACTACAGGTATTATATCCACTTATTCTTCATTGTGCAATTCATTCCATGCATGACAATAATCATGCTAAAAAATCACAGGTATTTCATCTAGTACC
Organism: Aquilaria sinensis; assembly: GCA_005392925.1. Lineage (NCBI taxonomy): Eukaryota > Viridiplantae > Streptophyta > Magnoliopsida > Malvales > Thymelaeaceae > Aquilaria > Aquilaria sinensis. The sequence continues at coordinate 300,206 of SMDT01002548.1, read as the reverse complement.
TCTAGCTCTATGCCATGCATTTCAAACACTAATGCCTTAGAATTCACTAATGCAGGCACTTCACGGTCAGGCAATGTGATTTACCTCTTAGCATAATCAATTCTTATGTTGTGCATAGCAAGCTAATTCATACCTAGCACTAAATCATACTTAGGAATGTCCAACATTAGCAGATTAGTCATCACCTTACTCTTCGCTACTACTAGCTCACAATCCTTAGCTAGGTCATTAGTGAAAAGACATTGACTACCTGATGTTTTCACTAAGGATATCATAGGCATGATTTTAGTAGGCAATTTCATGGCATCAACAAATTTCTTAGCCACTATAAACACATATGCATCAGTATCGAATAGAACACTAACAAGCATACCATTAAGGCAAATGCTACCTCTTAGTGCTCGTCCTTGCTGTGATGTCTCTAGCCTCTCCACTTGGAAGACTTTGCTAGCTCTCTGCACTAGAGGCTGAGGCACTAGAGGAACTGGCCTTTGTTGTCCCTCCCTAGGTGCTCCCCCTCTAGGTCCTGCCCCAATAGGCCTTACTTGACCTTGGCCTTGTGGCCTCCTTTGAACTTGTAGGCAGTCTTTGATCCAATGATCTATCGACCCACATCTTAGCCACGCTAGGGTGTCAAAATACCAAGGTTTCTTTCCATGAAACTTCTTACACTTAAAGCACCTTAGGCCAGGGAACTTCCCCTAAACCTTGCCCTCACCAGCAAGATGAGAATTCTTGGAAATTGCCTTGCCTGTGATGGCTTCTTCTACTTGCCTCCTGCTTCGCTGCTTTCCCCTGGTCCATTGGGAAAGTATTTAGTTTTATACTCCTCTTGCTTTACTAAGAGGGCTTTTTGCACTGCTTTATAGTATGTGACTACTCCGAAAGGTCTTACAACCTTCCTAATGTCTGAATTTAAGCCTATGACAAATCTTTTGGTCTTTAACTCCTTCAGTCCATGATACTGTGGAGCATACCTCAGCAACTGATTGAATTTTTGCTCATACTCTAAGACATTGAGGTTGTCCTACCTTAGAGCATCAAATTCAGCTTGCTTCATATCCTTGATGATGTCGTTGATGTACTGCTCCTGGAACCGTTGGTTGAACTCTGGCCAGGTCATTTCCATGTCTTCGCCTGGCCTTGTGCCCCTCTAGATAGCATATCTATCTTTGGTGTTTCTCCACCACATCTCTACACTGCCTCCCAAATTGTAAGTAGCCAGTGACATTCTCTTGGTGGAGATGAGTGCCACCCTTTCAAACATTTTTTCAATAAAGATTAACCACTCCTCAGTTTTCTCTGGCCTAGCTCTTCTATCAAACTATGGAGGTCTTATGCCTTGAAACGTCTCTAACAGTTTAAGATCATCTAAGCCATCTAAATCCTTTGCTCCATGTCTCCTAGATTTGTGAGAGCCCTCTATATGGTGATGCTCTCTATGATCTCTCTACCTTATCCTGGATGTTCTCTCATGGCCTTCCTCAATCTCATTCCTAGTGGAGGAATGGTCATACACTAAGGGATTGGTCCTAGACACCTAACCAATCTCAGACCTTAGTCTTCATCCTATTGGATTTCTCCTATCCTCATCTTCCTCCCCAATGGTCACATCATTTGTGTCTTTTAAGCTTCCAGAAGGAACATATTCAGATGTGTTCCATGTATCCTTTTCTACTTGCTGTTGTGCATCTTGCACTTGTTCTGCTGGAGCTACTTGGACTCCTTGTTGTTGTGCTTGAATAAGCTTTACCAACTTCTCATTGATTAGAGCTAAGTTTCTCTGACACTCTAACCAAACTTGAGGCACTTCAGGGCTTGGTACCCCATTTTGCCTCCAATTCCCTCTATTCTGTCCCATTCATTGTTGCCTAGAAGTCAATAGGAGGCCTTCGGGGTGGTTCCCCTATCCTTGTGGGAACCATGTTTACATCAACAGCCTACCTATGGACTGAGTTATGGGTGTTTTAAGTTGGCTATAGGGATCTAAATTTAGAAATTCTAAATCACAATTCAACATTTGGATGTTATCTAGATGCGGAAAGTCAAAATTTTGCTCACCTTATGACCATTTTGTCAATACAAAATTTCATAAGTGTGCAAACACTTTATCGACAAGGGGAAAGCCCTCCAATGCTATGCCGTATATGTCCATTACACATAGGAAATACATTCCCTTGCATTTAACAACCATATGTGGCTAAAACAGAATTTACAAGTAAGTAGTCCATCATTCACACTTAGGTAGCTTTGCACCACATCATTTACATAGCTAAAACATTATTGAAATGTTCACATACTTGTCTCATTTTACATACACTACATGTACATGCATACATGCACTACAAAATGGTCTTCACCCAGCTGAATATGCACCCTAGGTTACAGGAGTGGCTGAGACACAATGGACTCCATAATAGGATGCTGGACAGCTGCTACACAACACAATAAGTACCATCACTAAAAATACTAAATGTGTTCCTAAAATCACCAAACTTTTCAAATCACAAAAGATCACAAATGTGCTCCCAAATCACCAATCTTTCAACTGGACTTGAAATGACAGAATTGAGGGGAGTAAGTTTCATTGAGAAACATAGTAAGGGTAGCACTTGGATTCAATAGGCAATGTAACCATCATTAGAACCTGCATCCAAAAATAGTAAAACACACAAACCATAATGCATATATAGAGGATATAATAACCAAATGCAGCAGCCATTCAAAACTAACAAAAATAAGTAATAAACTTAAATAAATCACTATGGAAGCCCTTCTTAAGCTAATGCTTGGTCTTAGGAGGATTTTACCACTTGTTAGTACTAACTTTGGGCTCTAGAAACCCTTTAATTTGCTACCATCACTATGCATTTCACAATAGGTCACAAAACCTTCAATAAGTGCACTTCTTCACTAAGCTTGGTTCATCAAGCTCATGGATCTCTTCTAAGCTTAGCCAGAGGTCCATGGTTGCTTGAAAATACAAAATACTACCCATGAGAGAAAAAGAACCCTTACCTTGATGGGTATGCTGAAATGGGAGCTATATCCTAGGTGCACTCAAGCAATGCAACAAATAGCTTCCAATTGTGCTTCTTTGACTTTAATTGCAAGTAGTTTTGAGTTTAAAAGTATGGTGGCTATGGAGGAAGTGTATAGGAGAGGTCTAGCTTCCTTTTTTCTGGTGGATGCCAAAATTTGGGAGATAAGGACAAGAATGGACACTTATATGGTCTTAAGCGGACTAAACACACTAAACAAGCTTAACGAAAGCTTTATGTCATTTTCCTTGCTACAAGACCATGGTTTCTTTACCTTGATATCTTCATTCACATTTGACATCCTTATCCCATACCATAGCAGCCCCTCCTTATGTGGGATAACCCCACAAAACTTCCATTTGGCTTAAGTTGTTACCCACTCAGAGGGGTAGTCCAATTATGGTGCCAAAATTGTGTATTTAGACTCCCAAGATTGGTAATGTTCTGTAGGCCATCAGAACACTACCCTCAGTGTGCATACCCAAGTGGACTTCTTGGGCACTATGTAAACATATGCATATTGGTCTAACCATCACACACATATTCACATTTCATGTACACCATGGCAGCAAAGAAGGAAAACACTAACACAAGTCTTAATCTTGGCTACCACACATTAAGCAATCTTGTTAAGTTCTAGTGACCAGCCACTACACCTGTAACTTCCACTAATAAACTATATCATTATAGCCATGTACCCCCTATTTTATTTGCTCCATTATTGACTAGAGGCCTCAAGAAAACCATGGAATTTTTTTTTACATCAATAGCGCACCTATGGACCAAGTTATGGATTTTTTAAGTTGGTTACAAAATTCTAACCAAATGAATAGTAACTTAGCCAAATTTGCAACGTCATATCTTTGGCTAAAGGGCTCCAAATTTAGAAATTCAAAATCCAAGTTCAACCTCTGTATGTTCTCTATGTGTGATAAAAATTTTATATGAATATTCCTTTTACACAGGGAGATATAGGACTTTACGTGAAGAGTGAGAATTCTGGTCACTTTATGACCATTTTGCCGATAAAAAATTTCGTAAGTGCGCAAACACTTCATTCACAAGGGGAAAGCCCTCCGAGGCTACCCCATATGTGTCCATTACACATAGGGAACACATTCCCTTGCATTTAACAACCATATGTGGCTAAAACAAAATTTACAAGTAAGCAGCCCATCATTCACAATTAGGCAGCTTTGCACCACATCATTTACATAGCCAAAACATTACTGAAATGTTCATGTACTTGTATCATGTTATATACACTACATGTACATGCATACATGCACTACAAAATGGTTTTAACTCAGCTAAATATGCACCCTAGGTTACAGGAGTGGCTGAGACACAATGGACTCCAGAATAGGATGCTGGACAGCTGCTGCACAACAGAATAAGTACCATCACTAAAAGTACCAAATGTGCTCCTAAAATCACCAAAACTTTTAGATCATAACTAGACATATGGAAGTTCATGTACCTAAAATTTTATATTAAAATTGAAACTAAAAATATCAATTTGAATATGATCTTTCTGATGGACCTGAAACGACAGAATTGAGGGGAGTAAGTTTCTCAAGGAAACTTAGTAAGGGTAGCACTTGGATTCAATAGGCAATGTAACCATAATTAAAACCTGCATCCAAAGCCAGTAAAATAAAAAAACCACAATTCATATATACAAGATATAGCAACCAAATGCAGCAGCCATTCACAACCAACAAACACAAGAAATGCAGTAGCAACATATACTATAGGTTACTCCATAAAACACATAATAAACATAACAAAATCACTATGGCAGCCCTCCTCAAGCTAATACTTGGTCCTAGGAGGATTCTAACACTAGTTAGTACTAACTATGGGCTATAGAAACCCTCATTTCATTGCCATCTTTGTGCACTCGACACTAGGTCACAAAACCTTCAATAAGAGCACTCCCCTCAATAAGCTTGGTTCACCAAGCTCATGACTCTCTTCCAAGCTTAGCACTAGCTACACGGTTGCTTGAAAATATGAAAAACAACTCATGAGGGCAAGAGAACCCTTACTAACGTGGGTAGGCCAAAAATCAAGCTTAATCCTTGAAGTACCAAAACAATAGCTCTAGTTTGCTTCAAATTGCTTCCTTTTGCCTTCAATTGCAATCAATTGCATGTTTGAAGGAGTGGTGGCTACGGAGGAAGTGTCGCTATGTTCTTGGGTTGGAGGAGGCTAAAAATTAGAGAGAGATAAGTGAATTGGCCTCTTAAATGGCCTTAAATGATCTTCAGGGCACAAAACACACTTAAACAATCTTAAACTTGCTTTATGTCATTTTTCTTCTCACTAATTAATGTTTTTTTTATCTTAAACTTATTGGTACACATGTGCTCAACATTTTTTACCCATTTACAAGCCATAGCCGCCCCTCCATGAGTGGGAAAACTCTAACTTGCTTCACTTGACTTTAGTCAAAGACATACACATCCTAAGGCCCACATTTGAACACTTAGGTCCTTTATGCCTTTTTTGTGTTTTCTCTGCCCTTAATTGTCTTCCATAAGCAATTTGGTCCCCCAATAGCATTTTCATATCATTCATATCCTTCTCATAACTCTCCAAAGCTCTTTCTTGAGAGTTTGCAATTAAGTACCCAAATTTTCAAAACCTTACAAAAAAATCCATAGGTTGTTTGACAAACAAGCAACCCTTAAGGGTTTTCTTGGGGGCCAAGTTTCCAAATTGGAACAATTTTAAAGAGGTGTTCATTATACCTTTTACCCCTCACACTCCAATCATTATGAAGAGAATTATGCAATATAATGGCTTTTTGTCCATTATGCCATACTTGTAATTCTCCCATTTTTGTGTGATGGTAACATAACTCATAAGCATGGACAACCAATGACACATAATAGGACACTTAAGTTCTTAAAGCCTTTTTGTGTTTTCCTTTGTACATACTTGTTTTCTATAAGTAATTTGTTCTTGCAATAGCATTTTCATACCTTCATATCCTTCCCATAACTCTCGAAATCTATTTTCTAAAATTTTTAAATTGAGTACCCAAATTTCCAAAATCTTACAAAAAAGTCCATAGGTTGCTTGACAAACAAGCAATCCTTAAGGCTTTTCTTGAGCGCGAAGTAGCTTACTTTGAACACTTTTAAGAAGCTGTTGATCATGCGTTTTACCCCCCACACTCGAATCACTATGGTGAGAATTACACAATATAATGGTTTTTAGCCATTATGACACACTTGTAATTCTCCCATTTTTTTCAGGTGGTAACAATATGAGTGTCATAAGTGATTCTTATAGTGATCATAGTATATGTAGTCCTTTGCCCTAAGGTCATCAAGGTTCCCTACATGTGAGTCATGTACTTTGGCACTTCCTTTTGATTGCTTGTAACTAACTGAACATGAAGATGGTCATTGGGTATGTCACATATCATGCAAAGAGTTTTGTATGATCAAGATGAGATTTGTCCCTCCTATGTAACGAGAGTGCTATCTTCAAGCCCCTTGATAGAGTGAGATAAAGAAAATGCATGGCCATTCTCGAATGATTTGATAAACAATATCAATGTCATCCGTTTAAGTTAGTATACTCGGTAATCAAGAAACCATAGATCAGGCTACACAAGAGTGACACATTCCATGTCTCGTGCTTGGTCTTGATATCTTGGACAAAAGGAAATGGCATATACAGATAATGATCATAAAGGTTTAGTCGAGTCACCGACAATCTTGTCACTTGGGTAGCAATGATGTGTTGCTAGACACTGCTCATTGTTTATGATCATAAATGTGATTTTTTATCATTACCAATATGATAAAAGCCTATTGGGTCACACACATAAAGCCTATATGGACTATTTGTGTGCATGGGCTAATTTGTTTGGGTTATGGTTACATCATAATTTCATATTAATTATTGGCCCAATGTTGAGCCATTATTAAGCCCAAAATTAAACCTAATTGGATTAGGACTTTGAAACCCATTGGGCTTGGGAGTTGAGTCTCACTATAAATAAATCATATAGTGAAAAAATTTGTAGCTTTTGCCCTAGCTTCCCAAAAGGATGAAATCAAAAGAGTTCTAACAGTTCCAGCTACACTTTTCTTCTGCCATTCGTTGGAGGACGCATGCTAGCACTGTGAGCACAAGAGGAACGCATCTACTAGGACGTTGTGGAGGCATGGTGATCCTAAGAGCCTCGTGTGGATACCATAAAGAGCTTCAACACATCAACTGTTTAGGTTTTATGATTCAACCCAACAATTGGGTGAAACATCTAAACCAAATTAGGTATGAAAATTTTGAACACCTGGTTTACGCCATTTCACTTGGATTCTGGAGGGTTTCAGTTATATTCTACTCTGCTTGTTTGGCTCTCAAAACCCTACAGTGGTATCAGAGCTATTTATGAAACCCTAAATTAGGATAGAATGTTGAATCGCAGGAAATGTTGTGTGTTCTAATGTTTTGATCATGATTAATTAGATTCATTCATGATGTATGAAACCAGAACTCGTAATGCATATGTGAGATATATGAAGAAACAACACAAATTGGTTAATAAGATTAACCTAAATTGATATGTATGAGATACCTATAAGGATTAGGATTCTTGAAATAGTTGCACAACCTTAGCATGGATCGGATTATGACTGTTTGGGCACCGAGAGTAGAGTACTTTTGGTGGCTTGAATGGAGGTGGTCTCAGCTGCTTACTTGCTTGAAATAAAAGCTCTTAGGCAACATAATTATAGGACAATTTTATGTGCGGGGGGAACTGTCCCCCTAGCAACCCCCCGCAAGGGTGGCTCCCCTTGACCATACCCGTTGAATGGTCAATAGGACCACCGTATACGAAGTGCCACATTAATAAAAACTGGTTAATCAATTCATGTTAATTGGCATGCTATCTTATTGAATGAGATTTGACATGATATGTTAATTGGAGTTTGAAGCATGGTGCATGGTTATAGCCCTTGTTGGTTGTACTTGTAAATATGGCCTGTGAGCAGTGCCTTATTCTTATTATTCTCATTGTACAAACTATTCTCACCTTACACCTCTTGAATGTAACTTGAGGTTTCTATTATTAATGTAATTGTAGTGTGTGATAGGCAAAGAGCTATTAACGCTTCTAGAATTCCCAAAGTGACATGAGAAGCACCACCCTCGGGAAACATAAGTGACCAACCTCGGGAAAGAGGGGGCCCTCACCATCCCCGGGAAGAACACCACCTTATAACTGAGGGGCCATGATGCCCAAGATCTCCAGATCACCTAGCCAAAAACCACCCTCAGGGAAGACCTAGCACCAACCTCGGTGAACGACAACCACCCTCAGTGGGTAGCAGAACCGACCTCGGAAAATCTATATACTACCACATTCGGAATAGCGAACTCACCAAGTTCCGAAAAGCATATCCCCATCCTTGGCAAGGAAGAGTGTCTTTCAAAGGTGCCCCACTCTGCCGAAGGGACTGTCCTAATAGCCCTCGGTGGCTATTGTTATAGCCCTTCTAGTGGGAGGCGCAATTGAGGAAGGTAAAGTGTTTTAAATTAAGTTTAGAAACTTAATTCTAGTTTACATAGCAAGAATAGAGAAGTTTAGTAAAGTTCACTAAGTTCCGAGAATAATAAAGCACTGAACAAAGTTCAGGGGAAAAATGGTAATTTTGCATCCTGAATAGCCGGGGCGAGTCCCGAGTGTTTTAAAATGAATTTTTATAACTTAACTTTCAACCTTAACTCAAACGTGAAAAATAGACAAGAATTTAATCAAGAATTACTAAGTTACAAAGATGGGGGGCTTAATTGTAACAAGATTAATACTATGAGGTTTTTTTGGGTTCAGTGAGGGTTTAAGAAGGGGAAAGTGGACTATGGCTGCCATAATCTCGTTTCCAACCTTCTCACCCCTATTTAGCTCAATCAAGAGTTTTTGGTGCCAAGAGAAGCAATTCAAAGTATATAAGCTAGGAGGAAGCATTTTCAAGCTTGAAACCATGTTTTTGAGGCTTGGAAGGGCATTTTCCTACTTCCCCTGGTTTTGAATGAGGTAAGGAATGTGTTCTTGATTGAATTCATGTTTGTTAGTTAGTTTGAAGCTTGGGTTTTAGTTAGAGAGTGACGTTTTGATGATTAGTGCTTTGTTTTTTATTGGAACTTGTATAAAACTTTGGTGAGCTTGGTTGAACGAAAACTGGATTGATTCTTGCTCGTTACTTGGAGTTGAGGCAAGGGAGATATGTTTTTAAGTTCATTGAATTCCATTAGCTTGAGTTTGCTTGAAGAATTCAAGTAGTTTAGGCTATGGCATTAGGTAAACGTTTTGGTTGAATTGTGGTGGACTAGAGGATTTTGAAGGATTGGATTAATGTTTCTAGACATCATAGCTTAGCTTTTGATAGTTGGTTATGTTCTATGCAACATGTACTATGTGTGTATGAAATTTGGAGGCATTCCATGCATGTTTGGTATGTGTAGGAATCATCCAAAGTTCATAGCAGCAAAATGCGCCAATTTCTGCATTTATGCTATTTGGCGACGCGTCGCCATTTACAGGTCGAAAACCAGCGACGTGTCATCAATCCAGGAAACTGTCTCAGAACGTCAACAACTGTGGCGACACGTCGCCAAGACAGCATTCGACACCCGGTTTTGTTTTTAGCATAACTTTTTGCTCAGCTGTCCGATTAAGGTGATTCAAGATTCCACGCGAAGCTAAGAGGGAGTACTATCACCTCAATGTTTTAAATACACTTGAAATGTCCGAGTTTTAGATTTATGTTAAATTAAAGTGAAGGCAAGTTTTTAAGGAAACTATGTCACAAATGAACATAATTAGCTACCACTAGCTCAGGTGAGAGGTTTAGAACCCTTGTCGGCCTAGTGGTGACGTAGCCATGAGGTCACAAGGCAAAACCTTGTTCATCTAGTCTACATCAAAGAGGCCCTGTGGCCTAGTCTACAAGTCCCACCATAATTCCCCTGCATAACGGCTATGGGAAGGCTACATGATTGCATTCAGTAAGCTTCGGCTTGCTAGGAGCGAGTTAGTGATCAAAACTCACTAGGCGCGGAATGATGCTCCGTGAGGAGGACTACTTGAGGAGAGGTCTTTTGGCCTAGTTATATGTGCATATAATAGAACCCTCGTGCTGTGTGAGCTCGCAGCAAAAGTCCTAGTATTTTCTTGTAGGTACATTGAAGATCCCTTACTGAGAATTGTCGAATTCTCACTCCCTGGTTTTGTTATGCAGAGCCTGAAGTTCCTGGATCGGGTAATCGTTGAGGATTATCTCGGTAGTACTCTTTTGTGTATACAGGTATGGTGGTTGAGAATCCTTGTGATTCTAGTCCACATAAGTACTTAGATGGCTTGTTGGTCAGGTAACAGTACTAACTAGTATCTTCCTTTGGCTGCAGAGCCTAGTAGCACTTGGCAAAGGACTTTTGAGACTCGCCACTGGGATGTGTATCCAAGGTGTGAGTTAGGTTAAAGAGATCTTAGTAGAGTTTTGTATTTATACAGTACTTTAGTTTGCCTCCATTGTCTATGTTATGAGGAGTCCTCGACTCTAGGATTGCTCTTGGGTGAGGGCATTAGTCTACTTTATGTATGAATGTTCTCACGAGTTGTTATTTGTAGTAAACTCACACAAATTTTGATTTCATATGCTTTGGCTATTTGTACTTATTCTTGTGTAGAAATTACTTGGCCAAGTTAATGTTTTAATGTTTTATGGTTTTAATAAACCAAGTCCAAGCATAAGAGCATGCATACTGCATATTCTAGGTTAATCAACTAGTATCAGGGGATTTAATCCACACACATACACAACTAGCCAATTACAATCCATCGTGAGACCAACTCTCACAGGGCTTCCTGGGCAAGGGCACGGGCGGTCGTGTCAGCTATATTGAGTCGACGGCTGCCTTCTATTCCAAAGGATATTTATACCCCGAAGTGGTCTCATTCTCCGAAGGGGTCTTGTATAGATACTACAAAAATGCTTAAAGAGCCTCTGACAAAGAGACCTTGCATACGCCCATGCCCTCTGGCCACAACGGCCTATGGCCAGCTGAAGATACCTATCTCCGAGGGTATGGATCAAATCTGACTAAACACGTGTCATGATCTAAATAGGCTCTGTCAAATGGCCTCCTCCTTCCACCCTCCTATAAATACTTAGGAAGGACCTTGCTAAGAAAAGACATAGAACTCTTGCTACTTTCCTAACCCTTGTTCTTCTGAGTGTTTCAGGTACCTTCATACTGGAAGTCTCTCCTCCAGGCCAACATGTCATCTAACAAGGATGCTGCCGGGCATCATTTGGCACCATCTATGGGAACTCCCTCTCAGGTCACCATTGTTGAGGCCCAGCATTCTAAGGACAAGAGGCTCCCGAAGTCCTAGGATGCGCCGGAAGCTCCAACAGCGATTAAACAACCTGCAGTAGAAACTTCTTCGCCTGAGGATGAACGTCCTCTGACGGTCACGATGAGCTTTTTGTGGACTTTCAGCACTCTGTTGTTGCTGAAATGACCTAACAGCTTAACCAAAAGTCGTCACAACAACATCTCAGGGGAAGGGCACCTTGTCCTAGCACCTGGCAAGAGAGGAGCCCAAAGTTACCCCGCCGGAGCTCTGGAAGCGAGGGCTCTCACGATGAGTCTTCAATGGAGAATGTACCTTCCAGAGGATGTCACATGGGAGAAATGGTGTCAAAAGAACCTAGGACTTCCCATCTGTGAAATCCATCCCTGTACGAGAGGTCCCAGTCCCTATGTCAACAAAGTTACTCTCCAAAAAAAAGACGTTGCTCTCTGTTGCCGATGACCACCAGGCAGTGAGTGAAAGACAGTGCTACCACCCTCATGGAGAAGATCCTAAAGAGCTTGGAAAAGGTAGAAAGACAAATCTCCCGGAAGGCTGTTTGGTCGAGGTTGTCGGAGATGTTCACCAGAGAAGAGTCACCCTTCATCCGTGCAGTGGTAGAGGCACCTATGTCAACTGACTTCCGAGTACATCGCTTGGAAACATATGATGGACGTAGTGACCCCCAAGCTTACTTGATGAAGTATAGGCATAGCATGGTGTTGAATGGTGCTGATGATGCCACCCTCTGCAAATGCTTTGAAGTCACCCTTTTAGGGCCGGCAACTGCGTGGTATAATTCCCTGGCTCTCGGAACCATAATGTGTTTCCAAGAGTTATCCACCACATTCACCCAGCAGTTCATCGGAAGTAGAATGATGGCAAAGAAGCCAGTCCAAATGTTTGACATAGCCCAAACAAATTGGGAAACCATTCGGGACTATGTTGAGAGGTTCAACTGGGAAGCCTTGAGTGTGCTCGACTTCCACCCCAAAATTTGCATCCCCGCCATGATCAAAGGACTTCGGAGAGATTCACAACTCTTCTACGAGTTCTCCAAAGATCCCCCGGACACCCTTGGAGAATTTTACCGAAGGGCTGAACAACACATGACAGTTGAGGAATTAAGGATAGGGGGCCCGAAGTTCGATCACCATATCTTCAATGGTTAGAGTCTATTACGTCCATCCCTCAGTACTTGGTGACACGCCCGTCCTTGGCCTCTGCCCAGGAAGGCCTGTGAGAGCTGGCCTCACGGTGGTCGCAATTGGCTAGTTGTATATGTGTGCGGATTAAAATCCCATGATACTAGTTGATTATCCTGGGATATGCAAGATGCATGCTCTTCATGCTTTGACTTGGAATAATAAAAACATAAAGCATTAACTTGGCCAAGTAATTTCTACAAAAACAAGTACAAATAGCCAAAGCATACAAAATCAACATTTATGTGAATTTTCTACACATAACAACTTGTGGGAGCATTCATACATAAAGTAGACTAATGCCCTCAACCAAGAGCAACCCTAGAGTCTAGGACTCTACATGACATAGACTATGGAGGCAACTAGAGTATTGTATACATACAAGCCTCAACTGAGATCTTCTTTAACTAACTCCCACCTTGGATGTGAATCCTAGTGGCGAGTCTCAAAATCCCTTTGTCCAAGTGCTACTAGGCTCTGCAGCCAAACGAATGCTCTAGTTAGTACTGTTACTTGATCAACAAACTACTCAAACATACTCATGTAGACTAGAATCACAAGGATTCTCAAGTGCAATACCTGTGCACAAAAAGTCACTAATGCAATAACCCTCAACGGTTATCCAGCACAACAACTTCTGAATCTGCACAACATAACTGGGGAGTGAGAACATAACATTCTTGGTAAGGGGTCTTCAGTGTACCTGCAAGAAAATTACTAAGGACACCACATATGATAACATATATAACCTGCTGTAAGCTTATACATCCTGAGGGTCTAATATATGCATATATTTAGGTCCCTTGAGACCTTTCCTTATCCTTGTCCTTAAGCTACAATGCATTGCCTTGCGTACTTGCAAGTTGTGCTTGCCAGTCTAACTAGTGACAAATCACCAGTTGAACCTCTCCCTTAGTATGTTATGCAGGGGAATTATGGTGGGACTATTGTAGACTAGGTCATTTAGACCTTGTAGACTAGCTGCACTAAGGTTTCACTTTCAACCTCATGGCTACAACACGGCTAGGTCGCCAAGGGTTTTAAACCTTTCACTCGAGCTAATGGTACTTAGTTATGCTCATTTTGCAACTAGTTTCCTTGCTTATGGCTCAAGCAACCATAAAATCTTGCAAACCTTAAGGAAATGCTTAAGTCTTGAGGGACTTTCGGAAGTCTCGGAGTACCCCTGGCATACTTAGGCCCCAAGGTACCCTAACAACTCCCTTAGGTCTCACCTCGATCACCCTAGCAAAATATGAGAAATTCTGCCATCTTGCCTGTGGCGATGCGTCGCCAACTATTGGTGATGCATCGCGATAGTTGGTAACGTTCAGACACATTTGCACAATTGGGAACGCGTTGCGAACTGGTGCACGAAATTGGTGACACATCGCCAATCTACGAATCTGCAGAATTGGCATGCATTTTACTACTATGAACTTTGGACACTTCGCAAACATAGTAAACATGCTTGGAAAGCCTCCAAATTTTTCACACACATAGACCATGTTGCATAGAACATAACTAACTATCAAAAGCCAATCTATGATGCCTCATAACATCATCCAAATCCTCTCAAACCTCATAGTCTACCACAATTCAACCAAATTGTTACCTACTCCGAGGTAGTCCAGTTATGGTGCCAAAGTTGTGCATTTAGACTCCCAGGATTGGTAATGTTCTGTAGGCCATCAGAACACTACCCTTAGTGTGCATACCCAAGTGGCCCTCTTCGGCACTATGTAAACTCGTGCATATTGGTCCAACCATCACACACATATTCACATTTCATCCACACTATGGCAGCAAAGAAGGAAAACACTGGCACAAGTCTTAATCTTGGCTACCACACATTAGGCAATCTTGTAAAGCTCTAGTGACCAGCCACTACACCAGTAACTTCCACTAATAAACTGTATCATTCTAGCCACATACCCCCCTTTTTTCTTTGCTCCATTATCAATTAGAGACTTAGATCAAACCAAGGAATTTTTTTTTACATCAATAGCCCACCTGCAGACCAAGTTATGGATTTTTGAAGTTCATTACAAAATTCTGACCAAATGAACAGTAACTCAACCAACTTTGCAACATCATATCTTTGGCTACAGGGCTCTAAATCCAGAAATTCAAAATCCTAGTTAAACCTATAGATGTCCTCTAGGTGTGGTCATAATTTTATATCCAGATTGATTATACATAGGGAGATATTAAAGCTTTAGGTCCAGAGTCAAAATTCTGGCAAATTTTGGACCATTTTGCCCACAAAATTTTTCCAAACCATGCAAACACTACATTCACAAGGGGAAATGTCACACCTCACTCAGGCCCGGGCCTATAACTTTCTAGTTTAACTCACTAACCCAACTCAAATTCTAATTTCTTTAATTCGGCCAAGCAAGCAAAGGCAACATTAAGTCTTATTTTCTTAAGTTAAGAAGCCTGGGAGGTGGCCCAGGAGGCTTTAACACAAGTCCAATAATTTCTTGCAGCAGATGCAAGGCCCAACACCACTAACTTGCAAATCAAGCAAGGTTTTAATAGATTACTTGCATAACAAGCAAGGCAACACTTAATGAAATTTTAAGTGCATATATGGTGTGCAATCAAGTGTGCTACCTATATGACAACCAAAAAGCCCACAGTAGATAATTTAGTTTGAAAACACAATGCTAAAATGCACATGATCTTCTCGGCCAACAAAATTACACAAGGTGGTTCATAACACTCAGCCAAGAATAGGCCCATAACTATTCACATAAAAGTGCCAAACCTTGGCCCATAGCATTCACCATATATATACAAGCACAAAACCATCCATAAGTCCATACATAACTTGGCATACAAGTCCAACAAAACCAACACCAGCCTAGGCATCAAGACTACATATATGTACACTCAAAAGGTAGTCTACCTAGCACCTAACATGGCTACATGCCATGAGCCCATAACTTGTCCATGCCAAGTTAAATACAGACCGAGACCATTAATGGTCAAACAGAACCTTAAGGATCCCATACAAAAGCACACACACCACATAGTGCTCTCGGCCAATATACCATACATGTACCCACGTGCACCTAGCACCCAAAACACCATCAAACACTCCACTTCCACTTAGAGCTCCAAAATGCTAAGCAAATAGGCCACATTTACCAGCATTTCTAGTACATGTACATTAGTTAATTAGCTAATCAACAACTCAACCGAGGGTAATCTCAATAGCCCATCAAGCAACTAAGGTCATTTGGCAAATTTTAACCATCACTTAGCTACTCTAAACACTTGAACCATGGTAATTCACCAAGCATAAGCAAGTGTTAAGTGAACCCTACCTCACAATCCTTTCGGCCAAGATATCAACTTCCAATGCCCAAGTGTTCTTCACTCAAATAGCCTAGCATAACAACAAATAGGCATCAACAACACTTATTCATGGATCAACTACCATGCATTCGAAGAAGAACACTAAATTATCGTAGTTTATGCTCTCGGCCAAATGCCCAATTCCCTACATTTATGTTCTTCACTCAAATTAACCCAACATATAACCATCTAAGCATCATTAAACCTTGTTCATGGCACCATTACCATGTAACTAAAGGAAGAACATGAAATTTACCTCCACATAAGCATTCGGCCAAGTACCCACTTCCACAATTTGATGTTCTTCACTCAATTTAGCCTATCACAAGATTAAATACGCATCAATAAGCCTTACTCATGGATTAATTCCCATGGAAACAAAGAAGAACACCAAGCTAACTCATCCATCACTTTCGGCCAACATTGAACTTGCAAACCAACACATTACTTGCTCAATTAGTCTAATACAACATCAATTGAGCACATAAATTCCTTGTTCATGGAAGAACTACCATGGAATCAAGGAGACATCAAGAAATACCTCAAACCCTAGCTTGATTTGGCTCGGCCTTCTTCGAAACTTCAAATCCAAAGCTTGAATCCAAGTGGTCTTGTGCGGAAACTAGCTTCCAAGCTTAAATCCTTCAAGTGCCTTCAATGTTTGCTTGAATTCAAGACCAATTTCTAAGGAGAAGCTCAAGAACACTCTCGGCCAAGTAAAGAGCAATGAAACCCGAAATGGCAAACAAATGGCCTTGACTAGTCCGGCCATAGGACGCATGTGTAATAGTTGGCAAATATGCTAACTTTTGTCTTCCATTAATTTGCATGGTTCAATGTAACCTTCAACTTCTCATGACTACAAGGCCGCCACTAAAACATGTGTCTAACTTGACATTTAAGTCACTTCATGGCCTATAATGCCATACACATATCAAATACAAGTACCAAAGTGCCATAATTCCGTTATAAAACCGGCCATAAGTCTAGTATAAAAACTAGTTAGTTTAACTAGTTAAATAGTGAATAGTTCCTTAGTGGTAGACAAGACATGACTAGTAATCATTGTTGTCCACTAGATTTGGTCTAGTCTTGCACTAGTCATCAAATAAACTTGCATGGCCGAAATCACCATCTTAAAGTTTATAGTTTTAATTGTACCACTCATCTAAGTGTACAATTTCATCCCCTTTCTTGGATTTCTGTCTGTTTTTCCATAGTCCAGTTTCTATGTGCAGTTAAGCCCTGAAAGTTTCCAGCTTTGCACATAGACCACTGTATTAGTTCCAATAGTCCTCCTCATCAGTATCCTTTGTTTTCTTTATGCTTCTTGGCCTAAGCCAAGCACTTAGGAGGTGAGCCTAACAATTCCTCCCTCCTTAAAGAATTTGGTCCTCCAAATTCCTCACCAGCCTAGGGTACAGTTGAGGATATTTAGTGGCAATTTCTTGATCCACTTCCCAGGTTGCCTCCTCAGGAGTATGGTTACTCCACTGCACCTTAATCATAGAAATCCACCTACTTCTTAACTTCCTAGTATCTCTGGCCAGGAATTGAATTGGCACTTCTTCATAAGTAAGGTTAGGTGCCATAATCACAGTTGTAGGTGTTTCTATCTGCTTGTAGCTTGGAACATACTTTTTGAGCAAACTTACATGGAACACATTGTGTATGTTTCCAAGTTCTGGTGGCAAGTCTAGTTTATATGCCACATTACCCACTTTGGCCAGTATTTGGTATGGCCCAACATATCTAGGTACTAGTTTCCCCTTTTTCCCAAATCTGATCACTCATTTCATTGGAGAAACTTTAAGCCACACACAGTCTCCTTCCTGGAATTCCAAGTCTCTCCTCCTTTTCAGGTTTGCATAGGCTTGTTGCCTATCATTTGCAGAGTTGATCCTGGCTTGGATCAATTTAATCTTCTTAGTAGTTTCCTTAATAATGTCTGGCCCCAATTCCAGCTTGTCTTCTGGCTGATGCCAGCAATGAGGAGTAATACATCTCCTGCCATATAAGGCCTCATAAGGAGCCATTCCTATCACCGAATGATAGCCATTATTATAGGAAAACTCTATCAATGGGAGATGGACATCCCATTCACCCTAGAAGTCAATCACACAACACCTTAACATATCTTCCAGTGTCTGTATAGTTCTTTCTGTTTGTCCATTAGTCTGAGGATGGTAGGCAGAACTAAACTTGAGCTTAGTGCCCAATGCCTGATGCAGGGATTTCCAAAACCTAGAAACAAGCCTAGGATCTCTGTCTGATCCTATGTCATCAGGTATTCCATGTAATCTTACTACTTCTCTTTTGTAGAGTTGTGCCAGTTTGTCCAAGGAATCAGTAAGATTCATGGGAAGGAAATGGGCTGCCTTGGTCAATCTATTCACAATGACCCAAATGGCATTATGCCTCTTCCTTGTCAGTGGCATACCCACTACAAAATCCATAGAGATGGATCCCCATTTTCTCTCAGGTATGGGTAAGCTTTGTAGCTTTCCCCCTAGTTTCTGGTGTTCCACCTTCACCTGTCGGCATGTTTCACAACTAGCCACAAGTGTACTAATATCCTTCCTCATATATGGCCACCAAAAATATGAACTGAGAGTATGATACTTTTTTGTGGCCCCTGGGTGCATACCCAGCTTACTAGAGTGAGCTTCCTCCAGTATTTGAACTCTTAGGTTGTCCTTTTCAGGCACATACAACCTATTTTGAAAATGTAGCACTCCTTGTTTAAAGGAAAAACCTTGATATAGTTCTCCCTTATTCTTGCCAGATATCATTTCTAGCTCTTTATCACCAGTTTGAGCTTCCTTAATAAGCTCTTTCCACTCTGGTGTAATGGTGAGTACCTTTAACTGCTCACCTTCTTTAGCTAGCCATTGGCTTGCCAGGTGAGTAATATTCAGGCTTTCTGCCTTATGTTCAACCTCACCACCTTTGAGCATTCCAGTATAGTTTCTAGTCAAAGCATTTGCCACTACATTGGCTTTTCTAGCTGTGTATTCAATTACACAGTCAAAATCTTTCAGATATTCCAACCACCTTCTTTTTCTCATATTCAGGTCCTTCTGAGAAAAAAGGTGCTTGAGACTTTTGTGGTCTGTAAACACTTGGAATTTATTACCAAGAAGATAATGCCTCCACCGCTTAAGGGCAAAGACCACTGCTGCTAGTTCCACGTCATGCACTGGATATTTCTTTTCATGTGGTCTCAACTATCTAGACCCAAAAGCAATGGCTTGCTTTTCTTGCATTAAAACACAGCCTAGTCCTACATGAGAGGCATCTGTAAATACCTCATATTCCTTTTCAAGGTCAGGCAGGACCAATATAGGAGCTATAGTCAGCCTCCTTTTTAGCTCTTGAAAGCTTTCTTCACACTTGGGTTCCCAGACAAATTT
The DNA here is from genome assembly GCA_005392925.1 of Aquilaria sinensis. Lineage (NCBI taxonomy): Eukaryota > Viridiplantae > Streptophyta > Magnoliopsida > Malvales > Thymelaeaceae > Aquilaria > Aquilaria sinensis. Next base: position 280,798 of record SMDT01002548.1, on the reverse strand, counting down.
CTGGTTCTTTCTAGTTAATTGAGTCATAGGAGCTGCTAGAACAGAAAATTTTGGCACGAATCTTCTGTACTAGCCAGCCAACCCTAGGAAGCTTCTAACTTCCCTTACACACTGGGGCTGCTTCCAATCAAGGATTGATCTTACCTTTTCAGGATCTACAGCCAATCCTTGATCATTTATTATATGACCCAAAAACCCAATTTCTTGAGTCCAGAATTTACATTTACTCAGCTTTCCATAAAGCTGATGTTCTTGGAGCAAGCCAAGCACTATTTTAAGGTGTTCTTTATGAGTTTCCTCATCCTTGGAGTATACCAAGATATCATCAATAAACACCACCACAAAGTGGTCTAGGTGTGCTTTGAACACCCTCTGCATTAAGTCCATAAAGAATGTAGGTGCATTAGTAAGCCCAAATGGCATTACTGTATACTCAAAATGTCCATACCTAGTCCTGAAAGCAGTCTTGGGTATGTCCTCTTCCTTTACCCTTAACTGGAAATATCCAGATCTCAAATCTATTTTGGAGAACACCTTTGCTCCCCTTAATTGAACAAACAAATCTTCAATCCTTGGAAGAGGATACTTATTCTTTATGGTCAATGCATTTAACTTTCTGTAATCTATACAGAGTCTAAGGGTTCCTTCCTTCTTTTTCACAAACAACACAGGTGCTCCCCAATGAGACACATTGGGCCTAATGAACCCTTTTTCTAGCAGTTCATCCAACTGCTTCCTGAGTTTTACCATCTCAGGCACTGCCATTCTATATGGAGCAGTAGATACTAGTGCTGCTCCTAGTACCAGCTTTATTTCAAACTCCACCTCTCTTGAGGGTGGTAAACCAGGTAGGTCTGTAGGGAAGACTCTTGGGAAATCTTGAACTGTAGGTATTTTCCTAAGTTCATCTGATATTTCCTGGTCATTTAGTACCAGGCACTCCTGCTCACTTCCTGGAGTTACCATCTCCAGTACTTTCAAGTGATAGTCCTTAGCTAACTCTAAGGACCTATCTAAATCATATGGTATTCCACCAGGCATTATTAATTGTCTAGCTTGACAATCAATAACTACTTTATTTTCTCCCAACCAATTCATGCTTAAGATCACATCATAGTCATGTGTCTCTAGCACTATTAGATCTGTTCTCAATTTCAGCTTGCCTATCTGTAACTCACAGTTTTCAACCATGTAATAAGCAAATAAGACTTCATTGCCAGGAGTTCTCACCAACTACATGTTGGTCATATATCTTACTTTTAGATTCATGGCCTTAACCAAGCTAGTAGATACCACAAACAATGAAGCTCCAATATCAAACAGAACAGATACTAACTGGCCATTAAGGTAAATTGTACCTTTCAAGGCCCTTCTGCTAGTCTTGTGCTGACTAGTCTCTTTTCCAGCATCTTCAACCTCAGGTGTTTCTTGCCCTCTCCTGGAAGATTCCAGCTGAAACACCCTTCCTGGAAGTGTACCAGGCCTTCTTTGCTCCTGAGGAACTCTGGGTGATGGCCTCCCACCTTGGGCTAGCCCCTGAGTCCTCAGCTAGGGCATGGGCACCTGCCCCCCAGGTCCTCTGGGATTAAAATTTCCCAGCAATTTCTTGCTACCTTCACCCGTCTTTGGGCAATCTCTCACCCAGTGATCTGGGGCTCCACACTTATGGCACCCAGTGGAAGTCTTGAAGCATGGCTTATTGCCATGAAACTTTCCACATGTGCTACACTGAGGACCATATTGTTGTGGCTGTGGTCCTCTTTCTTTCTTATTTTCCTTCCTGTTCCCTCCTACATCTCTCTCCTCTCTAGGCCTTTTTGATGGCTGCCCTTTCTTTGTTCCACTTCAACTTCCAGGCCCACTCTTGAATTGTTCCTGGAATTCCTGCTCCAAAGCCAAGGCACTCTGCATGATTGTGTAGTAGTCTCTAGCTCCAATTGCTTTAAGTATTTGTCTTAGCTCAGGTCTCAGCCCCCTGATGAACCTCTTGGTTCTCAACTCCTATTGCCCTTCATACTGAGGGGCATACCTGATCAAACTGTTAAATCTCTGCTCATACTCCAGCACACTAAGGTCCCCTGCTCCAATTGGTCAAACTCCACTTGTTTTTCGTCTTTCTGTGCCTCACTAACATATTGTTGATGAAAGACCCTGAGGAAGTCAGCCCATCTCATAGCCCTCCTCCTGTCTGGAGGTCTCCTCTGGTTCCTCTCTTGATAACTTCTTTGTACTGCCTTCCACCAGAGTTCAGCATTTCCTTCTAGCCTAAAAGTGGCTAGCAGTACTCTCTGAGTGGAAGTAACTTCCATCCTTTCCAGTATCTTCTCTATCTGATATACCCAGAACTCTACCTCCTCTGGGTCACATCCCCTTCTGAAGACTGGAGGTTTCAGTGCCAGGAACCCCTCCAGCTGGCCCTCCTTTAGTCCTCCTCTTCTGTGCCTTCTCCCACTATCCTCTCTGCTACTGGATTTATCCCTGGATGACCTACTTTTCATTGTGGTCTCTTCAGTAGAGGGTTTAGTCCCTTTGGAGTATATGTATGCATCTCTCTCCTCTATGTTAGGGCTGTCATCCACTTCCTCCTCTATTTTGGGCTCCTGCCTCACCTCTGATCTTATTCTCCTGGCCCTTGGGTGGCTTTTCTCCTCATCTGCTTCTTCCTCCTCTTGATTGCCTCCGGCTCTACTGGATTGGTCATAACCTACTGGCTCTTTGCCAGGCCTCCTTCTCCTTCTTCTCCCTTCAGTTTCTACTGGTTCTGACTCTTCCTGATTCTGGGCTTGGCCTCTAGCCAAGGATTGCATTCCCAGCACTAACTGAGCCACAGTGGCATGTAGTGACTCCATCATTACTTCCATTCTCTCTTGTCTGTCTCTACTGGGTCCAGGTGCTTGGTACCTGGCAAGTGGCTCTTCGGCCACATTATGCTCCATTTCTTCAGCCTGAGTTTCAGGCACATTTCCTGCAGTCCCTCTACATGATGGGCTGTAGTGCCTTCTACTTGTCTCAGGGAATCCCTGTCCCTGCCTCTGGTTCTCATCCTGCACTTTCAATTGCAGATATTCACATATATCCAAATAATACAAGTCTTATAAAAGTTAGTCCTAAGAGGGACACTGTCTAGGCTAAGCTCTGATCATAGTAAACCCAAGCAGGCTCTGATACCAAACAAAGCCTGTCACACCTCACTCAGGCCCTGGCCTATAAGTTTCTACTTTAACTCACTAACCCAACTCAAATTCTAATTTCTCTAATTCGGCCAAGCAAGCAATGGCAACATTAAGTCTTATTTTCTTAAGTTGAGAAGCCTGGGAGGTGGCCCAGGAGGCTTTAACACAAGTCCAATAATTTCTTGCAGCAGATGCAAGGCCCAATACCACTAACTTGCAAATCAAGCAAGGTTTTAATAGATTACTTGCATAACAAGCAAGGCAACACTTAATGAAATTTTAAGTGCATATATGGTGTGCAATCAAGTGTGCTACCTATATGACAACCAAGAAGCCCACAGTAGATAATTTAGTTTGAAAACACAATGCTAAAATGCACATGATCTTCTCGGCCAACAAAATTACACAAGGTGGTTCATAACACTCAGCCAAGAATAGGCCCATAACTATTCACATAAAAGTGCCAAACCTTGGCCCATAGCATTCAACATATATATACAAGCACAAAACCATCCATAAGTCCATACATAACTTGGCATACAAGTCCAACAAAACCAACACCAGCCTAGGCATCAAGACTACATATATGTACACTCAAAAGGTAGTCTACCTAGCACCTAACATGGCTACATGCCATGAGCCCATAAGTTCTCCATGCCAAGTTAAATACAGACCGAGACCATTAATGGTCAAACAGAACCTAAAGGATCCCATACAGAAGCACACACTGCAGCACCAACCCAATTTCCATGTTCATTGTCATAAAAGTAAAAACTACAATCAGAGCCAAATTCCAAGTGTCCATAATGCTTTCCTAGACAGGTCCCCCACACTACAGCCTGCAAACTTAACTTATAAGTCTTGGCCAACAAGATATAAGACTTGTAATTAACCAAATTCAATAAGCCAAGCATCTATTGGCACATACCTTGGAAAATAAGCAAGCTAGTACTAAACACAAGCACAAAGCTAGTTAGCACTACTCAGGCCGTATGTCCTTTCCTGAAAACAAATAGGATGGGCAGTGAGTATAAACTCAGTATGATTCACTTTTCAAATACAACTCAATTAAGAGTCTATTTAGTTAAGCTGAGTATTCACTCAAAGCTTAACCTCCCATTAGCTTAGCTCAACCTGCAAAACAAACACAAAGACAAGGGAAACCAAGCATATACATATACATGATAAATACCATGGCATATAATCCACAATATCACAAGTAGGGTTAGCAAGCACATGGAAAGCACCAAAGCACACAATAACACACACACACACCACATAGTGCTCTCGGCCAATATACCATACATGTACCCATGTGCATTTTTGCACACAAAACACCATCAAACATTCCACTTCCACTTAGAGCTCCAAAATGCTAAGCAAATAGGCCACATTTACTAGCATTTCTAGTACATGTACATTAGTTAATTAGCTAATCAACAAGTCAACCGAGTGTAATCTCAATAGCCCATCAAGCAACTAAGGTCATTTGGCAAATTTTAACCATCACTTAGCTACTCTAAACACTTGAATCATGGTAATTCACCAAGCATAATCAAGTGTCAGTGAACCCTACCTCAAAATGCTTTCGGCCACAAACCAAACTTCCAATGCCCAAGTGTTCTTCACTCAAAATGCCTACCATAACAACAAATAGGCATCAACAACACTTACTCATGGATCAACTACCATGTATTCAATGAAGAACACCAAACTACACTAGTTCAAGCTCTCGGCCAATATGCCCAATTCCATACATTAATGTTCTTCACTAAATTAACCCAACATATAACCATCTAAGCATCATTAAACCTTGTTCATGGCACCATTACCATGTAACCAAAGGAAGAACATGAAATTTACCTCCACATAAGCTTTCGGCCAAGTACCCACTTTGGCACCTTGATGTCCTTCACTCAATCTAGCCTATCACAAGATTAAAATGGCATCAATAAGCATTAATCATGGATTAATTTCCATGGAAACAAAGAAGAACACCAAGCTAACTCATCCATCACTTTTGGCCAACATTGAACTTGCAAACCAACACATTACTCGCTCAATTAGCCTAATACAACATCAATTGAGCACTTAAATTCCTTGTTCATGGAAGAACTACCATGGAATCAAGGAGATATCAAGAAATACCTCAAACCCTAGCTTGATTTGGCTCGGCCTTCCTCAAAACTTCAAATCCAAAGCTTAAATCCAAGTGGTCTTGTGCCGAAACTAGCTTCCAAGCTTAAATCCTTCAAGTGCCTTCAATGTTTGCTTGAATTCAAGACCAATTTCTAAGGAGAAGCTCAAGAACACTCTCGGCCAAGTGAAGAGCAATGAAACCCGAAATGGCAACAAATGGCCTTGACTAGTCCGGCCATAGGACACATGTGTAATAGTTGGCAAATATGCTAACTTTTGTCTTCCATTAATTTGCATGGTTCAATGTAGCCTTCAACTTCTCATGATTACAAGGCCGCCACTAAAACATGTGTCTAACTTGACATTTAAGTCACTTCATGGCCTATAATGCCATGCACATATCAAACACAAGTACCAAAGTGCTATAATTCCCTTATAAAACCGGCCATAAGTCTAGTATAAAAAACTAGTTAGTTTAACTAGTTAAATAGTGAATAGTTCCTTAGTGGTAGACAAGACATGACTAGTAATCATTGTTGTCCACTAGATTTGGTCTGGTCTTGCACTAGTCATCAAATAAACTTGCATGGCCGAAATCACCATCTTAAAGTTTATAGTTTTAATTGTACCACTCATCCAAGTGTACAATTTGATCCCCTTTCTTGGATTTCTGTCTGTTTTCCCATAGTCCAGTTTCTATGTGCAGTTAAGGCCTGAAAATTTCCAGCTTTGCACATAGACCACTATACTAGTTTCCATAGTCCTCCACATCAGTCTTCTTTATTTTCTTTATGCTTCTTGGCCTAAGCCAAGCACTTAGGAGATGAGCCTAACAGGAAAGCCCTCCAAGGCTATCCCATATATGTCCATTACACATAGGAATTACATTCACTTTGTTCTAACAACTTTATGTGGCCAAAAAAAAATTTAAAAGTAAGCAGCCCATCATTCACACTTAGGCAGCTTTGCACCACATCACTTACATAGCCAAAACATTACACAAATGTTCACATACTTGTCTCATTTTACATACACTACATGTACATGCATACATGCACTACACAATGGTCTTAAATCAACTAAATACACAACCTAAGTTATACTAGTGCCTGAGACACAATGGACTCCAAAATAGGGTGCTGGACAGCTGCTGCACAACACAATAAGTACCACCTTTAAAAATAACAAATGTGCTCCTAAAATCACCAAACATTCCAGAATATAACTAGACATATGGGAGTTAATGTACCTGAAATTTCAGATCAAAAATCAAACAAAAAAGGTCAGTTTGAATGTGATCTTTCTGCTGGACCTGAAATGACAGAATTTAGGGGAGTAAGTTTCATTGAGAAACTTAGTAAGGGTAACACTTGGTTTGAATAGGCTATGTGACCATCATAAAAAGCTGCATCCAAAGACACTAAAACAAAAAATCCACAATGCATATATACAAGATATAGCAACCAAATGCAGCAGCCATTCACAACCAACAAACACATGAAATGCAGCAGCAACAATAACCATAGATTAGTCCATAAAACACATAATAAACATAAATAAATCACTATCGCAGCCTTCCTCAAGCTAATGTTTGGTCTTAGGAGGATTTTAATAGCAGTTAGTACTAACTTTTGGTCCCCAGAAACCCAGAAATTCGTTGCCATCACTGTGCACTTCACACTAGGTCACAAAACCTTCAATAAGTGCACTCCCCTCACTAGGCTTGGTTCATCAAGTTCATGGCTCTCTTCCAAGATTATCCATAGCTCCATGGTTGCTTGAAAATACAGAAAACAACCCATGAGAGCAAGAGAACCCTTACCAAAGTGAGTAGGCCGAATTTGAAGCTTAATCCTTTAAGTACATAAGCAAAAGCTCTAGTTGCTTCCAATTGCTTCCTTTTGCCTTCAATTTCAATCAATTGCAAGTTTGAAGGAGTGGTTTTTATGAAGGAAGTATGGTTGTGTTCTTGGGCTGGGGGAGGATGAAAATGAGAGGGATGAGTGATTTGGCCACTTAAATGGCCTTAAATGAGCTTAAGGGCACAAAACACACTTAACAAGCTTAACCTTGCTTTATGTCATTCTTTCTCACTAATTATGGTTTCTTTGTCTTAAAATCATTGGTACACTTGTGCCCAAAATTTTTGACTAATTATCAAGTCTTGGCTGCCTCACCTATGGTGGGACAACCCCACAATTCCACCCTTAGACTTAAGTCAAAAGCTTGAACACCTTAAGGTTTACACTAGGCCATTTAGGTCCTTATTGCCTTTAGTGTTTCCTTTGTCCAAACTTGTCTTCCATGAGCAATTTGGTCCTCCAATAGCACTTTCATACCATTCATATCCTTCCCATAACTCTCCAAGTCTCTTGCTTGAGAGTTTTGTGATGAGTACCCAAATTTCCAAAACCTTACAAAAAGTCCATAGGTTGCTTGGCAAACAAGCAATCCTTTAGGCTTTTCTTGGGTGCCAAGTTACCAACTTAGAACACATTTAAAGAGGTGTTGATCATGCCTTTTACCCTCCACACTTCAATGACTATGGTGAGAATTACACAATATAATGATTTTTAGCCATTATGACACTTGTAATTCTACCATTTTGTGAGGTGGTAACACAAATCCTCTAACTAATGCTATGCTAGAATTACTCAAATTCTTCAAGCAACTCATGTCAATAGCATTAAATGGTCTTCAAGTCATAACTCCCTTACCTCAACTCTAAGTAACAAGTAAGAATCAACCTTCTTTCCAATCTACTAAGCTCAACAAAGTGTCACCTAAGTTCTAGTAAAAAAAACAAACACCATACATCAAAACCTTGCTTCCTAACCAAAACCCAAACCAAATAACATGAATTCAATCAAGAACACATTGGTTACCCCGTATCTGTTGGGTTTTGGGAGCCAAATAGCGGGTAAACCGGGTGTTCAAAAATTTTCATACCTAATTTTTGGTTGAGATCTCTCACTCAGCTGTAGAGTTGAATCACAAAACCTGAACAATTGACTTGTTCAAGCTCTCTATGGTATCCACACGAGCCTTTCGGGATCACCACAATTCCACCATGTCCCGGTACAAGCATTTCTCTTGCGCTCGCAGTGCTAGCTTGCATCCTCCAAGGAATTGCAAGAGAAGAGTGCAGCTGTCCTAATCGGTTTCAAAGCCCTAATCCAATTAGGCTTCAGTTTCGGGCTTAATAATGGCTCAACTTTTAGGCCCAATATAAATACGAAATTATTGTGAAACCATAACCCAAATAATTAGCCCGTGCACTCTAATGATCCAAATAGCTCTATGTGTGCGACCCAATAGGCTCTTACGACATTGGCAATGATCATAAATCACATTTATGATCATAAGCAATGAGCAGTGTGTAGCAACACATCATTGCTACCCAAGTGACAAGATTGTCAGTGATTCGACTAAATATTTATGATCATCATCGATATATGCCATTGTCCCCTTGTCCATGATATCAATACTAAGCACAAGACATGGAATGTGTCACTCTCATATAGCCCAATCTTTGGTTTCTTGATTATCGAGTAGACCAACTTAAACTGATGACATTGATATCAAATATCAACTCATCTGAGCATGGCCTTGCATTTTCTAAGTCTCACTCTATCAAGGGGCCCGAAGATATCACTCCCGTTGCATAGGAGGGACAAATCTCATCTTGATCATACAAATCCCTCCGCATGATATGTGGCATGCCCAATGACCTCCTTCAAGTTCACTCAGTTACAAGCAACAAAAGAAAGTATCAAAGTATGTGACTCACATGTAGGCAACCTTGATGATCTTAGGTTGAAGGACTACATATACCATGATCACTATGAGAATCACTGATGACACTCATAGAATGATCCATGTTGTGTTCTCATGGTGGGTCGGTCCAGTACACAAGTTCTCCAACTTGTACCAATTGTAGACTACATATCTCATATTAGTCTCCACATATGCTAGTTGTTATGTTCTATTGTAACCCGCTCCACAATAATACTAGAGCAGGGACGTTTGAGGATATCATTATTCTAGGGTTACAATTATGTTTATTATGTTACGCAGAAACAAAACAACAAACATAATTGCTGGATTAATGCCTTAATAAAATATCATGACTCAATGTGCAAAAAATACAATCATCTCATGATTGGCTTTTGGGCACAAGACTAACAATCTCCCAATTGCAGTAAAGCCAATCATCCATGTATCTAATAGCAACAGACCAAGAATGGCTATCATGCTTTTGCTGCGTAAGGGGCTTTATCAGTGGATCAGCAATGTTGCTATCTGTCGAAGTCTTGCATATCCTTACTGTTGGGTTTCGGGAGCCAAATAGCGTAGCGGAATTTAACCAAAAACCTCCAGGATCCAAGTGAAATGGGCAAACCAGGTGTTCAAAAATTTTCATACCTAATTTTCGGTTGAGATCTCTCACTCAACTGTAGAGTCGAATCACAAAACTTGAACAGTTAACATGTTCAAGCTCTCTATGGTATCCAGACGAGCCTCTCGGCATCACCACTCTTCCACCACATCCCGGCAGATGTATTTCTCTTGCACTCGCAGTGCTAGCTTGTGTCCTCCAAGGAATTGCAAGAGAAGAGTGCGGCTGTCCTTTTGGGAGGCTAGGGCAAGGAGACCTGTGAATTTCTCACTAGAAGTTGTATTTATAGTGAGTCTCAACTTCCAGGCCTAATGGGTTTCAAGGCCCTAATTCAATTAGGCTTTAATTTCGGGCTTAATAATGGCTCAACTATTAGGCCCATTATTAATACGAAATTATTGTGAAACCAAAACCCAAATTATTAGCCCATCCACTCTAATGACCCAAACAGCTCTATATGTGCGACCCAATAGGCTCTTACCAATTAGGCAATGATCATAAATCACATTTGTGATCAGAAGCAATGAGCGGTGTCTAGCAACACATCATTTCTACCCAAGTGACAAGTTTGTCGATTATTCGACTAAACCTTTATGATCATCAACGATATATGCCATTGTCCCTTTGTCCAAGATATCAAGACAAAGCACGAGACATGGAATGTGTCACTCTCGTATAGCCCAATCTTTGGTTTCTTGATTACCGAGTAGACTAACTTAAACTGATGACATTGATATCGTATATCAACTCATCCGAGCATGGCCATGCATTTTTCTAAGTCTTACTCTATCAAGGGGCCCGAAGATATCACTCCCGTTACATAGGAGGGACAAATCCTATCTTGATCATACAAATCCCTCCGGATGATATGTGACATACCCAATGACCTCATTCAAGTTCACCTAGTTACGAGCAACAAAGGAAACTATCAAAGTATGTGACTCACATGTAGGGAACCTTGATGATCTTAGGTCAAAGGACTACATATACCATGATCACTATGAGAATCACTTATGACACTCATATAACGATCCATGTAGTGTTCTCATGGTGGGTCGGTCCAGTACACAAGTTCTCCAACTTGTACCCATATGTAGACTACATATCTCATATTAGTCTCTGCATATGCTAGTCATTATGTATTATTGCAACCCGCTCGACAATAATACTAGACTAAGGACATTTGAGAATATCATTATTCTAGGGTTACAATTATGTTTGTTAAGTTACGCAGAAACAAAAACAACAAACATAATTGCTCGATTAATGCCTTAATAAAATATCATGACTCAATGTGCAAAAAATACAATCATCTCATGATTGGCTTTTAGGCATAACACTAACACTTACATCACCCCTCTCGATGATCTCCCTGATGAGATGATAGCGTCAGAGTTTGTGTTTGGATCGCTGGAGAGATCTACATTCCTTAGCTTGTGCAATTGCTCCATTGTTGTCACAATAGATCTCTATCAAGTTGACAATGCTTGGAACCACTCCTAGTTCAGTGATGAACTTCTTGATCCAAACTGCCTCCTTCGCAGCATCAGAGGTGGCAATGTACTCAGATTTTGTTGTAGAGTCAGCTACTGTCTCTTGCCTTGAACTCTTCCAGCTCACAGCACCACCACCAATACAAAACACATAACCAGATTGCAATCTAAAATCATCCTTATCGGATTGGGAGCTTACATCGGTGTAACCCCTTACAACAAGCTCATCTTCACCTCCAAAGACCAAGAATGCATCTTAGTCCTTCGTAAATACTTAAGGATGTTCTTAACAGCTGTCCAAAGACCAAGAATGCATCTTAGTCCTTCGTAAGTACTTAAGCATGTTCTTAAGAGCTGTCCAGTGACTATCACCAGGGTTCAATTGGTACCTACTCGTCATGCTCAAAGCATATGAGACATCGGGACGAGTACATATCATGGCATACATGATAGATCCAATTGATGAGGCATATGGAATCTTACTCATGCGCTCACTCTCCTCGGGTGTACTCAGACACTGAGATCTCGAAAGAGTTATACCATGTGACATGGGCAAGAATCTTTTCCTAGAATCTTGCATGCTAAACCTCTTTAGCACGTTGTCAATGTATGTACTTTCACTAAGGCCAAGAAGCTTTCTAGATCTATCTGTATAGATTTTGATGCCTAACACATAGGCTGCTTCACCCAAGTCCTTCATGGAGAAACATTTCCTTAGCCAAGTCTTCATAGACTGTAGCTTAGGAATGTCATTCCCGATGAGTAGTATGTCATCTACATACAACACCAAGAAGACAATAGCGCTCCCACTAACCTTCTTGTAGACACAAGGTTCATCTTCATTTTTGATAAAACCAAACTCTTTGATTGCTTCATCAAACCGAAGATTCTAACTTCGAGAAGCTTGCTTCAGTCCATAAATGGACCTTTGCAACTTGCACACTTTATTGGCATTCTCAGGAGTGACAAAACCCTCAGGTTGTGTCATGTACACATCCTCAAGTAGCTTTCCATTTAGGAATGCAGTTTTGACATCCATTTGCCATATCTCATAATCATAGTGTGCAGCAATAGCAAACAAAATTTGGATGGATTTAAGCATAGCAACTGGTGAAAAAGTTTCATCATAGTCAATACCATGAATTTGCTTGAAACCTTTTGCAACCAATCGTCCCTTAAAGGTAATCACATTACCATCCATGTCAGTTTTCTTCTTGAAAACCCATTTGCACCCTATGGGTTTTACCCCTTCAGGTGGGTCAACCAAAGTCCATACTTGGTTTTCATACATGGATTCCATCTCAGATTTCATGGCCACTAGCCACTTCTTAGAGTCAGGCCCCGACATAGCTTGTTGGTAGGTTGTGGGCTCATCCTGATCCATGAGCATCACATCACCAGTGTGAGTCATGAGAAATCCATATCTCTCAGGCTCACACCGAATCCTGCCAGACTTACGTGGGCTCTGTGCTACAGGAACAGACTCTTGAACCACAACATCTTGTGGTGTCTGTTCTGGTACCATTTCAGGTTTAATGTCTCCTTGTTGTTCTTGAATTTCTTCAAGTTCTACTTTCCTCTCATTCCTTTAGAGATAAACTCTTTCTCTAAAAGGACACCAGTTCGAGCAACAAACACTTTTTGCTCAAAAGGATTGTAGAAATAGTAACCCTTTGTTTCTTTGGGATACCCAACAAAAAGGCATTTTTAAGATTTGGGCCCTAGTTTGTCAGAGGATTGACGTTTCACATAAGTATCATAGCCCCAAATCTTCATAAAAGACAAATTCGGATGCCTCCCACTCCATATCTTATATGGTGTCCTTTGAACCGATTTAGATGGAACTCGGTTTAGTGTAAAAGTGGCTGTCTCTAGAGCATGTCCCCAAAAGGAGTTTGGAAGGTCAACTTGACTCATCATAGAGCGAACCATGTCTAATAGAGTTTGATTTCTCCTTTTAGATACACCATTCCATTGAGGTGTACGTGGTGGAGTGAGTTGTGATACTATACCACACTCATTTAGATAGTCAAGGAATTCTCGATCCAAGTACTTTCCACCTCGATCGGATTAAAGCACTTTGATACTCTTCCCGAGTTGATTCTCTACTTCATTCCTAAATTATTTGAACTTTTCAAAGGATTCTGACTTATGTCTCATGAGATACACATAGCCATATCTGCTGAAGTCATCTGCGAAAGTAATGAAGTGTTGAAAACCTCCTCTAGCATGTGTAGACATTGGGCCACATACATCACTATGTATGAGTCCTAGTAAGTCATTAGCCCTTTCACTTTGCCCTGTGAATGGGGCTTTGGTCATCTTGCCCAACAAACATGACTCACATGTCTCATATGATTCAAAATCAAATGAGTCCAAGAGTCCATCCTTATGGAGCTTGGATATGCAGGTCTCATTTATATGGCCCAAGCGATAGTGCCAGAGATAGGTCGGGTTCAAATCATTTAATTTGACCTTCTTGGTATTCACATTATAGATTGGATCTTCGAGGTCTAGAACATACAACCCATTGCTAAGTTGAGCACTGCCATAAAAGATTTCATTCAAATAAATAGAACAACATTTGTCCTTTATTATAAATGAAAAACCTTTCTTGTCCAAACAAGAAACAGAAATCAAATTTCTACTAATAGTAGGCACAAAGTAGCAGTTGTCTAATTCTAAAACTAATCCACTAGGTAAATTGAGAACATAAGTCCCTACAGGTAAGGCAGCAACCTTTGCTCCATTTCCAACACACAGGTCCACTTCACCTCGAGCCAATCTTCTACTTCTATTTAGATCCTGCACATTTGCACAAATGTGAGATCACATCCAGTATCCAATACCCAAGATGAGGAAGTAGAAAAGTTAGCCTCTATAACAAAATTACCTGAAGTGGAAGTCTTACTTCCCTTTTCCTTAGCAAGTTCTTCAAGATAAAGCTTGCAGTTGTGCTTCCAGTGTCCAGGTTGCTTACAATGGAATCACTCACCTTCCTTTGCCACACCACCCCTTGGTTTCAGTGCAACTAAAGAAGAATTGGCATTGGACCTTTCATTAGCTTTATCCTTCTTCTTGTTGGCTTTTCCTTTCCCTTGCCCTTTTGAACCATCAAAATGGGATTAGCCTTCTTAAGGTTTTGCTCAGTAGTTCTCAACATGTTGAGCAATTCTGGGAGGGACTGGTCAAGGTCGTCCATGTTATAGTTCATGACGAACTAACTGTAGCTTTCAGGCAACGATTGCAAGACTACATCAACACCAACACTTTCTGGAAAGCAAATCTCAAACTCTCAAGATTCTCAATGTACCTAATCATCTTGAGCACATGAGGACCCATGGGACTTCCTTTAGACATCTTGGACTGAAACAATGCTTTAGAGGTTTCAAACCTCTCATGCCTAACTTGTTCTCGAAAAAGCATTTTAAGATGTTCGATCGTATCGAACGCCCCCATGTTCTCATGTTGCTTCTGAAGCTCAAATTCCATGGTAATAAGCATGAGGCATGCAACATCCAAAGCATCATCAAAATGCCTCTTGTGAGCATCCCTTTCAGCTCTTGGAGTAGTGGCAGCAGGCTCATTTGGAATGGGCTGCTCTAGGACATAAGCCTTTCTCTCTTGCTTGAGGACTATCCTCAAGTTTCGATACCATTTGAGAAAGTTGGTCCCATTCAGTTTTTCCTTCTCAAGGATCGATCGCAATGAAAGTGTTGATGTGTTTTGTGCCATGGTTATCTACAACAGTAAATCTGCAGTGGTAAGAGCCATGTATTTTAATTCATTTAATAAGGACTTTTATTAAACGATAGTCCCACTATTTTCTTCAAAATAATAACCCTCGATATTATTTCGGAACACCTCAGCGCTAAGGTATTCTAGTGGGCCAAGATCCATATTTGACCATAACCTGAGTCAGCTTTAAAGTTACAGCTATTGAGGTAGGCAACTCTTTGCCAATTGCATATCATGCAACTCTTGGATAGTTGGGTGAATCAACACTTGTCCAAGCTCATCTTATGAACTTAAGCCCAACTCTATGCCTCTAAGTCCCTAATCTTATTAGGATGACTTAGTTAAGTCAGACCCAAAGTTAGCAGTTTGGATATCGCTATTATCCCATCGCGCCTTACCAAGATGAACATAGGTGCTTTGCTTTGGCAAACCCACCTAATGTTGATCAAAGTCTTGACGAGTGCCAACAGTTGGAAGGCATCACATTTAATGACTTAATATTTATTTAAGGGATTTTTCTTTTGATGTCACCAATTTGTTATCTTCGGTTGTCTTATACATGCATCGCATACAAATATAAAACATGCATCTCATGCTTACGAGAAAGTAAACGTGACATGGTTATAACCCAAACTATGCGATATTCTCAAGCCAATGAGAATATCATAAAAGCCTAAGAAAAGAAAAGGGTCTTCACAAGCTCCTTCTTTTCCTTTCTTGGTTGCCCTTATGTTGTCACCTCGTTGGACAGACCACCTTGGATGATCCTCAGACATACCATCTTGGATAATCCCATAATGTACCATTACATCAATAATAGAAACCTCGAGTTACATTCGAAGGGAGTAAGGTGAGAAGAGAACGTATAATGAGAGTGATAAGAAAAGGCACGACTCACAGGTCGTATTTACAAGTACAACCAATCAAGGGCTATAACCATGCACCATGCTTCAAACACCAATCTGCATATCATGTCAAATTTGATTCAACAAAAATGCATGCCAATTGACGCGCGTTGATTAACCAGTTTTTATTTATGTGGTGCTTCGTATATGGCGGTCTCGCTGGCCGGTCAATGGGCGGTGGTTTGCCCAAGATCTTTTATTTCGAGCAAGTAGGCACCCGAGACTCCTCCATTCGAGCCACCAAAAATACCTTACTTTCGGTGCCCAAATAGGCTGAATCTGAACCAAGCTACGGTTTTTACAACTATTGCATGAATCCTAATCCAAATAGGTATCTCATACCTATCAATTTTAGGATAATCTCATTAACCAATTACTGTCGTTTCTTCATATATTTCATATGTTCATTATGAGTTTCGGTTTCATGTGTCATGAATCAATCTAATTAATTATGCCCGAAAGAAATCGAACACATAACATCATGCGATTCAACATTCCATCCTGATTTAGGGTTTCACCAATAGCTCTAATACCACTGTTGGGTTTTGGGAGCCAAATAGCGCAGTGGAATTTAACCGAAACCCTCCAGGATCCAAGTGAAATGGGGTAAACTGGGTGTTAGAAAATTTTCATACCTAATTTTTGGTTGAGATCTCTCACTCAACTATAGAGCCGAATCACAAAACCTGAATAGTTGACGTGTTCAAGCTCTCTATGGTATCAACATGAGCCTCTCAGGATCACCACGCTTCCACCACATCCCGGCAGATGCGTTTCTCTTGCGCTCACAGTGCTAGCTTGCATCCTCCAAGGATTTGCAAGAGAAGAGTGCGGCTGTCCTTTTAGGAGGCTAGGGCAAGAAGTTACAAATTTCTCACTAAAAGTTATATTTATAGTAAGACTCAACTTCTAGGCCTAATGAGTTTTAAAGCCGTAATTCAATTAGGCTTCAATTTCGGGCTTAATAATGGCTCAACTTTTAGGCCCATTATAAATATGAAATTATTGCGAAACCATAACCCAAATAATTAGCCCATGCACTCTAATGATCCAAATAGCTCTATGTGTGAGACCCAATAGGCTCTTACCACATTGGCAATAATCATAAATCACATTTATGAGCATAAGCAATGAGCGATATCTAGCAACACATCATTGCTACCCAAGTGACAAGATTGTCAGTGATTCGACTAAACCTTTGTGATCATAATCGATATATGCCATTGTCCCCTTGTCCAAGATATCAAGACTAAGCATAAGATATGGAATGTGTCACTCTCGTATAGCCCAATCTTTGGTTTCTTGATTACCGAGTAGACCAACTTAAACTGATGATATTGATATCGTATATCAACTCATCTGAGCATGGCCATGCATTTTCTAAGTCTCACTCTATCAAGGGGCCTGAAGAGATCACTCTCGTTACATAGGAGGGACAAATCCCATCTTGATCATACAAATCCCTCCTCATGATATGTGGCACACCCAATGACCTCCTTCAAGTTCACTTAGTTACGAGCAACAAAGGAAAGTATCAGAGTATGTGACTCACATGTAGGGAACCTTGATGATCTTAGGTTGAAGGACTACATAAACCATGATCACTATGAGAATCACTTATGACACTCATATAACGATCCATGTAGTGTTCTCAAGGTGGTTCGGTCCAGTACACAAGTTCTCAAACTTGTACCATATGTAGACTACATATCTTATATATTAGTCTCCACTTATGCTAGTCGCTATGTATTATTGCAACCCACTCCGCAATAATACTAGACCAGGGACATTTGAGAATTTTATTATTCTAGGGTTACAATTATGTTTATTACATTACGCAGAAACAAAACAACAAACATAATTGCTAGATTAATGCCTTAATAAAATATCTTGACTCAATGTGCAAAAAATACAATCATTTCATGATTGGCTTTTAGGCACAACACTAACAGTATAAAAAATAGGGGATGTGAGAAAACAAACTTCCAAGCTCCAAATCCATGGTTTAATGCTTGAAATGAGCTCCTCCTAGCTTATATACTCTTGGTAGCTCTTCTTGGAAACAAGAAATCTTGATTTCAAAGTTGAATTTAGAGCAAAATGAGAGTGATATCATTGGAAATGACATATGGCATCCATAGCCTCACTTTCCCCTTCTTAAACCTTCACTTAACCTCCAAGCCACCAAAGTATTAAGCTTAATACAATTAAATCCCCATTTTTCGGTACTTAGTTATTCTTGATTAAATTCTTGTTTATTTCTTCCAAGTTTGGGTTAAGGTTGAAAGTTAAGTTATAAAAACTCATTTTAACTACTTGGGACCACACTCGGCTGTTCAGGATGAAAAATCACCATTTTGCCCTTGATCCTTATTTAATGCCTTAACTTCCTCAGAGCTTAGTGAACTTTGCTAAACTTCTATATTCTTGCTATGTAAACTTGAAACTAGGTTCCAACTTAATTTAGAACACTTTACCTTCCTCGGGAGTGCCTGCTGCTAGGAGGTCCATAACATTCTCCCCTCATTCTAGAATTTGGTCCCTCAAATTCTGTTGCAACTCGGGAAAAATACTAGGGTATCTTTCCAGAATATCCTTTTTCGTCTCCCAAGTAGCTTCCTCCTCACTATGGTTAGACCAAAGGATCTTAACCATCGGAATCCACTTAGTTCGCAATCTCTTGACTTGTCTATCAAGTATCTGCACAGGTTTTTCCTCGTAGGTCAAGTCATCCTAAATGGGTATTACTGAAGGATTAACTACCTGTCCAGGTTCCACTGTGTATTTTCTGAGTAGACTAACGTGAAACACGTTATGCACTTGAGATAGGTTAGGTGGTAATGCTAACCGATAAGCAACTTTCCTTATCTTTTCCAATATTTCATAAGGTCCAATGTACCTAGGGGCCAACTTTCCCTCTGTCCAAAATGACTAACTCTTTTCATAGGCGACACTTTAAGAAGCACTTTGTCCCCAATTTCAAAACTCAAATCTTTTCTTCTCAAATTTGTATACTTAGTCTGTCGGTCATTGGCTGCCTTAATCCATGCGTGGATTAACTTGATCTTAGCTGTAGTATTAGCTATGATCTCAGGACCGATAACTACCCTGTCTACAAGGTCTACCCAACAATGAGGCATCATACATCGCCTCCCATATAAAGCCTCATATAGTGCCATACCAATAATAGTTTGATGATTGTTATTATAAGCAAACTCGATTAGTGCTAGATGCTGATCCCAATCACCTCTGAAATCAATAGCACACATACATAACATATCCTCTAAAGTCTGAATCACTCTCTTAGATTGCCCATCGGTCTGAGGATAAAAGGCGGTACTGAGACTAACCTTACTTCCCAATGCTTCTTGAAAAGCATTCCAAAACCGTGATGTGAACCAAGGATCTTTATAAGATATAATTTGATCTGGTATCCCATGGAGTCTCACAATCTCCTTGAGATACAACTGAGCGAACTTCTCTAATGTAGATGTAATCTTGATAGGTATGAAGTGTGCCGACTTCGTCAATCGATCAACTACTACCCATACAGCATCATGTTGACTCCGGGTATTCGGTAACCCTACTAGGAAATCCATAGTAACAAACCCCCATTTCCTCACTGGAAGAGGTAAACTCTGAAGTGTGCCCGCTGGTTTTTGATGTTCTGCTTTAGCCATTTGGCATGTCAAACACTTTGCCACATGTCCCGCTACATCTCTTTTCAATCCTGGCCACCAGAAATGCGTCTTCAGATCATGATACCTCTTACTAACACCAGGGTGAATATTCAAAGTACTACTATGTGCCTCCTATAGGACTTGCTACCTAAGTCCATCCACATTCGGTACATAAAGATGTTCTCCATAACGTAGTATTCCATCCTTGTATCTGAATTCCTTCCTCACAGTACCAAGTTTCGCTTCTCCTAAAATTTTCTTCAACAATGGATCTGATAGCCAAAGGCTATTGCCTCCTCGGTAATAACTCCCTGCCAGAATATTGGCCGAGGAGTCTGACGTCACCCAAGAGAGGATCTTTTCACTGACCTCGGAAGGTGCGAAGTCAAACACTATGAGCTCGAGACTTTGGTTAGCTCGTCAGGAATTCCGAGGACAACACCGTCTCCATCGAGGGGCCAAACTGACTGCCCCGAAGAGGATCTTCCCCGAACAAGAAGCACCTGAACAAGGGAATCCCCGAACTATGGGTGTGAGTCCCGAAGAAGGTGTCCATCAAGGGAACTCCCAGAACTATGGGATAGATCCCGAAGGAGGTGCTCGCACCGAAGGACGGATAGAATCCGAAGAGGGTGCACGCACCGAAGGGCGACCTCGCCCAGGGGACCTCGGGAGTACGGTATGAGCATTTAAGGAGCCTCTGACATGTCGCCCGCAAGCCCTGCACGTCACATCAGAACGGCGAACTGACACGCCGCAGCCGCCCCAGTCCTGACACAACCTGTCCGGGTCCAGGGCTAAAGGAGGCTGCAAACGGCTGCCTGTCCCCTAGGTCCAAAAGCACAGATCAAATCCGACCGAACACGTGTCATGGTCTGAACGGACCATCTACTCCTATAAATACTAGGAAAGGGGACTGGACAAAGGATGGGCATTCTCCTCCCTCTGAGAAAACACAAAAACAGGCAAGACGCTTGATCCCTTAGTGTTCTTCCTCCACTTTCACTCAGAAAACTGACTTGGGCGTCGGAGGGTCCTCCCTGGAAAAGCAAACCGGGGACCTCCTAACCTCTTCTTTGAGCTTTTCAGGCACACTCAGCTGGGAAACCAGAGCTCCAGGCGCTTGCCTACTCAGGAAGTCTCTCCACCTGTCAACATGACAACAAGCGAAGATGCCTTGGGGCATCAGGATCTTTCATCTGAGCTTTCTTAACTCTGGCCAACCAAGCTGATTGCACTTCCAAAATATAAAGTAGGGATTTCTCTTGACTTTGCCATAATTTATGCAAAACTAAGAAACAATCCCCCAATGTTCCTTTAGAGGAACTGGTAGCTTGACCCTTAGATAGGATCACTCCTATGTACTTCCGGCTCAATGCATCTGCTACCACAATTCCTTTACTAGCACAGTACTCAATCGAACAACCATAATCTTTGATGTAATCAATCCATCATCATTGCCTCATATTCTGATCCTTCTGTGTAAATAGATACTTCAAACTTTTACGATCGGTGGTGATCCTGAACAACCTCCCCATCAAATAATGTCTCCATAACTTCAATGAAAAATTTACTGCTGCTAGCTCAAGATCATGAATAAGACAGTTCAATTCATTAGGCCTTAACTGTCTCGAACCATATTCGATCACCTAACTATCTTGCATCAACACACATCCTAAACCAGAACCTGATGCATCAGTGTATACTGTAAAACCTCTGTTATGATCCAATACAATAAGTACAAGTGCAAAAGTCAATCTTTCCTTCAATTCCATATAAGCTTCTTCACACTTTGGTGTCCAGTCAAATTTCTGAGTTTTCTTGGTCAAGGCCGTTAATGCTACAGCTATCATAGAGAATTTCTCTATGAATCATCTGTAGTAACCTGCCATACCCAGAAACTTTTAACTTCTTTAACTGTAGTTGGTCTCTTCCACTCAACTACCACCTGAACCTTCTCAGGATCAACTGACAAACCCTGAGCACTGATAATGTGCCCCAAAAAATGAATCTTTTCAGAACAAAACTCACACTTAGACAATTTTTCATAGTATTGATTATCCTTTAGCACTTGCAAAACTGTGCTAAGGTGCTTTTCATGTTCTGATGAAGACTGTGAATATATCAAGATGTCATCGATGAAAACCTCAACAAATTGATCCAGAAATGGTTAAAATATCTGATTCATAGCTTCCATAAATACTGTTGGAGCATTTGTTACACCGAATCGCATAACTGTATATTCATAATGTCCATACCTCGTTCTGAAGGTAGTTTTCGGGATATCTTCCTCCATAATTCTGACTTGAAAGTATCCAGACCGAAGGTCAATTCTAGAAAACACTTTCGCTCCCTTGAGCATGTCAAATAAATCATCGATTCTAGGAAGCAGATACTTATTCCTGATTGTTATTGCATTCAACTTTCTATAGTCGATGCACAATCTAAAAGTTTTGTTCTTTTTCTTCACAAACAACACCGGAGCTCCCCACGATGACACACTAGGCCTTGTAAAGCCTTTCTCTAGCAGTTCCTCCAACTGCTTCTTTATCGCATCCATCTTAGGAGCTGACATCCTATAAGGTGGTATTGAAATATGCTCAACCCCTGGCTGCAGATGGATTACAAACTTAGTATACCTCTTGGGTGGTAACCCAGGTAACTCTACTAGAAACACATCAGGAAACTGACTAGCTACAGGAATCTTCTCAAGCTCCTCCTCTATGGCCACCCCATTCAATGAATAATACTCTTCTTCACTAACTATGGGGATGGTATCCATAAGTCTAAGATGCAAACTCTTAGCACTAGATGCCAATCGTCCTGTGCAAGCCACTTTAACTCCCTGAGCATCAGTAATGTCAACTAAGTGATTCGCTCAATCAATTTGCGCCTTATGCTTACTTAGCCAATCCACTCCCAACACTAGGTCATAAGACCTCAATTCTATCACCCATAACTCACAACAGAAATAATGGTCGCCTAACTGCAATGGATACCTAGTAACCACTTCATTGGTCACAATAAAACTCCTCCCTACAGTCCTGATGAGTCTCAACTCACTCGAGATTTCTCGTTGTAATTTAAACTTGTCTACCAAAGCAAATGATATCACTGAAAGAGTAGCTCCTATATCAAAAAGCACTCTAACACTACCATTCTGGGAAGTAAAATTACCTCAAATGGTGGCTGGTTCTCTGGTCGCTTGACTTGCCAGGGTAAAAACCGTCGAGTCAACTGCTGCCGCAGCTACACCAGGTCAATTTCCTATGGCAAAGGGTATAGGGGTAAATTCCTGGGCAGACCTAACAAAGGTCGAGCCTTCGGGTAATCTCTCGCCCAATGTCCTTTTTGGCCATAGATAATGCAAATATCAGTCCCTAGTGTACATAGTTTTACACTATGAAACCGTCTGCACCTAGGACATAAGCTCGTCTTCCTACTCTTGAACGGACCTTAGTTTTCAACCATCGGTCGTTTCCCGGTACTCCTTTTTAATAGGTGTCATCGAATCATCAAATTCCCGTTCTAAGGCTAATGCTTTCTAGACCACTTGGTGATAGCTTTTGATATCCACTGTCGCCCTATACCTCCTAAGCACGGGTTTCAAACCTTGGAAAAACTTCTTAGCCTTTAATTCATCATTAACAACCATGTACGGAGTGTACCAAATAAGTGAATTATAACGTTGCTCATACTCCCGTACAGACATCTCCCCCTGCACTAGGTTCTTAAGCTGAATCCTCTTTTGGTCTTATGCAGCTTCACTAATATATTCCTATCGGAACTTTTTCTCGAAGTCTAACCACTTGAGCACATTTTTCTTGTGCTCTGGTCGGGTACCATTATTCTCCTTCAGCATCTCCATTATATCATCCCACCATAAACTAGCCCTTCCGCTAAAAGAGAAAGGTACTAGGGTCATCCTCTGCTCAGACTCATAGCCTCCACAAGTGAAAGGTCGGTTCATCCTAGACAACCAATCTTCTGCTCAATTAGGATCACCTGTCCCATCAAAGCTTGGTGGATCTATAGTCTTAGATTTCTCTAGCAATTTCATCTAGTATGGGGTGTCTCCCCTCCTTGGAGCCTCTATAACTTCTGGCTCCTTCTCCTCCTAAACATGATTTCTCCGTTCATGGCCCCTAGGCACTTACTGCTACTCAGCATGCCTTTCTTGATCCTGGTGTACACCATTTTCCTCTTGAGCAACATCTCCATCCTCATAATCTTTAAACATCTCAATCATAATAGTATTCATACCCTGTGCCACTTGGGCCACAGTCTATGTTGACCTTTGTAATACCCTGGATATCTCATCCAGCCTTGCCACAACTAGGTCACTAAAACCTTCACCAGGTTCCCTAGTTCCCCTTGAAGTTCCTGACCTAGTGTCTTCCATAGCAACCGACAACCAAAGCCAGACAACATTCCCCAGATGTTGGTCAGAACTAAATTCCTAGCACATGGACATTCCAATCTAGACCTCAGTCTTAGCCTCCAATATCTATGAAATGAGCTATAAGCTCTGATACCAAAAACTGACACGGCCGTCCTTCGCCTCTGCCCAGGAAGCCCTGTTAGAGCTGGTCTCACGGTGGTTGCAATTGGCTAGTTGTATATGCGTGCGGTTTAAAATCCCATGATACTAGTTGATTATCCTAGGATATGCAAGATGCATGCTCTTCATGCTTTGACTTGGAATAATAAAAACATAAAGCATTAACTTGGCCAAGTAATTTCTACAAAAATAAGTACAAATAGCCAAAGCATACAAAATCAACATTTATGTGAATTTTCTACACATAACAACTCGTGGGAGCATTCATACATAAAGTAAACTAATGCCCTCACCCAAGAGTAACCCTAGAATCTAGGATTCTTCATAACATAGACTATGGAGGCAACTAGAGCACTGTATATATACAAGCCTCAATTGAGATCTTCTTTAACTAACTCCCACCTTGGATGTGAATCCTAGTGGCGAGTCTCAAAATCCCTTTGTCCAAGTGCTACTAGGCTCTGCAGCCAAAGGAATGCTCTAGTTAGTACTATTACTTGACCAACAAACTACTCAAGCATACTCATGTAGACTAGAATCACAAGGATTCTCAAGTGCAATACCTGTGCACAAAAAGTCACTACTGTAATAACCCTCAATGGTTATCCAGCCCAACAACTTCTAAATCTACACAACATAACTAGGGAGTGAGAACATAACATTCTTAGTAAGGGGTCTTTAGTGTACCTACAAGAAAATTACTAAGGACACCACATATGATAACATATGTAACCTGTTGTGAGCTCATACAGCCTAAGGGTCTAATATATGCATATATTTAGGTCCCTTGAGACCTTTCCTCATCCTTATCCTTAAACTACAAGGCATTGCCTTGCCTACTAGCAAGCTGTGCTTGCCAGCCTAACTAGCGATAAATCACTAGTTGAACCTCTCCCTTAGTATGTTATGCAGGGGAATTATGGTGGGACTATTGTAGACTAGGTCATTTAGACCTTGTAGACTAGGAGCACTAAGGTTTCACCTTGCAACCTTATGGCTACGGCACAGCTAGTCACCAAAGGTTCTAAACTCTTCACCCGAGCTAATGGTACTTGGTTATGCTCATTTCCAACTAGTTTCCTTGCTTATGGCACAAGCAACCATAAAATCTTTCAAACCTTAAGGAAATGCTTAAGTCTTGAGGGACTTTCGGAAGTTTCAGAGTACCCTCAGCATACTTAGGCCCCAAGGCACCATAAGAACTCCCTTAGGTCTTACCTCGATCACCCTAGTAAAATGTGAGAAATTTTGCCATCTTGCCTGTGGTGATGCATCACCATAATTGGTAATGTTTGGACCACATTTTCACAATTGGTGACGTGTTGTGAACTGGTTGAAGAAATTGGTGACGCGTCAGCAATCTGCAAATCTGTAGAATTGGCACACATTTTACTGCTATGAATTTTGGACACTTAGCAAACATAGTAAACATGCTTGGAAAGCCTCCAAATTTCACACACACATAGACCATGTTGCATAGAACGTAACCAACTATCACAAGCCAATCTATGATGCCTCGTAACATCATCGAAATCCTCTCAAACCTCATTGTCCACCATAATTCAACCAAATCCTCTAACTAATGCTATTCCTAGAATTACTAAAATTCTTCAAGCAACTCATGTCAATAACATTAATTGGTCTTCAAGTCATAACTCCCTTACCTCAATTCCATGTAACAAGCAAGAATCAACCTCCTTTCCAATCTACTAAGCTCAACAAAGTGTCACCTAAGTTCCAATAAAAAAACATAGGTACCAAACATCAAAACCTTGCTTCCTAACCAAAACCCAAGCTCCAAACTAACCAAATAACATGAATTCAATCAAGAACACATTGGTTACTGCATATCAAAAATAGGGGATGTGGGAAAACACACTTCCAAGCTCCAAATCCATGGTTTAATGCTTGAAATGAGCTCCTCCTAGCTTATATACTCTTGATATCTCTTCTTGGCACCAAGAAATCTTGATTTCAAGGTTGAATTGAGAGCAAAATGAGAGTAAGAAGGTTGGAAACAAGATTCTGGTAGCCCTAACCTCACTTTCCGCTTCTTAAAATCTCACTTAACCTCCAAGCCACCAAAGTATTAAGCTTAATACAATTAAACCCCCATCTTTCGGTACTTAGTTATTGTTGGTTAAATTCTTGTTTATTTTTTCTAAGTTTGGGTTAAGGTTCAGGGTTAAGTTATAAAAACTCATTTTAACTACTCGGGACCATGCCTGACTATTCAGGAAGCAAAATTACCATTTTGCCCCTGAACCTCATTTAGTGCCTTAACTTCCTTGGAACTTAGTGAACTTTGCTAAACTTATGTATTCTTGCTATGTAAACTTGAAACTAGGTTCCAACTTAATTTAGAACACTTTACCTTCCTCAGGACTACCTGCTACTAGAAGGTGCATAACACTTGGGCCAGGCAGAAAATGCAATGAAAATGCAATGAAAACATGAAGGACTTGCATGGAAATATGAGTATTGATGCAATGGCAAAACCAAGAAGTTTCGGGTTCCAAATGCACATAAAAATGGTTGAGGTGATTAATGGCGAGAAACGAAACTTAAGGGCCTTGTTGTACTCTTAACTGAGTGCTTATGGTGAAACTATGGAGTACTAACGGGCTATGTGCACCATGCAAAATTCATAAGGCCGAGAAAGGGCATTGGACAATTTTTAAGGCCATGTGGCCTACCGCCATTAATGGTTGCTTCCATTACCAATTAAGCCATCATTTTCAGTCAAAGAAGTCATTAGTTTTCAGGTTAGCCGAGTGTGTGGTGTTCTTGGTGAGTTCAAACCTAATCCTTGCTAAGTGTTGATGAATTGAAGCTTGGATTCCTCATTTTCGGCAGTTGGCGACATCACCACTGAAGTTACAAGCTCAATCTTGGATGATCAAGCACAAACTGAGAACTCAAGCTTGGATTTTGAGGTAAGGTTTCACGTTTTACTTGAATTCTTGGTACTTTTCCATGATCAAGTAATTATGGTAACTAAATGCTGGTTAGAATATGCTATATGATCTTAGTTGCTTGATGGGCATATTAAGGAGCTTTCGGACTTGTGCTATTTGGTTAGCTAGTCAAGTTAATGGCATGTGTTAGAATTCCTAGTACGTGAGGCCAACTCACTATTGAATTTGGAGCTTCAGTTGAATTGGAGTGAAAATATGAAGTTTGGTCTGCAAGAATGCACATGAACATTCCTAGTGGTTTTAGCCGAATGTATTTTGTGGTGTGTGTGTGAGTTTTGTGTGCTTGATTGAATTGTTGTGCTTGCTAACCCCTTATGAACTATGTTTATGCTTATATATGTCTCGGTTAGCATTGTATATGCATTGTATATCTTGTATCTTGGTGTTTTCATGTATTTCTTGCAGGACAAGTAAGCTTTGAGGAGGTTAAGTCTTGGACTTAACTAAATAGACTAAATTATGAGACAGTTTGAATTGTGAACCCTACTGAGTATTAGTACTCATGCCCATATTGTTTGTGTTTCAGGCAAGGATATAGAGCTTGAGTGATTTATGCTTGACTGGATTGCTTGTGTACTAGTTGTACATTTGTGCTCAAGGTATGTGCCAACTTGTACTTGGCTTGAAATTGTGTGTTACAAGTCTTATAGTTCTTGACCAAAACTTATGGTTAAGTTTTGCAGGCTTGAGTAGTTTGTACGACACGTCTAGGTGCAGGATGGATGTGTGGACCATGACTCTGATTGTTGAGTTAACTTTCATGACCATGAATATGGACATTGGGCTTGTACTTTAATGTGTGCTCGTGTATTGCACCCTTAGGTTTGTTCTTGGGGAGTAAGCAAGACTTGGCCTGTAAAACTTAACCTTGGCTAGATTTTGGACTTATAGCATCCTTGGTATGTTTCCAAGCTAGTGATGCTTGTACTTAGGCTATTTTGTGTATATATGTAGCCTCAGTTATACATGGTTTGGTATGTACATATGTTGGATGCTTATGTGCCAAGTTATGATAAGTTTATGAGCTCATCGTTATGTTTCATGTAATGAACCTCTTGAGTTTGCTTGTTTGGCCGAATATACATATGCATGCAAACCTTGATTTTCAAAACTACAAAGATGTGGGCTTCTTGGTTGTCATTCATTAAAGTAGCACACTTGATGAGCACACATCCTAGCCACTTAACAAATTAAGTGTATGCCTTGCTTATGTTGCAAGTTATCTTTTACAGCCTCGCTTTATGATGCAAGTTAGTGGTTTGGGCCTTGCCTTAAGCTGCAGGTAACTATTTTAATTCTCTCATAAGCCTCTTGGGGCACCTCCCAGGCCCTCAGCTTAAGAAAAGAAGACTTAAAACTATGAAATAGAAAGTTGGCCGAAATTAAGGTAGTTAACAACACTTAGAAACTCAATTTTCTAATAACTTTTTGGGTAGTTTTGGTGAGTGGCACTCAGTGTGCACAGGCTGGGGCCTGTGTGGGGTGTGACAGGCTTTATTTGGTATCAAAGCTTAAAGTTTATAACTTTTGATTTAGTGGAGAATTAGCCTAGACTTGTTCCCACATAGGATTATATAAGACTTTTATTTTTGAGCATATGTGAATATCTGCATTTAAACTATAAGATGAGAATAAGAGGTAGGGAAAGAGAATCCCTGGCACAGGCAGAGGACACAGCAGCCCATCCTAGAGATGGTATGCATATGGAAGTGCCTAGGAGGCAGGCAGAGGCCAATGAGCCTACTTTGGCCGAAGAGCCTACTTTGGCCGAAGAGCCAAATCTCAGGTTACAAGTACTTGGGCCTAGCAAAGGAACAAAAGACAGGATGGAATTAGGGATGGAAACACTGTAGGCAACTGTGGCTCAGCTTGTAGTAGGAATGCAAGCCTTGGCTAGAGTCCAAGCTTAATCATAGGAGAACCCAGAACAAGTAGGAGTAGGGGAGAACTTTGAGGCCGAGGGCAGAAGAGGAAGGATAAGGCCTGGCAAAAAGCTAGTAAATTATGACTAGTCTAGCAAGAATGGGGGCAATTAGGAAGAAGAAGAAGGTGATGAGGAGAGAAGACATCCCAGGGCCAGAAGAATAAGGTCAGAAGTTTGACAGGAGCCCAGGACTAAGGAAGATGAGGAGGAGAGTCGAGACATAGAAGAGCTGGATGCCTTTATAAATAGCAGGAGGACTGAGCCTCCTATTAAGACCACAGCTAGAGGAAAGACATCCAGGGATAGAACTACAAACACAGAAGTCAGAGAAGAGAGGTCCAAAATGGGTAGACTAAAGGAAGGCCAGCTAGAAGGGTTCCTAGCACTAAAATCTCCAGTGTTTAAGGGTGGATGTGACCCAAATGAAGTTGAGTTTTGAGTATATCAAGTGGAGAAAATTTTTGAAAGGATGGATGTGTCATCCACTCAAAAGGTACTTCTAGCTACCTTCAGGCTAGAAGGAAGTGCAGAGTTATGGTGGAGAGCAGTAGAAAGGACATACAAAGAGAGAAACAAGAAAAGACCACCAGCCAGGAGAAGGTCTATGAGATGAGCAGACTTTCTTCAGGTCTTCCACCAGTAGTATGTCAATGAAACCCAGAAGGACCAAAAACAAGTATAATTTGATCAGCTGGAGCAGGGGGACCTCAGTGTCCTAGAGTATGAGCAAAGGTTCAATAGTCTAATCAGATATGCTCCACAGTATGATAGACAGGAGGAGCTGAAGACCAAGAGGTTTTTGAGAGGCTTGAGGCCTTAATTGAGACAAATTCTCAGAGCATTAGGAGCTAGACATTACTACTCTGTGATACAGAGTGATATTGCGTTGGAGCAGGAGTTTAAAGAACAGACTAGGAGTGGACCTATAAGTGGAACTGGACCCCAAAAGGGGCAATCCCAAAAGAAGCCGAGAGAAGAGGTAGAACCAAGTGGAGGTAGGAAAGGGAGTAAGAAATAAAAAGGACCACAGCAGTATGGTCCTCAGTGCCACACTTGTGGGAAGTTCCATGGCAGTAAGCCATGTTTCAAAACTTCTATTAGGTGTCACAAGTGTGGAGCACCAGACCATTGGGTTAGAGACTGCCCAAGACGGGGAGAAGATAAGAAAATGCTGGGAATGTTCAATCCTAGAGGACAAGGAAGGCAGATACCCATGCCCTAAATCAGGACCACTGTGCCTAATTCAGGAGGGAGACAGGCATAGAGGGCACCTCAGGACCAGAAAAGGGCCAATGTACCCCTTGCTAGGGTGTTGTTAGTGTTGTGCCCAGAAGCCAATCATGAGATGATTGTATTTAAGCAAATTGAGTGATGATATTTTCTTAAGCCATTAATCCAGCAATTATGTTTGTTGTTTTGCTTCTGTGTAATGTAATAAACATAATTGTAACCTTAGAATAATGATATTCTTAAATGTCCCTGGTCTAGCATTATTGTGGAGCGGGTTGCAATAATACATAACAACTAGCGTATGTGGAGACTAATATGAGATATGTAGTCTACATATGGGTACAAGTTGGAGAAATTATGTACTGGACCAACCCACGATGAGAACACAACATGGATCGTTATATGAGTGTGATAAGTGATTCTCATAGTGATCATGATTTATGTAGTCCTTTGACCTAAGGTCATCAAGGTTCCCTACATGTGAGTCACATACTTTAATACTTTCCTTTGTTGCTCGTAACTGAGTCAACTTGAAGGAGGTCATTGGGTATGTCACATATCATGCGGAGGGATTTGTATTATCAAGATGGGATTTATCCCTCCTTTCTAACGGTAGTGATATCTGCGGGCCCCTTGATAGAGTAAGACATAGAAAAATGCATGGCCATGCTCGGATGAGTTGATATTCGATATCAATGTCATCAGTTTAAGTTGGTCTACTCGGTAATCAAGAAACCAAAGATTGGGCTATATGAGAGTGACACATTCCATGTCTCGTGCTTAGTCTTGATATCTTGGACAAAGGGACAATGGCATATATCGGTAATGATCATAAAAGTTTAGTCGAATCATCGACAATCTTGTCACTTGGGTAGCAATGATGTGTTACTAGACACCGATCATTGCTTATGATCATAAATGTGATTTACGATCATTTCCAACGTGGTAAGAGCCTATTAGGCGGCAAACATAAAGCTATTTGGATCATTAGAGTGCATGGGCTAATTATTTAGGTTATGGTTTCACAATAATTTCTTATTAATAATGGGCCCAAGAGTTGAGCCATTATTAAGCCATAAATTAAAGCCTAATTGGATTAGGGCTTTGAAACCCATTAGGCCTAGAAGTTGAGTCTCACTATAAATACCACTTTTAGTGAGAAATTTGAGGCTTTTTGCTCTAGCCTCCTAAAAGGACAGCCGCACTCTTCTCTTGTAATTCCTTGGAGGACACAAGCTAGCACTACGAGTGCAAGAGAAACGCATCTACCAGGACGTGGTGGAAGCGTGGTGATCCCGAGAGGCTCGTGTGGATACCATAGAGAGCTTGAACATGTCAACTATTCAGGTTTTGTGATTCGACTCTATAGTTGGGTGAGAGATCTCAACCGAAAATTAGGTATGAAAAGTTTTGAACACCCGGTTTACCCCATTTCACTTGGATCCTGGATTGTTTCGGTTAAATTCCACTGCGCTTGTTTGGCTCCTGAAACCCAACAGGTATTTCAACTGGTTACTTCCAGAAAGGTGCAGGGAGCGCTAGGGGCCGAGAATGCAAGTAGAGAAACTACTAAACAGAGGACTAGCAGGAGGGCCCTAAAAGGAACCATTTACCTTAATGGCCATTTAGTATCTGCATTGTTTGATACTGGAGCTTGATTGTCTGTGATTTCTAATAGCTTGGTTAAGGCCATGAATCTAGGAGTAAAATATATAACCAATATGTATTTGGTTAAAACTGCTGGTAATAAAGTTCTATTCACATACCATATAGTTGAAAACTGTGAAATCCAGATAGACAAGCTGAAACTAATAGCAGACTTGATAGTACTGGAAACATATGATTATGATGTGATTTTAGGCAAGAACTGGCTAGGAGAGAACAAAGTAATCATTGATTGTCATGCTAGACAATTGATAATGCCTAGTTGTACACCATATGACTTAGATAAGTCACTAGAGTTAGCTATGGATTGTCAACTTGAAGTGTTGAAACTAGTAACTCTAGATGAGGAACATGAATGCCTAGAACTTAATGACCAGGATGTAGCTACTGAACTTAGGCAAATACCTATAGTTCAGGATTTTCTAGAGAATTTTCCTACAGACCTACTTGTATTGCTACCTTTGAGGGGAAGTGGAGTTTGAAATTAAACTAGTACCAGGAGCAGCACCAGTGTCTACTGCTCCATATAGGATGGCATTACCTAAAATGGTAGAAATGAGGAAGCAATTAGATGGATTACTTGAGAAAGGATTCATCAGACCCAGTGCGTCTCCTTGGGGAGCACCTATGTTGTTTGTAAAGAAGAAAGATGGAACCCTAAGACTCTGTATTGATTACAGACAATTAAATTCATTAACCATAAAGAACAAGTATCCCTTCCCAAGAATAAAAGATCTATTTGATTAGTTGAAAGGAGCAAGGGTGTTTTCTAAAATAGATCAAAGGTCTGGATATTTCCAATTAAGAGTTAAGGAGGAGGACATACCTAAGACTGCTTTCAAGCTAGGTGTGGACACTTTGAGTACAGAGTAATGCCATTTGAGCTTACTAATGCACCTGCATTCTTTATGGATTTAATGCGGAGGGTGTTCAGAGTACACCTAGACCAATTTGTAGTAGTATTCATTGATGATATTTTGGTGTATTCTAAGGATAAGGAAACTCATAAAGAACATCTAAATGTAGTGCTTGGTTTACTCCAAGAACATAAGCTTTATGGGAAGCTAAGTAAGTGTAAATTTTGGACTCAAGAAATTGGATTTCTGGGACACATAATAAATGATCAAAGGATTGGCAGTGGATCCTAAAAAGGTAAAGTCAATCCTAGATTGGAAGCAGCTCCAGCATGTGAGGGAAGTCAAAAGTTTCCTAGGGTTGGCTGGCTATTACAGAAGGTTTGTACCAAAATTTTCTGTTATAGCAGCACCTATGACCCTATTGAGTAGGAAGAACCAGAAATTTACCTGGGAAACCAAATGTGAGGATAGCTTCCAAGAGCTTTAAAGGAGACTAACAACAGCTGCTGTGTTAGTCTGACCAGACCCTGAAAAGGAATATGAGGTGTATACTGATGCATCTCATGTAGGACTAGGATGTGTCCTAATGCAGGAAAAATAGGCTATTGCTTTTGCATCTAGACAATTGAGACCACATGAGAAGAAATATCCAGTGCATGACTTGGAATTAGCAGCAGTAGTCTTTGCCCTTAAGCAATGGAGACATTACCTGTTAGGTAATAGATTTCAGGTTTATACAGACCACAAAAGTCTCAGGTACCTTTTTACCCAGAAAGACTTGAATATGAGGGAAATAAGGTGGTCGGAATACCTGAAAGATTTTGACTATGTGATTGAATACACAACTGGGAAAGCCAATGTAGTGGCTGATGCCCTGAGCAGGAACTATACTGGAGTGCTCAATGGTGGAGAAATAGAGTATAAGGCTGAGAGCCTTGACCTTACTTGCTGGGCAAGTCAATGGGTAGCTTGGGAAGTTGAGCAGCTTAGTATACTCAGTATTACGCTAGGATGGAAAGAGCTTATCAGAGAAGCTCAAGCTGGTGATGAAAACATGGGGCTAATGTCTAGACAGAGAAAGGGAGAACTTTTCAAAGGGTTCTACTATGAACAAGGGATGCTATACTTCCAGAATACGTTGTATGTGCCTGAAAAATATGACCTAAGACTTCAAATTCTAGAAGAAGCATATTCTAGTAGGCTGAGTATGCATCCAAGAGCCACAAAGATGTATCATGCTCTTAGAACATACTTTTGGTGGCCATACATGAAAAGAGACATTAGTACTCATGTGTCTCAATGTGAAGTGTGCCAACAAGTGAAAGTTGAGCACCAGAAACTAGGAGGGAAGCTCCAAAGCTTACCCATACCTGAGAGGAAATAGGGATCCATATCTATGGATTTTGTAGTGGGAATGCCATTGACAAGAAGAAAGTGTAATCCTATTTGGGTCATTGTGGACAGATTGACCAAGGCAGCACATTTCCTTACCATGAATCTCACTTATTCTTTGGATAAACTTGGACAACTCTATATAAGGGAGATAGTGAGATTACATAGAATACCTGATGGCATTATGTCAAATAGGGATCCTAGGTTTGTTTCTAGGTTTTGGAAGTCCCTAAATCAGGCACTAGGAACTAAACTCAAGTTTAGTACAGCTTACCATCCACAGATGGATAGACAGACAAAAAGAACTATACAGACTCTGGAAGACATGTTAAGGTGTTGTGTCATAGACTTCCAGGGAGAGTGGGATGTGCATCTCCCACTAGTGGAATTCTCTTAGAAGAATGGCTATCATTCAGTGATAGGAATGGCTCCATATGAAGCCTTATATGGCAGGAGATGTATTACTCCTTATTGCTGGCGTTAGCCAGAAGATAAGTTAAAGTTAGGGCCAGATATTGTTAAGGAGACCACAGAAAAGATAAGACTGATCCAATCAAGGATTAAAGGTACAAATGATAGGCAGTAGTCTTATGCCAACTTGAAAAGGATGAGAGACCTAGAATTCCAAGAAGGAGATTGGGTGTGGCTTAAGGTTTCTCCTGTGAAGGGAGCAATCAAATTTGGAAAGAAGGGAAAACTTTCGCTGAGATATATAGGGCCATATCAAGTACTGGCCAGAGTTGGGAATGTGGCATATTAGCTAGATTTTCCACTAGAGCTTGGTAACAAACATGATGTATTCCACGTGAGTCTACTCAAGAAGTATGTTCCAAGTTCTAAGCAGATAGAGACACCTGCTAGTGTGCCCATGGCACCAAATCTTTCATATGAGGAAGTGCCAATTCAATTCCTAGCAAGAGATACTATGAAATTGAGAAACAGATGGTTCTCTATGATTAAAGTTCAGTGGAGTAACCACACTCCTGAAGAGGCAAGCTAGGTAGTGGAACAGGAAATTGCCAATAAGTACCCTCAACTATATTCTAGATTAGTGGTGAATTTGGAGGACCAAATTCCTTAAGGAGGGAGGATTTCTTAAGACCATCCCTCAGTACTTGGCCCAGGCCAAAATGCAAAGAAAATGCAATGAAAACATGAGGGACTTGAATGGAAATATAAGTAGTGATGCAAGTGCAAAATCAAGAAGTTTCGGGTTCCAAATGCACATAAAAATGGGTGAGGTGATTAATGGTGAGAAATGAAATTTAAGGGCCTTGTTATATTCTTAACCGAGTGCTTATGGTTAAACTATGGAGTACTAATGCGCTATGTGCACCATTCAAAATTCATGAGGCCGAAAAAAGGGCATTGGACCATTTTTAAGGCCATGTGGCCTATCGCCGGTAATGCATGCTTCCATTACCAATTAAGCCATCATTTTTCGTCAAAGAAGGCTTTAGTTTTCGGGTTAGCCAAGTGTGTGGTGTTCTTGGTGAGTTCAAGCCAAATCCTTGCCAAATTGTTGATGAATTGAAGCTTGGAAGAGAAATCAAGCTTGGATTCCTCATTTTCAGCACTTGGTGACATCACCACTGAAGTTACAAGCTCGATCTTGGATGATCAAGCATAGACTAAGAACTCAAGCTTGGATTTTGAGGTAAGGTTTCACATTTTACTTGAATTCTTGGTACTTTTCCATGATCAAGTAATTATGGTAACTAAGTGATGGTTAGAATATGCTATATGATCTCAGTTGCTTGATGGGCATATTGAGGAGCTTTCAGACTTGTGTTCTTTGGCTAGCTAGTCAAGTTAATGGCATCTGTTAGAATTCCTAGTGAGTAAGGCCAACTTGCTATTGAATTCGGAGCGCTAGTTGAATGGGAGTGAAAATATGAAGTTTGGCATGCAAGAATGTGTTAGTGTTGTGCCCAAAAAGCCAATCATGAGATGATTGTATTTTTTTTTTTTGGCACATTGAGTCATGATATTTTCTTAAGGCATTAATCCAGCGATTATGTTTGTTGTTTTGTTTTTGCGTAACTTAACAAACATAATTGTAACCCTAGAACAATGATATTCTTAAACGTCCCTGGTCTAGTATTATTGTGGAACGGGTTGCAATAATACATAACGACTAGCATATGTGGAGACTAATATGAGATATGTAGTCTACATATGGGTACAAGTTGGAGAACTTGTGTACTGGACCGACCCACCATGAGAACACTACATGGATCGTTATATGAGTGTCATAAGTGATTCTCATAGTGATCATGGTATATGTAGTCCGTTGACCTAAGATCATCAAGGTTCCCTACATGTGAGTCACATACTTTGATACTTTCCTTTGTTGCTCGTAACTGAGTGAACTTGAAGGAGGTCATTGGGACCGTCGTATGCGAAGCGCCACATAAATAAAAACTGGTTAATCAATGCTAAAAAATTGGCATGCATCTTTGTTGAATGAGATTTGACATGATATGCTGATTGGTGTTTGTAGCATGGTGCATGGTTATAGCACTTGATTGGTTGTACTTGTAAATACGGCCTGCAGGTCGTGGCTTTTCTTATCACTTTCATTGTACATTCTCTTCTCACCTTACTCCCCTCGAATGTAACTTGAGCTTTCTATTATTAATGTAATGGTGCATTATGGGATCATCCAAGGTGGTATGTCTAAGGATCATCCAAGGTGGTATGTCCAAGGAGGTGACAACAAAAGGGCCACCAAGAAAGGAAGAGAAAGAGCTTGTGAAGACTCTTTTCTTTTCTTAGGCTTTTATGATATTCTCATTGGCTTGAGAATATCACATAGTTTTGGCTATAACCATGTCATGTTTACTTTCTTGTACGCATGAGATGCATGTTTTATATTTGTATGTGATGCATGTATAAGACAACCGGAGATAACAAATTGGTGAGATCAAACAAAAAAAAATCCCTCAAAAAAATATTAAGTCATTAAATGTGATGCCTTCCAAATGTTGGCACTCGTCAAGACTTTGATCAACATTAGGTGGGTTTGCCAAAGCAAAGCACCTATGTTCATCTTGGTAAGGTGCGATGGGATAATAGTGATATCCAAATTGCTAACTTTGGGTCTGACTTAACTAAGTCATCCTAATAGGATTAGGGACTTAGAGGCATAGAGTTGGGCTTAAGCTCATGAGATGAGCTTGGACAAGTGTTGTTCACCCAACTATCCAAGAGTTGCATAAGATGCAATTGGCAAGGAGGTGCCTACCTAAATACCTATAACTTGAGAGACAATCCAAAGCTGACTCAGGTTGTGGTCAAATATGGATCTTGGCCCACTAGAATACCTTAGCGCCGAGGTGTTCCGAAATAATATCGAGGGTTATTATTTTGAGGAAAATAGTGGGAGTATCGTTTAATAAAAGTCCTTATTACATGAATTAAAATACATGACTCTTACACTGTATATTTACACTGTAGATAACCATGCCACAAAACACATATACACTTTCATTGCAATCGATCCTTGAGAAGGAAAAACTAAATGGGACCAACTTTCTCAAATGGTACCGAAACTTGAGGATAGTCCTCAAGCAAGAGAGAAAGGCTTATGTCCTAGAGCAGCCAATTCCGAATGAGCCTGCTGCCACTGCTCCAAGAGCTGAAAGGGATGCTCACAAGAGGCATTCTGATGATGCTTTGGATGTTGCATGCCTCATGCTTATTACCATGGAATCTGAGCTTCAGAAGCAACATGAGAACATGGGGGCATTCGATATGATCGAACATCTCAAAATGCTTTTCCAAGAGCAAGCTAGGCATGAGAGGTTTGAGACCTCTAAGGCATTGTTTCAGTGCAAGATGTCTGAGGGAAGTCCCGTGGGTCCTCATGTGCTCAAGATGATTGGGTACATTGAGAATCTTGAGAATTTGGGATTTGCTCTTCAGAAAGAGTTGGCTACTGATGTAGTCTTGCAATCGTTGCCTGAAAGCTACAGTCAGTTCGTCATGAACTACAAGATGAACGACCTTAACAAGTCCCTTCCTGAATTGCTCAACATGTTGAGAACTGTTGAGCAAAACCTTAAGAAGGCTAAGCCCATTTTGATGGTTCAAAATGGCAAGGGAAAAGGTGTTGGGTTTCGGGAGCCAAACAGCGCAGCGGAATTTAACCGAAACCCTCCAGGATCCAAGTGAAACGGGGTAAACCGGGTGTTCGAAAATTTCATACCTAATTTTCGGTTGAGATCTCTCACTCAACTGTAGAGTCGAATCACAAAACCTGAACAGTTGACGTGTTCAGGCTCTCTATGGTATCCACACGAGCCTCTCGGGATCACCACGCTTCCACCACGTCCCGGCAGATGCGTTTCTCTTGCGCACGCAGTGCTAGCTTGCGTCCTCCAAGGAATTGCAAGAGAAGAGTGCGACTGTCCTTTTTGGAGGCTAGGGCAAGGAGACCTGCGAATTTCTCACTAGAAGTTGTATTTATAGTGAGACTCAACTTCCAGGCCTAATGGGTTTCAAAGCCCTAATCCAATTAGGCTTTAATTTCGGGCTTAATAATGGCTCAACTTTTTGGCCCATTATTAATATGAAATTAAAGTGAAACCATAACCCAAATAATTAGCCCATGCACTCTAATGATCCAAATAGCTCTATGTGTGCGACCCAATAGGCTCTTACCACGTTGGCAATGATCATAAATCACATTTATGATCATAAGCAATGAGCGGTGTCTAGCAACACATCATTGCTACCCAAGTGACAAGATTGTCGATGATTCGACTAAACCTTTATGATCATCACCGATATATGCCATTGTCCCTTTGTCCAAGATATCAAGACTAAGCACGAGACATGGAATGTGTCACTCTCGTATAGCCCAATCTTTGGTTTCTTGATTACCGAGTAGACCAACTTAAACTGATGACATTGATATCGTATATCAACTCATCCGAGCATGGCCATGCATTTTTCTAAGTCTCACTCTATCAAGGGGCCCGAAGATATCACTCCCGTTACATAGGAGGGACAAATCCCATCTTGATCATACAAATCCCTCCGCATGATATGTGACATACCCAATGACCTCCTTCAAGTTCACTCAGTT
Source organism: Aquilaria sinensis (assembly GCA_005392925.1). NCBI lineage: Eukaryota > Viridiplantae > Streptophyta > Magnoliopsida > Malvales > Thymelaeaceae > Aquilaria > Aquilaria sinensis. The sequence continues at coordinate 241,572 of SMDT01002548.1, read as the reverse complement.
ACGAGCAACAAAGGAAAGTATCAAAGTATGTGACTCACATGTAGGGAACCTTGATGATCTTAGGTCGAAGGACTACATATACCATGATCACTATGAGAATCACTTATGACACTCATATAACGATCCATGTAGTGTTCTCATGGTGGGTCGGTCCAGTACACAAGTTCTCCAACTTGTACCCATATGTAGACTACATATCTCATATTAGTCTCCACATATGCTAGTCGTTATGTATTATTGCAACCCGCTCCACAATAATACTAGACTAGGGACGTTTAAGAATATCATTATTCTAGGGTTACAATTATGTTTATTACGTTACGCAGAAACAAAACAACAAACATAATTGCTGGATTAATGCCTTAATAAAATATCATGACTCAATGTGCAAAAAATACAATCATCTCATGATTGGCTTTTTGGGCACAACACTAACAATCTCCCACTTGCACTAAAGCCAATCATCCATGTATCTAATACCGATGGACCTAGAATGGCTATCATGCTTCTGCTGCGTAAGGGGCTTTGTCAGTGGATCAGCAATGTTGCTGTCTGTCGAAGTCCTGCATATCCTTACATCACCCCTCTCGATGATCTCCCTGATGAGATGATAGCGTCGGAGTATGTGTTTGGATCGCTGGTGAGATCGAGGTTCCTTAGCCTGTGCGATTGCTCCATTGTTGTCACAATAGAGCTCTATCGGGTCGGCAATGCTTGGAACCACTCCAAGTTCAGTGATGAACTTCTTGATCCAAACTGCCTCCTTCGTAGCATCAGAGGCGGCAATGTACTCAGATTCTGTTGTAGAGTCAGCTACTGTCTCTTGCTTTGAACTCTTCCAGCTCACAGCACCACCACCAATACAAAACACATAACCAGATTGCGATCTAAAATCATCCTTATCGGATTGGAAGCTTGCATCGGTGTAACCCCTTACAACGAGCTCATCTTCACCTCCAAAGACCAAGAATGCATCCTTAGTCCTTCGTAAGTACTTAAGGATGTTCTTAACAGTTGTCCAATGACTCTCACCGGGGTTCGATTGGTACCTACTTGTCATGCTCAAAGCATATGAGACATCGGGACGAGTACATATCATGGCATACATGATAGATCCAATTGCTGAGGCATATGGAATCTTACTCATGCGCTCTCTCTCCTAAGTTGTACTCGGACACTGAGATCTAGAAAGAGTGATACCATGTGACATGGGCAAGAATCCTTTCTTGGAATCTTGCATGCTAAACCTCTTTAGCACCTTGTCAATATATGTACTTTGACTTAGGCCAAGAAGCTTTCTAGATCTATCTCTATAGATCCTGATGCCTAACACATAGGCTGCTTCACCCAAGTCCTTCATAGAGAAACATTTCCTTAGCCAAGTCTTCACAGACTGTAGCTCAGGAATGTCATTCCCGATGAGTAGTATGTCATCTACATACAACACCAAGAAGACAATAGCGCTCCCACTAACCTTCTTGTAGACACAAGGTTCATCTTCATTTTTGATAAAACCAAACTCTTTGATTGCATCATCAAAACGAAGATTCCAACTTCGAGAAGCTTGCTTCAGTCCATAAATGGACCTTTGCAACTTGCACACTTTATTGGCATTCTCAGGAGTGACAAAACCCTCAGGTTGTGTCATGTACACATCCTCAAGTAGCTTTCCATGTACACATCCTCAAGTAGCTTTCCATTTAGGAATGCAGTTTTGACATCCATTTGCCATATCTCATAATCATAGTGTGCAGCAATAGCAAACAAAATTCGGATGGATTTAAGCATAGCAACTGGTGAAAAAGTTTCATCATAGTCAATACCATGAATTTGCTTGAAACCTTTTGCAACCAATCGTCCCTTAAAGGTAATCACATTACCATCCATGTCAGTTTTCTTCTTGAAAACCCATTTGCACCCTATGGGTTTTACCCCTTCAGGTGGGTCAACCAAAGTCCATACTTGGTTTTCATACATGGATTCCATCTCGGATTTCATGGCCACTAGCCACTTCTCAGAGTCAGGCCCCGACATAGCTTGTTGGTAGGTTGTGGGCTCATCCTGATCCATGAGCATCACATCACCAGTGTGAGTCACGAGAAATCCATATCTCTCAGGCTCACGCCGAATCCTACCAGACCTACGTGGGCTCTGTGCTACAGGAACAGACTCTTGAACCACAACATCTTGTGGTGTCTGTTCAGGTTCCATTTCAGGTTCGATGTCTCCTTGTTGTTCTTGAATTTCTTCAAGTTCTACTTTCCTCCCACTAGTTCCTTTAGAGATAAACTCTTTCTCTAAAAAGACACCAGTTCGAGCAACAAACACTTTTTGCTCAGAAGGATTGTAGAAATAGTAACCCTTTGTTTCTTTGGGATACCCAACAAAAAGGCATTTTTGAGATTTGGGCCCTAGTTTGTCAGAGGATTGACGTTTCACATAAGCGTCACAGCCCCAAATCTTCATAAAAGACAAATTGGGATGCCTCCCACTCCATATCTCATATGGTGTCTTTTGAACCGATTTAGATGGAACTCGGTTTAGTGTAAAAGCGGCTGTCTCTAGAGCATGTCCCCAAAAGGAGTTTGGAAGGTCAGCTTGACTCATCATAGAGCGAACCATGTCTAACAGAGTTCGATTTCTCCTTTCAGATACACCATTCCATTGAGGTGTACCTGGTGGAGTGAGTTGTGATACTATACCACACTCCTTCAGATAGTCAAGGAATTCTCGATCCAAGTACTCTCCACCTCGATCTGATCGAAGCACTTTGATACTTTTCCCGAGTTGATTCTCTACTTCATTCTTGAATTCTTTGAACTTTTCAAAGGATTCTGACTTGTGTCTCATAAGATACACATAGCCATATCTGCTAGAGTCATCAGTGAAAGTAATGAAGTATTGGAAACCTCCTCTAGCTTGTGTAGACATAGGGCCACATACATCACTATGTATGAGTCCTAGTAAGTCATTAGCCCTTTCACTTTGCCCTGTGAATGGGGCTTTGGTCATCTTGCCCAACAAACATGACTCACATGTCTCATATGATTCAAAATCAAATGAGTCCAAGAGTCCATCCTTATGGAGCTTGGATATGCGGGTCTCATTTATATGGCCCAAGCGACAGTGCCAGAGATAGGTCGGGTTTGAATCATTTAATCTGACCTTCTTGGTATTCACATTATAGATTGGATCTTCGAGGTCTAGAACATACAACCCATTGCTAAGTTGAGCACTACCATAAAAGATTTCATTCAAATAAATAGAACAACATTTGTCCTTTATTATAAATGAAAAACCTTTCTTGTCCAAACAAGAAACAGAAATCAAATTTCTACTAATAGTAGGCACAAAGTAGCAGTTGTCTAATTCTAAAACTAATCCACTAGGTAAAGTGAGAACATAAGTCCCTACGGCTAAGGCAGCAACCCTTGCTCCATTTCCAACACGTAGGTCCACTTCACCTCGGGCCAATCTTCTACTTCTACTTAGATCCTGCACATTTGCACAAATGTGAGATCCACATCCAGTATCCAATACCCAAGATGAGGAAGTAGAAAAGTTAGCCTCTATAACAAAAATACCTGAAGTGGAAGTCTTACTTCCCTTTTCCTTAGCAAGTTCTTCAAGATAGAGCTTGCAATTGCGCTTCCAGTGTCCAGGTTGCTTACAATGGAAGCACTCCCCTTCCTTTGCCACACCACCCTTTGGTTTCAGTGCAGCTGAAGAAGAACTAGCATTGGACTTTCCATTAGCTTTATCCTTCTTCTTGTTGGCTTTTCCCTTTCCCTTGCCCTTTTGAACCATCAAAATGGGCTTAGCCTTCTTAAGGTTTTGCTCAGCAGTTCTCAACATGTTGAGTAATTCAGGAAGGGACTTGTCAAGGTCGTTCATGTTATAGTTCATGACGAACTGACTGTAGCTTTCAGGCAACGATTGCAAGACTACATCGATAGCCAACTCTTTTTGAGGAGCAAATCCCAAATTCTCAAGATTCTCAATATACCCAATCATCTTGAGCACATGAGGACCCACGGGACTTCCCTCAGACATATTGCACTGAAACAATGCCTTAGAGGTCTCAAACCTCTCATGCCTAGCTTGCTCTTGCAAAAGCATTTTGAGATGTTCGATCATATCGAACGCCCCCATGTTCTCATGTTGCTTCTGAAGCTCAGATTCCATGGTAATAAGCATGAGGCATGCAACATCCAAAGCATCATCAGAATGCCTCTTGTGAGCATCCCTTTCAGCTCTTGGAGCAGTGGCAGCAGGCTCATTCGGAATGGGCTGCTCTAGGACATAAGCCTTTCTCTCTTGTTTGAGGACTATCCTCAAGTTTCGGTACCATTTGAGAAAGTTGGTCCCATTCAGTTTTTCCTTCTCAAGGATCGATCGCAACGAAAGTGTCGATGTGTTTTGTGCCATGGTTATCTACAACAGTAAATATGCAGTGTAAGAGTCATGTATTTTAATTCATTTAATAAGGACTTTTATTAAACGATACTCCCACTATTTTCCTCAAAATAATAACCCTCGATATTATTTCGGAACACCTCGGCGCTAAGGTATTCTAGTGGGCCAAGATCCATATTTGACCACAACCTGAGTCAGCTTTGGCTTTTCTCTCAAGTTACAGCTATTTAGGTAGGCAACTCCTTGCCAATTGCATCTTATGCAACTCTTGGATAGTTGGGTGAACAACACTTGTCCAAGCTCATCTCATGAACTTAAGCCCAACTCTATGCCTCTAAGTCCCTAATCCTATTAGGATGACTTAGTTAAGTCGAACCCAAAGTTAGCAATTTGGATATCACTATTATCCCATCGCGCCTTACCAAGATGAACATAGGTGCTTTGCTTTGGCAAACCCACCTAATGTTGATCAAAGTCTTGACGAGTGCCAACATTTGGAAGGCATCACATTTAATGACTTAATATTTGTTTGAGGGATTTTTCTTTTGATCTCACCAATTTGTTATCTCCGGTTGTCTTATACATGCATCACATACAAATATAAAACATGCATCTCATGCTTACAAGAAAGTAAACGTGACATGGTTATAGCCCAAACTATGCGATATTCTCAAGCCAATGAGAATATCATAAAAGCCTAAGAAAAGAAAAGAGTCTTCACAAGCTCCTTCTCTTCCTTTCTTGGTTGCCCTTTTGTTGTCACCTCCTTGGACATACCACCTTGGATGATCCTTGGACATACCACCTTGGATGATCCCATAATGCACCATTACATCAATAATAGAAACCTCGAGTTACATTCGAGGGGAGTAAGGTGAGAAGAGAATGTACAATGAGAGTGATAAGAAAAGGCACGACTCGCAGGCCGTATTTACAAGTACAACCAATCAAGGGCTATAACCATGCACCATGCTTCAAACACCAATCAGCATATCATGTCAAATCTCATTCAACAAAGATGCATGCCAATTTTCGTGTGTTGATTAACCAGTTTTTATTTATGTGGCGCTTCGCATATGGCGGTCCCGCTGGCCTGTCAGTGGGCGGTGGTTCCGCTGACCGGTCAGCGGACGAGGTCAAGGGGAGCCGCCCTTGCGGGGGGCGTGGGGGGCAGCGCCCCCCTGCGCAAAAAATTTTCTTACAATTGCTTAGCCCGAAATCTTGTATTTTGAGAAAGTAGGCACCCGAGACTCCTCTATTCGAGCCACCAAAAATACCTTACTTTCAGTGCCTGAACAGGCTGAATCCGAACCAAGCTAGGGTTTCTGCAACTATTGCAAGAATCCTAATCCATATAGGTATCTCATACCATTCAATTTGAGATTAATCTCATTAACCAATTTGTGTCGTTTCTTCATATATCTCATATGTTCATTACGAATTCCAGTTTCATGCATCTTGAATCAATCTAATTAATCATGGCCGAAAAGCAACCGAACACATAGCATCATGCGATTCAACACTCAATCCCGATTTAGGGTTTCACCAGTAGCTCTGATACCACTGTTGGGTTTCGGGAGCCAAACAGCGCAGCGGAATTTAACCGAAACCCTCCAGGATCCAAGTGAAACGGGGTAAACCGGGTGTTCGAAAATTTTCATACCTAATTTTCGGTTGAGATCTCTCACTCAACTGTAGAGTTGAATCACAAAACCTGAACAGTTGACGTGTTCAGGCTCTCTATGGTATCCACACGAGCCTCTCGGGATCACCACGCTTCCACCACGTCCGACAGATGTGTTTCTCTTGCGCTCGCAGTGCTAGCTTGCGTCCTCCAAGGAATTGCAAGAGAAGAGTGTGGCTGTCCTTTTTGGAGGCTAGGGCAAGGAGACCTGCGAATTTCTCACTTAAAAGTTGTATTTATAGTGAGACTCAACTTCCAGGCCTAATGGGTTTCAAAGCCCTAATCCAATTAGGATTTAATTTCGGGCTTAATAATGGCTCAACTCTTGGGCCCATTATTAATACGAAATTAAAGTGAAACCATAACCCAAATAATTAGCCCATGCACTCTAATGATCCAAATAGCTCTATGTGTGCGACCCAATAGGCTCTTGCCATGTTGGCAATGATCATAAATCACATTTATGATCATAAGCAATGAGCGGTGTCTAGCAACACATCATTGCTACCCAAGTGACAAGATTGTCGGTGAATCGACTAAACCTTTATGATCATCACCGATATATGCCATTGTCCCTTTGTCCAAGATATCAAGACTAAGCACGAGACATGGAATGTGTCACTCTCGTATAGCCCAATCTTTGGTTTCTTGATTACTGAGTGGACCAACTTAAACTAATGACATTGACTTCATATATCAACTCATCCGAGCATGGCCATGCATTCTCTAAGTCTCACTCTATCAAGGGGCCCGAAGATATCACTCCCGTTACATAGGAGGGACAAATCCCATCTTGATCATACAAATCCCTCCGCATGATATGTGACATACCCAATGACCTCCTTCAAGTTCACTCAGTTACGAGCAACAAAGGAAAGTATCAAAGTATGTGACTCACATGTAGGGAACCTTGATGATCTTAGGTCGAAGGACTACATATACCATGATCACTATGAGAATCACTTATGACACTCATATAACGATCCATGAAGTGTTCTCATGGTGGGTCGGTCCAGTACACAAGTTCTCCAACTTGTACCCATATGTAGACTAGATATCTCATATTAGTCTCCACATATGCTAGTCATTATGTATTATTGCAACCCGCTCCACAATAATACTAGACTAGGGACGTTTAAGAATATCATTATTCTAGGGTTACAATTATGCTTATTACGTTACGCAGAAACAAAACAACAAACATAATTGCTGGATTAATGCCTCAATAAAATATCATGACTCAATGTGCAAAAATACAATCATCTCATGATTGGCTTTTGGGCACAATACTAACAAAAGGAAAAGCCAACAAGAAGAAGGATAAAGCTAATGGAAAGTCCGATGCTAATTCTTCTTCAGCTGCATTGAAACCAAAGGGTGGTGTGGCAAAGGAAGGGGAGTGCTTCCATTATAAGCAACTTGGACACTGGAAGCGCAACTGCAAGCTCTATCTTGAAGAACTTGCTAAGAAAAAGGGAAGTAAGACTTGCACTTTAGGTATTTTTGTTATAGAGGCTAACTTTTCTACTTCCTCATCTTGGGTATTGGATACTAAATGTGGATCTCACATTTGTGAAAATGTGCAAGATCTATGTACAAGTAGAAGATTGGCCCGAGGTGAAGTGGACCTACGTGTTGGAAATGGAGCAAGGGTTGCTGCCTTAGCCGTAGGGACCTATGTTCTCACTTTATCTAGTGGATTAGTTTTAGAAGTAGACAATTGCTACTTTGTGCCTACTATTAGTAGAAATTTGATTTCTGTTTCTTGTTTGGACAAGAAAGGTTTTTCATTTATAATAAAGGACAAATGTTGTTCTATTTATTTGAATGAAATCTTTTATGGTAGTGCTCAACTTAGCAATGGGTTGTATGTTCTAGACCTCGAAGATCCAATCTATAATGTGAATACCAAGAAGGTCAGATTAAATGATTTGAACCCGACCTATCTCTGGCACTGTCGCTTGGGCCATATAAATGAGACCCGCATATCCAAGCTCCATAAGGATGGACTCTTGGACTCATTTGATTTTGAATCATATGAGACATGTGAGTCATGTTTGTTGGGCAAGATGACCAAAGCCCCATTCACAGGGCAAAGTGAAAGGGCTAATGACTTACTAGGACTCATACATAGTGATGTATGTGGCCCTATGTCTACACAAGCTAGAGGAGGTTTCCAATACTTCATTACTTTCACTGATGACTTCAGCAGATATGGCTATGTGTATCTCATGAGACACAAGTCAGAATCCTTTGAAAAGTTCAAAGAATTCAAGAATGAAGTAGAGAATCAACTCGGGAAGAGTATCAAAGTGCTTCAATCAGATCGAGGTGGAGAGTACTTGGATCGAGAATTCCTTGACTATCTGAAGGAGTGTGGTATAGTATCACAACTCACTCCACCAGGTACACCTCAATGGAATGGTGTATCTGAAAGGAGAAATCAAACTCTGTTAGACATGGTTCGCTCTATGATGAGTCAAGCTGACCTTCCAAACTCCTTTTGGGGACATGCTCTAGAGACAGCCGCTTTTACACTAAACCGAGTTCCATCTAAATCGGTTCAAAAGACACCATATGAGATATGGAGTGGGAGGCGTCCCAATTTGTCTTTTATGAAGATTTGGGGCTGTGACGCTTATGTGAAACGTCAATCCTCTAACAAACTAGGGCCCAAATCTCAAAAATTCCTTTTTGTTGGGTATCCCAAAGAAACAAAGGGTTACTATTTCTACAATCCTTCTGAGCAAAAAGTGTTTGTTGCTCGAACTGGTGTCTTTTTAGAGAAAGAGTTTATCTCTAAAGAAACTAGTGGGAGGAAAGTAGAACTTGAAGAAATTCAAGAACAACAAGGAGACATCGAACCTGAAATGGAACCTGAACAGACACCACAAGATGTTGTGGTTCAAGAGTCTGTTCCTGTAGCACAGAGCCCACGTAGGTCTGGTAGGATTCGGCGTGAGCCCGAGAGATATGGATTTCTCATGACTCACACTGGTGATGTGATGCTCATGGATCAGGATGAGCCCGCAACCTACCAACAAGCTATGTCGGGGCCTGACTCTGAGAAGTGGCTAGTGGCCATGAAATCTGAGATGGAATCCATGTATGAAAACCAAGTATGGACTTTGGTTGACCCACCTGAAGGGGTAAAACCCATAGGGTGCAAATGGGTTTTCAAGAAGAAAACTGACATGGATGGTAATGTGATTACCTTTAAGGGACGATTGGTTGCAAAAGGTTTCAAGCAAATTCATGGTATTGACTATGATGAAACTTTTTCACCAGTTGCTATGCTTAAATCCATCCAAATTTTGTTTGCTATTGCTGCACACTATGATTATGAGATATGGCAAATGGATGTCAAAACTGCATTCCTAAATGGAAAGCTACTTGAGGATGTGTACATGACACAACCTGAGGGTTTTGTCACTCCTGAGAATGCCAATAAAGTGTGCAAGTTGCAAAGGTCCATTTATGGACTGAAGCAAGCTTCTCGAAGTTGGAATCTTCATTTTGATGATGCAATCAAAGAGTTTGGTTTTATCAAAAATGAAGATGAACCTTGTGTCTACAAGAAGGTTAGTGGGAGCGCTATTGTCTTCTTGGTGTTGTATGTAGATGACATACTACTCATTGGGAATGACATTCCTGAGCTACAGTCTGTGAAGACTTGCCTAGGGAAATGTTTCTCTATGAACGACTTGGGTGAAGCAGCCTATGTGTTAGGCATCAGGATCTATAGAGATAGATCTAGAAAGCTTCTTGGCCTAAGTCAAAGTACATATATGGACAAGCTGCTAAAGAGGTTTAGCATGCAAGATTCCAAGAAAGGATTCTTGCCCATGTCACATGGTATCACTCTTTCTGAATCTCATTGTCTGAGTACACTCGAGGAGAGAGAGCGCATGAGTAAGATTCCATATGCCTCAGCAATTGGATCTATCATGTATGCCATGATATGTACTCGTCCCGATGTCTGGTATGCTTTGAGCATGATGAGTAGGTACCAATCAAACCCCGGTGAGAGTCACTGGACAGCTGTTAAGAACATCCTTAAGTACTTACGAAGGACAAAGGATGCATTCTTGGTCTTTGGAGGTGAAGATGAGCTCGTTGTAAGGGGTTACACCAATGCAAGCTTCCAATCCGATAAGGATGATTTTAGATCGCAATCTGGTTATGTGTTTTGTATTGGTGGCGGTGTTGTGAGCTAGAAGAGTTCAAAGTAAGAGACAGTAGCTGACTCTACAACAGAATCTGAGTACATTGCCACCTCTGATGCTGCGAATGAGGCAGTTTGGATCAAGAAGTTCATCACTGAACTTGGAGTGGTTCCAAGCATTGCCGACCTGATAGAGCTCTATTGTGACAACAATGGAGCAATCGCACAGGCTAAGGAACCTCAATCTCACCAGCGATCCAAACACATACTTCGACGCTATCATCTCATCAGGGAGATCATCGAGAGGGGTAATGTAAGGATATCCAGGACTTCGACAGACAGCAACATTGCTGATCCACTGACAAGGCCCCTTACGCAGCAAAAGCAGGATAGCCATTCTAGGTCCATCAGTATTAGATACATGGATGATTGGCTTTTAGTGCAAGTGGGAGGTTGTTAGTGTTGTGCCCAAAAAGCCAATCATGAGATGATTGTATTTTTTTTTTTGCACATTGAGTCATGATATTTTATTAAGACATTAATCCAGCGATTATGTTTGTTGTTTTGTTTCTGCATAACTTAACAAACATAATTGTAACCCTAGAACAGGTATATTCTTAAATGTCCCTAGTCTAGTATTATTGTGGAGCGGGTTGCAATAATACATAATGACTAGCATATGTGGAGACTATTATGAGAAATGTAGTCTACATATGGGTACAAGTTGGAGAACTTGTGTACTGGACCGACCCACCATGAGAACACAACATGGATCGTTATATGAGTGTCATAAGTGATTCTCATAGTGATCATGGTATATGTAGTCCTTCGACCTAAGATCATCCAGGTTCCCTACGTGTGAGTCACATACTTTGACACTTTCCTTTGTTGCTTATAACTGAGTGAACTTGAAGGAGGTCATTGGGTATGCCACATATCATGCGGAGGGATTTGTATGATCAAGATAGGATTTGTCCATCCTATGTAACGAGAGTGATATCTTTGGGCCCCTTGATAGAGTAAGACTTCGAAAAATGCATGGCCATCCTCGGATGAGTTAATATACGATATCAATGACATCAGTTTAAGTTGGTCTACTCGGTAATCAAGAAACCAAAGATTGGGCTATACGAGAGTGACAAATTCCATGTCTCGTGCTTAGTCTTGATATCTTGGACAAAGGGACAATGGCATATAATGGGGACGATCATAAAGGTTTAGTCGAATCATCGACAATTTTGTCACTTGGGTAGCAATGATGTGTTGCTAGACACCGTTCATTGCTTATGATCATAAATGTGATTTATGATCATTGCCAATGTGGTAAGAGCCTATTGGGTTGCACACATAGAGGTATTTGGATCATTAGAGTGCGTGGGCTAATAATTTGGGTTTTGGGTTCACAATAATTTCGTATTAATAATGGGCCCAATAGTTGAGCCATTATTAAGCCCGAAATTAAAGCCTAATTGGATTAGGGCTTTGAAAACCATTAGGCTTGGAAGTTGAGTCTCACTATAAATACAACTTATAGTGAGAAATTCGCAAGTCTCCTTGCCGTAGCCTTCCAAAAAGGACAGCCGCACTCTTCTCTTGCAATTCCTTGGAGGACGCAAGCTAGCACTGCGAGCGCAAGAGAAACGCATCTGCCGGGATGTGGTGGAAGCGTGGTGATCCTGAGAGGCTCGTGTGGGTACCATAGAGAGCTTGAACATGTCAACTGTTCAAGTTTTGTGATTCGACTCTACAGTTGAGTGAGAGATCTCAACCGAAAATTAGGTATGAAAATTTTTGAACACCCAGTTTACCCCATTTCACTTGGATCCTGGACGGTTTCGGTTAAATTCTGCTGCACTGTTTGGCTCCCGAAACCCAACAGAATGCACATGAACACATGCTAGTGGTTTCGGCTGAATGTATTTTATGGTGAGTGTGAGTTTTGTGTGCTTGATTGAATTGTTGTGCTCGCTAACCCCTTATGAACTATGTTTATGCTTATATATGTCTTGGTTAGCATTGTATATGGATTGTATATCCTGTATCTTGGTGTTTTCATGTCTTTCTTGTAGGACAAGTAAGCTTTGAAGAGGTTAAGTCTCGGACTTAACTAAATAGACTCAATTATGAGTCAATTTGAATTGTAAACCCTACTGAGTGTTAGTACTCATGCCCATATTGTTTGTGTTTCAGGCAAGGATATAGAGCTTGAGTGGATTGCTTGTGTACTAGTAGTACATTTGTGCTCAAGGTATGTGCCAACTTGTACTTTGCTTGAAATTGTGTGTTACGAGTCTTATAGTTCTTGGCCAAAACTTATGCTTAAGTTTTGCAAGCTTGAGTAGTTTGTGGGATAGGTCTAGCTGCAGGATGGATGTGTGGACCATGGCTCTGATTGTTGTGTTCCCTTTCATGACCATGAATATGGTCATTGGGCTTGTACTTCAGTATGTGCTCGTGTATTGCACCTTTAAGTATCTTATTGGGGAGTAAGCAAGACTTGGCTTATAAAACTTAACCTTGGCAAGATTTTGGACTTGTAGCATTCTTGGTATGTTTCCAAGCTGGTGATGCTTGTACTTAGGCTATTTTGTGTATATATATAGCCTCGGTTATACATGGTTTTGTATGTACATATGTTGGATGCTTATGTGCCAAGTTATGTTAAGTGTATCAGCACGTGGTTATGTTTCATGTAATGAACCTCTTGAGTTTCCTTGTTTGGCCGAATATACATATGCATGGAAACCTTGATTTTCAAAACTACAAACATGTGGGCTTCTTGGTTGTCCTTCATAAAAGTAGCACACTTGATGAGCACACATCCTAGGCACTTAATAAATTAAATGTATGCCTTGCTCGTGTTGCAAGTTATCTTTTACCGCCTTGCCTTATGATGCAAGTTAGTGGTTTGGGCCTTGCCTTAAGCTACAAGTAACTATTTTAATTCCCTCATAAGCCTCCTAAGGCACCTCCCAGGCCCTCAACATAAGAAAATAAGACTTAAAAGTACCAAACAGAAAGTTGGCCAAAATTAAAGTAGTTAACAACACTTAGAAACTCAATTGTCTAATAACTTTTTGGGTTGTTTTGGTGAGTCACACTGAGTGTGCACAGGCTATGGCTTGTGTGGGTTGTGACAGTGTCACCACTCTCGGTATCCTGCCGAAGGTGGAAGCAGACCTCGGAAACAGATAGGGAAAAGGTCGGTGTCATTCACTCCCTTGAACACCACGAGGACAAACATACTGATGGCCATGGAGAGGCAAGGGACTGTTATCCAACGTCTGAAGGCCATGACCTCGAAGAATAAGAAGAACATGAAGAAGTTTTGCCAGTTTCATCGAGACCATGGGCACGACACCAAGGACTTCTTCCAGCTGAAAAAGTACATTGAATCTCTGATCAAACAAGGCCAACTACGACGATACCTGTGAATGCCATCCCCCGAAGGAAGAAAGGAAGAAGAAAGGAAATGGGAAGATCAGGACTACGATTCTGACCAATGTCATAACCGAAGTCCTAGAAAACAACCAGCACCTCCGACGGGAGTAATCCAGACAATCACTACTGGGATACCCTCAGCCGAGAGAAAAAGGAAAGTCTGGGAAATCTCAATGATGGAGTTCGGGGACCCAGCGCACAAGCTTGTTCGGAAGGACGGGTCTGCCATGAAGTTCCCTCATGATGACTGCTTCCTAATCATGGCAAGGACAAGGAGTTGGGACGTCAAGAGAGTGCTCATTGATGATGGTTCCCAATGCCGATGTTCTGTTCTCCCACATGTTGCCAAACTTGGGCATCTCCAATGGTGATCTCAAACCTGTTGCTTCCCTTACATTTGGTGTAGGTCCCTTCGAAGTCCCTGTGCTCGGTTGGACTCATCTGCCCTTGATGCTAAGGGGAACTTTGGTTCAGGACAAGAAAGAGCTCTTTGGCTCTACAATGATGAGGTTCATTATCATAGATGTCCCTTCTTCATACAATGCCATCCTCGGAAGGCAGACACAAGGAAATCTCCACATTCATCCAGATGTGAAATACCTAACAGTTACCTTCGGCATAAGGAAGGGGACATAGAGATATTCATTGATCAAGCTGAGGTGAGGAAAGTATTCGTGAAGGCAAGACAAAGTCCATTGAAAGTTCTTGCATAGACTTCGAAAGAAAAGGGCATACTCCCTGACGAGGCAATAGGAGAAGGAGTAGGTGACTTCGAAAAAGTAGAAATAGAAGATGTAGAACTTGTCTTGGGCGTAAGTACCCGAGTGGGGAAACGACTGGCTGAAGGTAACAAGCAAAAACTTGTATCTTTTCTATTAATAAACAAAGATCTATTTGCCTACTCCCCAAAGGACATGCTTGGGGTAGACCCTCAGATAATTCAACATAGCATTAAAGTGTGTCTAGAGGTGAAGCCTGTTTGACAAAAAAAGCATAGCCTTTTGGCGCATAAGAACAACTTCGTCAGAGTCGAAGTCCAATGATTAACGGAGGTAGGTGTAATAAGAGAGGTTAGGTACCCCGAATGGCTTAGCAATGTTTTCATTGCCACAAAGAAAGGGAGTGATAAACTCTGAATGTGCATTTACTTCAAAAACATAAACGATACCTATCCCAAGGATTCATATCCTCTCCCACCGATAGATCAATTGGTGGACTCAATTACCGAATACGGTTTGCTTAGCTTCCTTGACGCATTCAGCGCACCAAATTCGGATGGATCCTGAAGATGAGGAAAAAACCGCCTTCACCACCAAAGTCGAGACCTACTGTTACATTATAATGCGCTTCGGCCTTAAGAATGCAGGGGCCACATACCAAAGGCTGATGAACAAAGTGTTCAACTCTTAAATTGGGAGAAATATGGAAGTATATGTCAATGATATGATAGTTAAAAGCAAACTGCCTAGTAGTCATATTCCAGACTTAAAAGAAACATTCCACCAACTTTAGTAATTCAAAATTCGTCTCAACCCTAAGAAGTGCATATTCGGAGTGAATGTGGGCAAGTTCCTCTGATTCATGGTATCGGAGAGGGGTATCGATGCCAACCTAGAAAAGGTTAAGGCCCTGCTAGGATTCTGAACTCCAAGAATGACAAAGGATGTGCAAAGACTCATGATAAGAATCACGGCCCTTTGTAGATTCATCTCCAGATATGGGGATAGGTGCCGCCCATTCTTCAAAGTGCTCCCCAAAGCAGCAAAAAATGAAGGTGACTTTGGTTCCAAGGAACACCCTTGGAATGAAGGCTACCAAAAGGCTTGGGATGAGCTCAAAAGCTACCTAACCCGTCTGCCGACACTTCGGCAGCCGCGGGAGGGTGAACCCCTCATCCCCTACCTCGCCGTCACTGAAAAGGTAATAAGCTCGGTGTTAGTAAAGGAAAAGGGAAGAAAGCAATAGCCAGTGTATTATGTGAGTAAGTCCCTGCATGGTGCCAAAGTTAGGTACCCTCTTCTACAAAAGGCCATCTATGCCCTAGTACTGGCAAGTAGAAGGTAGCGACCTTACTTCCAAGGGCACCCTATCATAATCCGAAGTAACCTACCTCTTTGAGATGTCATGAAAAAGGTGGACCACTCGGGAAGATTGTCAAAATGGTGCATTGAGCTTGGTGAATACGACATCACCTATGAGCCGAGATGGGCAATAAAGGCCCAAGCATTGGCAGACTTCATTGCCAAAGTCCCAAAAACCAAGGATACCCCGGAAGACCTTGGAAAAGATGAACCTAAGTGGACAGTCTTTGTTGATGGAGCCTCCGGTTCCGAACACCAAGGAGCTGGAGTAATCCTCTGTGGGCCTGAAGGTATGAAAGCCAGGAAGGACATCAAATTTGTATTCAATGTCACCAACAATGTCGCGGAATATGAAGCCCTTATAGCAGGCTTGAGGCTAGAAAAAAGAGTTGGTGTAAGGAATTTGAAGGCCCACAGTGATTCTTATCTAGTGGTACGACAGACGGCGGGGGACTACGGGGCAAAGGACCCAAACTTGGCAAAGTACCATGATCTCGTGAAAAAGCTCATCCAAGAGTTTGACATGGTACATATAGAAAATGTACCTCGGCGAGACAATATGGAAGCCGATACTCTCAGAAAAATTAAAAGCATCCACTGAGGTACTGTATCAGCCAAGTGTTGCAGTAATGTGCATAGCAACCTCGGAAAGAGGGTGGAAAGACCTTATGAAGAAATACCTCGCAACATCGGAACTTTCCATAGATCCTCTTGAAATCGCAAAAGTGCGAAAGCGCTCTGGAATATAGTTCCTAATTGTGGAAGCGCTGTACCGGCAAGGGTACACAAGTCCGTTACAGAGGTGTGTCAGCGAAGAAGATGTTGAGGTGGTCCTTAAAGAAGTCCATGAGAAAGCCTGTGGTTCTCATGTAGGAATTGATGCCCTTGCTGGGTTACTACTCCACCAAGGATACTTTTGGCCTACCTGGAGGAAGGACATGAGGTAGTTCATTAAAAAATGTGACAACTACCAGAGACATGCTCCTGTACAGAGACTACCCTCAAATGTTACCACCTCACAAAATGGGAGAATTACAAGTATGTCATAATGGCTAAAAACAATTATATTGTGTAATTCTCATCATAGTGATTGAAGTGTGGGGGGTAAAAGGCGTGATCAATACCTCCTTAAAAGTTTTACAAGTTAGTAACTTGGCCCCTAAGAAAATCTTTAAGGATTGCTTGTTTGTCAAGCAACCTATGGACTTTTTTGTAAGATTTTGGAAATTAGGGTACCCAATTGCAAAACTCTCAAGAAAGAGACTTGGAGAGTTATGGGAAGGATATAAGTTGTATGAAAGTGCTATTGGAGGACCAAATTGCTCATGGAAGACAACTAAAGACAAAGAAAACACAAAAAGGCATAACGGACCTAAGTGTCCTAGTGTAAGCCTTATGATGTATATGTTTTTTACTAAAGTCAAATGGAGTAATTTGGAGTTTTCCCACCATGGGGGAGGCAGCCAAGGCTTGATAATTAGTCAACAATGGTGGGCACATGTGTACCAATGAGTTTAAGACAAAAAGACAATAATTAATGAGAAGGAAAATGACATAAAGCAAGGTTAAGCTTGTTAAGTGTCTTTTGTGCCCTTAAGCTCATTTAAGGCCATTTAAGTGGCCAAATCACTTATCCCACTCAAGGGATGGCTAGCCAAAGCATGGCAAGAAATTCAAATATGGGCCAAGAAATTAAGACTAAGAAACCATGGTCTTGTAGCAAGGAAAATGACATAAAGCTTAACTAAGGCTATTGAGTGTGTTTTGTGCACTAAAGTCTTTACAAGTGGTTATCTTTGTCTTTATCTCCCACATTTGATCACTTCTAGCAGAAAAAATGCAGCATCTCCACCCCCACACTTCTTCCATAGCCACTATACCTCCAAGATTAAAATTTAAGGCAAAAGAAAGCAAGAAAGGGCAATTGGAAGCTATATGGTGCTAAGAGTTGGGTGCACCTAGGATCAAGCTCCAATTTCATTATACACTCAAGGTAAGGGTTCTCTTGCTCTAATGGGTTGTTTTCCGTATTTTCAAACATCCATGAAGCTATGGCTAAGCTTGGAAGAGAGCCATGAGCTTGATGAACCAAGCTTATTGAGGGGAGTACACTTATTGAAGGTTTTATGACCTATTGTAAAGTGCACAATGATGGCAGTAAAGTGAGGGTTTCTAGAGCCCAAAGTTAGTACTAACTACTGTTAAAATCCTCGTAAGGCCAAGCATTAGCTTGAGGAGGGCTGCCATAGTGATTTATTTAAGTTTATTGCATGTTTTACGGACTAACCTATGGTTATTGTTGTTCCCGCATTTCATGTGTTTGTTTGTTGTGAATGGCTGCTGCATTTGGTTTCTATATCTTGTATATATGCATTGTGGTTTTTTTGTGTTTTAGTGTCTTTGGATTCAGGTTTTAATGAGGGTCACATTGCCTACTGAGTCCATGTGTTACCTTACTAAGTTTCTCAATGAAACTTACTCCCCTCAATTCTGTCATTTTAGGTTCAACAGAAAGATCACATTCAAATTGACCTTTTTGGTTTGAGTTGTGATCTGAAATTTCAGGTACATGAACTTCCATATGTATAGTCGTGATCTGGAAATTTTGGCGATTTTAGGAGCACATTTTGTAATTTTAATGGTGGTACTTACTGTATTGTGCAGCAGCTGTCCAGCATCCTGTTTATGGAGTCGATTTCATTTCAGGCACTCCTGCAACTTAGGGTGCGTATTTAGCTGTTAAGAACATATTTTAGTGCATGTATTCATGTACATGTAGTGTATGTAAGATGAGACAAGTATGTGAACATTTGAGTAATGTTTTGGCTATGTAAGTGATGTGGTGCAAAGCTGCCTAAGTGTGAATGATGGGCTGCTTACTTGTAAATTCTGTTTCAGCCACATAAAGTTGTTAAATGCAAGGGACTGTATTTCCTATGTGTAATGGACATATACAGGATATCCTTGGAGGGCTTTCCCCTTGTGAATGAAGTGTTTGCACAATTATGAAATTTTGTATGGGCAAAATGGTCATAAAGTGACCAGAATTTTGACTATGCACTTAAAGTTCTATATCTCCTTGTGTAGAAAGAATCTTGGTATGAACTTTTGACCACGCCTAGAGGTCATCTGTAGAGTTAACTGGGCTTTGGAATTTCTAAATTTGGAGCCCTGTAGCCAAATATATGATGTTGCAAATTTGGCTTAAATTACTGTTCATTTGGTCAGAATTTTGTAACCAACTTAAAAAATGCATAACTTGGTGCATAGATGGGCTATTGATGTAAAAAAAAAATTCCTTGGTTTTCTATAAGTCTCTACTTGATAATGGAGCAAATAAAATAGGGGGTACATGGCTAGAGTGATACTGTTTATTAGTGGAAGTTACATGTGCAGTGGTTGGTCACTAAAACTTAATAAGATTGCCTAATGTGTGGTAGCCAAGATTAAGACTTGTGCTAGTGTTTTCTTTCTTTGCTGCCATGGTGTGCATGAAATGTGAATATGTGTGTTACGGTTGGACCAATATGCATTTGTTTACATAGTGCCCAAGAAGGGCACTTGGGTATGCACACTAAGGGTAGTGTTCTGATGGCCTACAGAACATTACCAATCCTGGGAGTCTAAATGCACAATTTTGGCACCATAATTGGAATACCCCGGAGTGGGTAACAGAAGTTGGTATCAGAGCATGGTCAAAGCATGGTTTATACATGTACAAAGCATATAGTTGTATTGAATGCATCTACATACTTGAACTTAGTTTGGTCAGCTGCTAGTGTCAAGTACCATTGAAATACCTATGATCTTTATATGTGCTCTATGATGAATCATCAATGCCAGAAGTAAATATAGTTGCCACAAGGAGAGGGGAACCGCCCCGAAGGCCTCCTACTGATTCTGGGCAACAAAGAAATGAACAAAATAGAGGGAATCAGGGGCAATAGGAGTACCAAACCCTAAGGTGCCTCAGGTTTGGTTAGAGCTTCAGAGGAACTTAGCTCTAATCAATGAAAACTTAGTAAGGCTTATTCAAGCACAACAGGAAGGAGTCCAAGGACCTCCAGCAGAACTAGTTCAGGATGCACAGCAGCAACCAGAAGAGGATATTAGGAACACATCTGAATATGTTCCTTCTGGAAGCTTAGAAGATACAAATGATGAGACCATTGAGGAGGAAGATGAAGATATGAGAAATCCAAGAGGAAGAAGACTAAGGTTTGAGATTGGTCAGGTATCCAGGACCAATCCCTCAGTCTATGACCATTCCTCTACTAGGAATGAGATTGAGGATGGCCATGAGAGAAGATCCTGGAGATTGTAAAGATATCATAGAGAGCATCACCATATAGAGGGCTCTCATAGATCCAGGAGACATAGATCAGATGATCTAAAAGGCCTAGAAGAGGTCAGACTATTGGAGAGGTTTCAAGGCCTAAGACCTCAACAGTTTGATGGAAGAGCTGGGCTAAAGAAAGCTGAGGAGTGATTAATCTTCATTGAAAAATGTTTGAGAGGATGCCACTCAGCTCCACCAAGAGAGTGTCACTGGCTACCTATAATCTGGTAGGTAGTGCAGAGATATGGTGGACGAGCACTAGAGATGGGTATGCTTTCCAGAAGGGGAAAAGGCAAGGAAGAGATATTGAGATGAGCTGGCTAGAGTTCACACAGCTATTCCAGGAGTACATCAATGATGCTATCAAGGATATGAAGCAAGCTGAATTTGATGCTCTACGGTAGGATAACCTCAGAGTCCTAGAGTATGAGCACAAATTCAATCAATTGGTGAGGTATGCTCCTCAGTATCATGGACTAGAGGAATTGAAGGCCAAAAGATTTGTCAGAGGCCTAAGGTTAGACATTAGAAAGGCTGTTAGACCTTTTGGAGCAGTTACATACTATAAAGTAGTGCAGAAAGCTCTATTAGTAGAGAAAGAGGAGTATGAGACTAAGTACTTTCCCAGTGGACCAGGGGAAAGTAGTCAGGTAGGAGGCAAGCAAAAGAAGCCACTACATGGCAAAGGAATTGCCAAGAGTTCCCATTTTGGTGGTGAGGGCAAGGTTAAGGGGAAGTTCCCTAGCCTAAGGCGCCCTAAATGCAAGAAGTTTCATCGAAGAAAACCTTCCTACTTTGATACCCAAGCGTGTCTAATATGTGGATCCATAGATCATTAGATCAAAGACTGCCCACAGGCTCAAAGGAGGACAAAAGACCAAGGTCCAGTAAGGCCTATTGGGGCAGGACCTAGAGGCGAAGCACCTGGGGAGGGACAGTAGAGGCCGGTTCCTCCAGTGCGTCAGCCTCCAGTGCAAAGAGCTGGCAGAGTCTTCCGAGTGAAGAGGCCAAAGACATCAGAGCAGGGAAGAGCACTAAGAGGTGACATTTACCTTAATGGTATGCCTGTTAGTGTTCTGTTCGATACTGGTGCATTTATGTCTATAGTGGCTAGAAAATTTGTTGAAGCCATGAAATTGCCTACTGAAATCATGCCTAGGATATCCTTAGTGAAAACAGCAGGTAGTTAATGTCTTTTCACTATTGACCTAGCTAAGGATTGTGAGCTAGTAGTAGGAAAGACTAAGGTTATGACTAATCTGCTAGTGTTGGACATTCCTAAGTATGACTTAGTGCTGGGTATGAATTGGCTTGCTAAGCATAACATAAGAATTTATTGTGCTAAGATGGTAATCACATTGCCTGATGGTGAAGTGCATGCATTAGTGAATTATGAGGAATTAGTGTATGAAATGCATGGCATGGAGCTAGAGGTACTATTTGAGATACCTGTGATTTCTGAGCATGATTACTGTTATGCATTGAATGAATTGCAATGTGATGAAGAAGTGGATAGAATACCTGTAGTGAGAGACTTTCCACAAGTCTTTCCTAAAGACCTACCAGGTATTCCTCCACTAAAGGAAATTGCGTTTGAGATCAAGTTGCAACCAGGAGCTAGTCCAATATCCAAACCTCCTTACAGAATGCCAATCATAGAGATGAATACTCTCAGGAAACAACTTGATGAACTTCTTGAAAAAGGGTTCAGAAGGCCAAGTGTTTCACCATGGGGAGCTCCTGTTCTCTTTGTGAAAAAGAAGGATGGATCTTTTAGACTATGCATTGACTACAGGAAGCTCAATGTAGTGACTATCAAGAACAAGTATCCATTCCCTAGGATTGAGGACATTTTTTATTAACTGGGAGCTAAGATCTTCTCCAAGATAGATTTGAGATTTGGATACTTCTAGTTAAGAGTAAAGGAAGAGGACATTCCTAAGATTGCATTTAGGATCAGATATGGCCATTATGAGTACACAGTCATGCCATTTGGTTTGACTAATGCCCCAACTGCTTTCATGGACTTGATGAATAGGGTGTTCAGACCACATCTAGACAAATTTGTTCTTGTGTTCATTGATGACATCCTAGTGTATTCCAAGGATGAAAATGAACATGAACATCATCTGAAGATTGTCGTAAAGACTCTATTGCAACATCAGCTTTATGCCAAATTATCCAAGTGTGAATTCTAGATAAAGGAAGTGTCTTTCCTAGGACACACCATAGATGCACAAGGCCTTAAGGCATACCCTAAACAGGTCAAGGCAGTGCAAGAGTGGGGAAGACCAAGAACTGTGAAGGAAATCAGTAGTTTCCTAGGATTAGCTGGATACTACAGGAGATTTGTATTAGGCTTTTCCATGATTGCCTCGGTTCTTACTCATCTGACCAAGAAGGGTCAAAGGTTTAAGTGGACTGAAAAGTGCGAAAAAGATTTTAGGGAAGGAAAAAGGTTCTTTATCTCAATCCTTTGCCTACAAGCAAGGATTACTGTACTTCAAGGACCGAATCTATGTGCATAAAAGACCCAGTTAGCTATAAGATACATAGGTCCTTATGAGATCTTGGACAGAGTTGGCAAGGTAGCATATAGGTTAACTCTACTGCCAAGCATATCAATTATTCATAATGTTTTTCACATCAGTATGCTTAAGAAGTGTCTGTTGGACACAAAGCATGCTATTGTAGTGGAAGACATACAGTTGGAACCTTGACATATGAAGAGAAACCTATAGCTATCTTAGCCAAGGATACCGAAAGGTTAAGAAACAAACTTATTCCCATGGTTAAAGTTCAGTAGTCACACCACTCTGAAAGATAAGCAACCTTGGAAACTGAAAAAGACCTGAAAGAAAGGTATCCTGAAGAATACCCGAAGCTAAAGGCTATTTTGGATGACCAAAATTTTTAAGGGGGTGAGGATTGTTACCACCTCATAAAATGGGAGAATTACAAGTGTGTCATAATGGCTAAAAACCATTATATTGTGTAATTCTCAGCATAGTGATTGGAGTGTGGGGGGTAAAATGCATGATCAACACCTCCTTAAAATTGTTTCAAGTTACTAACTTGGCCCCCAAGAAAATCCTTAAGGATTGCTTGTTTGTCAAGCAACCTATGGACTTTTTTGTAAGATTTTGGAAATTTGGGTACTCAATTGCAAAACTCTCAAGAAAGAGACTTGGAGAGCTATGGGAAGAATATAAATGGTATGAAAGTGCTATTGGAGGACCAAATTGCTCATGGAAGACAACTAAAGACAAAGAAAACACAAAAAGGCATAAAGGACCTAAGTGTCCTAGTGTAAGCCTTATGATGTGTACGTTTTTTACTAAAGTCAAATGGAGCAATTTGGAGTTTTCCCACCATGGGGGAGGCAGCCAAGGCTTGATAATTAGTCAATAATGGTGGGCACATGTGTACCAATGATTTTAAGACAAAGAGACCATAATTAATGAGAAGGAAAATGACATAAAGCAATGTTAGGCTTGTTAAGTGTCTTTTGTGCCCTTAAGCTCATTTAAGGCCATTTAAGTGGCCAAATCACTTATCCCACTCAAGGGATGGCTGGCCAAAGTATGGCAAGAAAGTCAAATGTGGGTCAAGAAATTAAGACTAAGAAACCAAGGTCTTGTAGCAAGGAAAATGACATAAAGCTTAACTAAGGCTATTGTGTTTTGTGCACTAAAGTCTTTATAAGTAGTTATCTTTGTCTTTATCTCCCACATTTGATCTCTTCCAGCAAAACAAATGCAGCATCTCCACCCCCACACTTCTTCCATAGCCACCATACCTCCAAGATTAAAATTTAAGGCAAAAGAAAGCAAGAAAGGGCAATTGGAAGCTATATGGTGCTAAGACTTGGGTGCACCTAGGATCAAGCTCCAATTTCAGCATACACTCAAGGTAAGGGTTCTCCTTCTCTCATGGGTTGTTTTCTGTATTTTCAAACATCCATGGAGCTATGGCTAAGCTTGGAAGAGAGCCATGAGCTTGATGTACCAAGCTTATTGAGGAGAGTGCACTTATTGAAGGTTTTGTGACCTATTGTAAAGTGCACAATGATGGCAGTAAAGTGAGGGTTTCTAGGGCCCAAAGTTAGTACTAAATACTATTAAAATCCTCCTAAGCCCAAGAATTAGCTTGAAGAGGGCTGCCATAGTGATTTATTTAAGTTTATTGCATGTTTTACGGACTAACCTATGGTTATTGTTGTTGCCGCATTTCATGTGTTTGTTTGTTGTGAATGGCTGCTGCATTTGGTTGCTATATCTTGTATATATGCATTGTAATTTTTTTGTGTTTTAGTGTCTTTGGATGCAGGTTTTAATGAGGGTCACATTGCCTACTGAATCCAAGTGTTACCCTTACTAAGTTTCTCAATGAAACTTACTCCCCTCAATTCTGTCATTTCACGTTCAGCAGAATGATCACATTCAAATTGACCTTTGTCGTTTGATTTTTGATCTAAAATTTCAGGTACATGAAATTCCATATGTCTAGTTTTGATCTGGAAAGTTTGGTGATTTTAGGATCACATTTGGTAATTTTAATGGATGTACTTACTGTATTGTGCAGCAGCTGTCCAGCATCCTGTTTATGGAGTCCATTGCATTTCGGGCACTCCTGTAACTTAGGGTGCGTATTTAGCTGAGTTAAGAACATATTTTAGTGCATGTATGCATGTACATGTAGTGTATGTAATATGAGACAAGTATGTGAACATTTGAGTAATGTTTTGGCTATGTAAGTAAGGTGGCCTACATGTGAATGATGGGCTGCTTACTTGTAAATTCTGTTTCAGCCACATAAAGTTATTAAATGCAAGGCAATGTATTTCCTATGTGTAATGGAGATATATGGTATAGCGTTGGAGGTCTTTCGCCTTGTGAATGAAGTGTTTGCACAATTATGAAATTTTGTATGGGCAAAATGGTCATAAAGTGACCAGAATTTTGACTCTGCACTTAAAGTCTATATCTCCCTGTGTAGAAAGAATATTGGTGCGAAATTTTGTTCACACCTAGAATACATCTGGAGGGTTAACTCGGATTTTGAATTTCTGAATTTGGAGCCCTGTAGCCAAAGATATGATGTTGCAAAATTGGCTAAATTACTGTTTATTTGGTCAGAATTTTGTAACCAACTTCAAAAATTCATAACTTGGTCCATAGATGGGCTATTGATGTAAAAAAATATTCCTTGGTTTGATATAAGTCTCTACTTGATAATGGATCACATAAAATAAGGGGTACATGCCTAGAATGATACAGTTTATTAGTGGAAGTTACAAGTGCAGTGGCTGGTCACTAAAACTTAATAAGATTGCCTAATAAGGTCGCTAGTGTTTTCTTTCTTTGCTGCCATGGTGTGCATGAAATGTGAATATGTGTGTGATGGTTGGACCAATATGCATGTGTTTACATAGTGCCCAGGAGGGCCACTCGGGTATGCATACTAAGGGTAGTTTTCTGATGGCCTACAGATCATTACCAATCTTAGCAGTCTAAATGCACAATTTTGGCACCATAATTGGAATACCCCGGAGTGGGTAACATCAAAAGTCATAACTTAGGCAAACTACCCCTACCCTTTCACCGTATGGGGTATAGACCTCATTGGGCCTCTCCCAATAGCTCCCGGAGGAGTGAAATTTTGTGTAGTCGCAGTAGAGTACTTCACTAAGTGGATCGAGGCAGAGCCTTTAGTAGCAATATCGGTGAGGGACATATAGAGATTTGCATGGAAGAACATCATATGCAGATTTGGAGTTCCCAGGGTGATAGTAGCTGATAATGGTTCACAATTTGCTGATAAGGGGTTCCAGGAATTCACTACTAACCTCGGAATTAAACTGAACTTTACCCCGGTGGCCCATCCTCAGAGCGATGGATAGGTTGAAGTGTCCAATAGAACAATATAAGCAAAGGGAAAATGGCCAAGAGAGCTTCCGAGTGTGTTGTGGAGCTACGAAACAACTCCTAGAAGGGCCACGGATGAGACACCCTTCTCATACGTCTTCAGGACAGAGGCCATTATCCCCATCGAGGTCACACAGCCATCTGTTTGAATACAGGTGTTCAACAAAGAAGGGAACAACCTCGGTTTAAGGGCCAAGTTGGATTTAATTGATGAGCATAGGGCGATGGTCGAGCTCAGAAGAAAAGCTTTTCAACAGAGAATAGCCGTTGCTACAAACTTACACATCAAGCGTAAAAGAATCAAGAAAGGGGACCTCATCCTCCGAAGAGGTAAATTTGAAGCCCGAAGACCGTCCCATGGATTACTTCAGGAAAATTTAGATGGACCTTATTTGGTCCTCGAAGAAGTTTAGCCAGGGGTCTACAAGCTCGGTAAAACCGAAGGAGGAGAGTTAAAAATACATGACATTTAGACTCTCAGAAAAAAATTTACACTTAGAATATTTTCTGGTTGGAAACTTGTGCAAAAAACGCCAAGGGAAGCATAACCGAAGGTTGTAATTTCCTGTGACCGAGCATGGCCAAGCCCGAAAATGGAAAGCTGAAGGTTGTTGTTTCCTGAATTACATAAGTGAATTCCCATACTTAGAAAAATTTTCAAGGTGGTCGATTCCGAAGGTGTCCAACCGTATGAGGTTTTACCGAGGTGCCTATGTGTAAAGTTATACATTTTTGCTGAAGTATAGTGACCAAACATGTTCGCTTCCGAGGGAGAAAACCAAACGTATTCACTTTTGAGGGGGGGAATCAAACATCGTCTCTTTCAAAGGGGCATTCGTGAAAATAGGCAGCCTTTTCCAAAGGAAATCAAATTCAACCGAACATGGTTGGCAAAAAAGGCACTTAACTATTTCTTACACAAGTTAAGTTTTAACGAAGATACTCAATCGAACATGTTTTACCTAACTACCGCTCCGAAGGTCAATGACCGAAGATGGTCACAAAACCCCTCGGCCAAAGATAATTAATTGTTAAAGAATGAAGATGATATCCGAAGACAAATCGTGGACTTGGCCAAATTTTGAAGAAGGCAGAAATTTCATTAACACTTCATCACAAAATACAAGGAGCGGATTACAAGGGAAAGAAGAAAAAAGAAGCCTATTTAGGGTTCTTGTCACCTGCTAGCTCCTCAGCATCTTCGGCTTCCTCACCTTCGGTGTCATCCTATTCGGCAGCAACTTTTGGCGCTGAAGGTGGAATAGCTGGGGGATTGAGTTCCTGCGTAACTTAACAAACATAATTTTAACCCTAGAATAATGAAAACATAATTTTAACCCTAGAATAATGATATTCTTAAAAGTCCCTGGTCTAGTATTATTGTGGAGCGGGTTGCAATAATACATAACGACTAGCATATATGGAGAATAATATGAGATATGTAGTCTATATATGGGTACAAGTTGGAAAACTTGTGTACTGGACCGACCCACCATGAGAACACTACATGGATCGTTATATGAGTGTCATAAGTAATTCCCATAGTGATCAGGGTATATGTAGTCCTTTGACCTAAGATCATCAAGGTTCCCTACATGTGAGTCACATACTTTGATACTTTCCTTTGTTGCTCGCAGCTGAGTGAACTTGAAGGAGGTCATTGGGTATGTCACATATCATGCGGAGGGATTTGTATGATCAAGATGTGATTTGTCCCTCCTATGTAACGGGAGCGATATCTTCGGGCCCCTTGATAGAGTGAGACTTAGAAAATGCATGGCCATGCTCGAATGAGTTGATATGCGATATCAATGTCATCAGTTTAAGTTAGTCTACTCGGTAATACAGAAACCAAAGATTGGGCTATACGAGAGTGACACATTCCATGTCTCGTGCTTAGTCTTGATATCTTGGACAAAGGGACAATGGCATATATCGGTGATGATCATAAAGGTATAGTTGAATCATTGACAATCTTGTCACTTGGGTAGCAATGATGTGTTGCTAGACACCGCTCATTGCTTATGATCATAAATGTGATTTATGATCATTGCCAACGTGATAAGAGCCTATTGGGTCGCACACATAGAGCATTTTGGATCATTAGAGTGCATGGGCTAAATTATTTGGGTTATGGTTTCACCTTAATTTCGTATTAATAATGGGCCCAAAATTTGAGCCATTATTAAGCCCAAAATTAAATCCAGTCTCACTATAAATACAACTTTTAAGTGAGAAATTCGCAGGTCTCCTTGCCTTAGCCTCCAAAAGGGACAGCCGCACTCTTCTCTTGCAATTCCTTGGAGGACACAAGCTAGCACTACGAGCGCAAGAGAAATGCATCTACCGGGACGTGGTGGAACGGGCACCGAAAGTAAGGTATTTTTGGTGGCTCGAATGGAGGAGTCTCGGGTGCCTACTTGCTCAAAATAGAAGATTTCGGGCTAAGCAATTATAAGACAATTTTTTGTGCCGGGGGGCGCTGCCCCCCACGCCCCCCGCAAAGGCGGCTCCCCTTAACCCCATCTACTTACCGATCAGTGGAACCATCACCCGCTGACCGGCCAGCGAGACTGCCGTATGCGAAGCACCACTTAAATAAAAACTGGTTGATCAACACGCATCAATTGGCATGCATTTTTGTTGAATGAGATTTGACATGATATGCTGATTGATGTTTGAAGCATGGTGCATGGTTACAGCCCTTGATTGGTTGTACTTATAAATACGGCCTGCGAGTCGTGCCTTCTCTTGTTACTCTCATTGTACATTCTCTTCTCACCTTACTCCCCTCGAATGTAACTCGAGGTTTCTATTATTGATGTAATGGTACATTACGGGATCATCCCAGGTGGTATGTCCAAGGATCATCCAAGGTGGTTTGTCCAAGGAGGTGACAACAAAAGGGCAACCAAGAAAGGAAGAGAAGGAGCTTGTGAAGACCCTTTTCTTTTCTTAGGCTTTTATGATATTCTCATTGGCTTGAGAATATCGCATAGTTTGGGCTATAACCATGTCATGTTTATTTCTTGTAAGCATGAGATGCATGTTTTATATTTGTATGTGATGCATGTATAAGACAACCGGAGATAACAAATTGGTGAGATCAAAAGAAAAATCCCTCAAACAAATATTAAGTCATTAAATGTGATGCCTTCCAAATGTTGGCACTCGTCAAGACTTTGATCAACATTAGGTGGGTTTGCCAAAGCAAAGCACCTATGTTCATCTTGGTAAGGCGCGATGGGATAATAGTGATATCCAAACTGCTAACTTTGGGTTCGACTTAACTAAGTCATCCTAATAGGATTAGGGACTTAGAGGCATAGAGTTGGGCTTAAGTTCATGAGATGAGCTTGGACAAGTGTTGTTCACCCAACTATCCAAGAGTTGCATAAGATGCAATTGGCAAGGAGTTGCCTACCTAAATAGCTGTAACTTGAGAGAAAAGCCAAAGCTGACTCAGGTTGTGGTCAAATATGGATCTTGGCCCACTAGAATACCTTAGCGCTGAGGTGTTCTGAAATAATATCGAGGGTTATTATTTTGAGGAAAATAGTGGGAGTATCGTTTAATAAAAGTCCTTATTAAATGAATTAAAATACATGACTCTTACACTGCATATTTACTGTTGTAGATAACTATGGCACAAAACACATCGACACTTTCGTTGCGATTGATCCTTGAGAAGGAAAAACTAAATGGGACCAACTTTCTCAAATGGTACCGAAACTTGAGGATAGTCCTCAAACAAGAGAGAAAGGCTTATGTCCTAGAGCAGCCCATTCCGAATGAGCCTGCTGCCACTGCTCCAAGAGCTGAAAGGGATGCTCACAAGAGGCATTCTGATGATGCTTTGGATGTTGCATGCCTCATGCTTATTACCATGGAATCTGAGCTTCAGAAGCAACATGAGAACATGGGGGCGTTCGATATGATCGAACATCTCAAAATGCTTTTCCAAGAGCAAGCTAGGCATGAGAGGTTTGAGACCTCTAAGGCATTGTTTCAGTGCAAGATGTCTGAGGGAAGTCCCGTGGGTCCTCATGTTCTCAAGATGATTGGGTACATTGAGAATCTTGAGAATTTGGGATTTGCTCTTCAGAAAGAGTTGGCTATTGATGTAGTCTTGCAATCGTTGCCTGAAAGCTACAGTCAGTTTGTCATGAACTATAACATGAATGACCTTGACAAGTCCCTCCCTGAATTGCTCAACATGTTGAGAACTGCTGAGCAAAACCTTAAGAAGGCTAAGCCCATTTTGATGGTTCAAAAGGGCAAGGGAAAGGGAAAAGCCAACAAGAAGAAGGATAAAGCTAATGGAAAGTCCAATGCTAATTCTTCTTCAGCTGCACTGAAACCAAAGGGTGGTGTGGCAAAGGAAGGGGAGTGCTTCCATTGTAATTGTAAGCAACCTGGACACTGGAAGCGCAATTGCAAGCTCTATCTTGAAGAACTTGCTAAGGAAAAGGGAAGTAAGACTTCCACTTCAGGTATTTTTGTTATAGAGGCTAACTTTTCTACTTCCTCATCTTGGGTATTGGATACTGGATGTGGATCTCACATTTGTGCAAATGTGCAGGATCTAAGTAGAAGTAGAAGATTGGCCCGAGGTGAAGTGGACCTACGTGTTGGAAATGGAGCAAGGGTTGCTGCCTTAGCCGTAGGGACTTATGTTCTCACTTTACCTAGTGGATTAGTTTTAGAATTAGACAACTGCTACTTTGTGCCTACTATTAGTAGAAATTTGATTTCTGTTTCTTGTTTGGACAAGAAAGGTTTTTCATTTATAATAAAGGACAAATGTTGTTCTATTTATTTGAATGAAATCTTTTATGGTAGTGCTCAACTTAGCAATGGGTTGTATGTTCTAGACCTCGAAGATCCAATCTATAATGTGAATACCAAGAAGGTCAGATTAAATGATTCAAACCCGACCTATCTCTGGCACTGTCGCTTGGGCCATATAAATGAGACCCGCATATCCAAGCTCCATAAGGATGGACTCTTGGACTCATTTGATTTTGAATCATATGAGACATGTGAGTCATGTTTGTTGGGCAAGATGACCAAAGCCCCATTCACAGGGCAAAGTGAAAGGGCTAATGACTTACTAGGACTCATACATAGTGATGTATGTGGCCCTATGTCTACACAAGCTAGAGGAGGTTTCCAATACTTCATTACTTTCACTGATGACTTCAGCAGATATGGCTATGTGTATCTTATGAGACACAAGTCAGAATCCTTTGAAAAGTTCAAAGAATTCAAGAATGAAGTAGAGAATCAACTCGGGAAGAGTATCAAAGTGCTTCGATCAGATCGAGGTGGAGAGTACTTGGATCGAGAATTCCTTGACTATCTGAAGGAGTGTGGTATAGTATCACAACTCACTCCACCAGGTACACCTCAATGGAATGGTGTATCTGAAAGGAGAAATCGAACTCTGTTAGACATGGTTCGCTCTATGATGAGTCAAGCTGACCTTCCAAACTCCTTTTGGGGACATGCTCTAGAGACAGCCGCTTTTACACTAAACCGAGTTCCATCTAAATCGGTTCAAAAGACACCATATGAGATATGGAGTGGGAGGCGTCCCAATTTGTCTTTTATGAAGATTTGGGGCTGTGACGCTTATGTGAAACGTCAATCCTCTGACAAACTAGGGCCCAAATCTCAAAAATGCCTTTTTGTTGGGTATCCCAAAGAAACAAAGGGTTACTATTTCTACAATCCTTCTGAGCAAAAAGTGTTTGTTGCTCGAACTGGTGTCTTTTTAGAGAAAGAGTTTATCTCTAAAGGAACTAGTGGGAGGAAAGTAGAACTTGAAGAAATTCAAGAACAACAAGGAGACATCGAACCTGAAATGGAACCTGAACAGACACCACAAGATGTTGTGGTTCAAGAGTCTGTTCCTGTAGCACAGAGCCCACGTAGGTCTGGTAGGATTCGGCGTGAGCCTGAGAGATATGGATTTCTCATGACTCACACTGGTGATGTGATGCTCATGGATCAGGATGAGCCCACAACCTACCAACAAGCTATGTCGGGGCCTGACTCTGAGAAGTGGCTAGTGGCCATGAAATCCGAGATGGAATCCATGTATGAAAACCAAGTATGGACTTTGGTTGACCCACCTGAAGGGGTAAAACCCATAGGGTGCAAATGGGTTTTCAAGAAGAAAACTGACATGGATGGTAATGTGATTACCTTTAAGGGACGATTGGTTGCAAAAGGTTTCAAGCAAATTCATGGTATTGACTATGATGAAACTTTTTCACCAGTTGCTATGCTTAAATCCATCCGAATTTTGTTTGCTATTGCTGCACACTATGATTATGAGATATGGCAAATGGATGTCAAAACTGCATTCCTAAATGGAAAGCTACTTGAGGATGTGTACATGACACAACCTGAGGGTTTTGTCACTCCTGAGAATGCCAATAAAGTGTGCAAGTTGCAAAGGTCCATTTATGGACTGAAGCAAGCTTCTCGAAGTTGGAATCTTCGTTTTGATGAAGCAATCAAAGAGTTTGGTTTTATCAAAAATGAAGATGAACCTTGTGTCTACAAGAAGGTTAGTGGGAGCGCTATTGTCTTCTTGGTGTTGTATGTAGATGACATACTACTCATCGGGAATGACATTCCTGAGCTACAGTCTGTGAAGACTTGGCTAGGGAAATGTTTCTCTATGAAGGACTTGGGTGAAGCAGCCTATGTGTTAGGCATCAGGATCTATAGAGATAGATCTAGAAAGCTTCTTGGCCTAAGTCAAAGTACATATATTGACAAGGTGCTAAAGAGGTTTAGCATGCAAGATTCCAAGAAAGGATTCTTGCCCATGTCACATGGTATCACTCTTTCTAGATCTCAGTGTCCGAGTACACCCGAGGAGAGAGAGCGCATGAGTAAGATTCCATATGCCTCAGCAATTGGATCTATCATGTATGCCATGATATGTACTCGTCCCGATGTCTCATATGCTTTGAGCATGACGAGTAGGTACCAATCGAACCCCGGTGAGAGTCACTGGACAGCTGTTAAGAACATCCTTAAGTACTTACGAAGGACTAAGGATGCATTCTTGGTCTTTGGAGGTGAAGATGAGCTCGTTGTAAGGGGTTACACCGATGCAAGCTTCCAATCCGATAAGGATGATTTTAGATCGCAATCTGGTTATGTGTTTTGTATTGGTGGTGGTGCTGTGAGCTGGAAGAGTTCAAAGCAAGAGACAGTAGCTGACTCTACAACAGAATCTGAGTACATTGCCGCCTCTGATGCTGCGAAGGAGGCAGTTTGGATCAAGAAGTTCATCACTGAACTTGGAGTGGTTCCAAGCATTACCGACCCGATAGAGCTCTATTGTGACAACAATGGAGCAATCGCACAGGCTAAGGAACCTCGATCTCACCAGCAATCCAAACACATACTCCGACGCTATCATCTCATCAGGGAGATCATCAAGAGGGGTGATGTAAGGATATGCAGGACTTCGACAGACAGCAACATTGCTGATCCATTGACAAAGCCCCTTACGCAGCAGAAGCATGATAGCCATTCTAGGTCCATCGGTATTAGATACATGGATGATTGGCTTTTAGTGCAAGTAGGAGATTGTTAGTGTTGTGCCCAAAAGGCCAATCATGAGATGATTGTATTTTTGCACATTGAGTCATGACATTTTGTTAAGGCATTAATCCAACAATTATGTTTGTTGTTTTGTTTCTGCGTAACTTAACAAACATAATTATAACCCTAGAATAATGATATTCTTAAACGTCCCTGGTCTAGTATTATTGTGGAGTGGGTTGCAATAATACATAATGACTAGCATATGTGGAGACTAATATGAGATATGTAGTCTACATATGGGTACAAGTTGGAGAACTTGTGTACTGGACCGACCCACCATGAGAACACTACATGGATCGTTATATGAGTGTCATAAGTGATTCTCATAGTGATCATGGTATATGTAGTCCTTCGACCTAAGATCATCAAGGTTCCCTACATGTGAGTCACATACTTTGATACTTTCCTTTGTTGCTCGTAACTGAGTGAACTTGAAGGAGGTCATTGGGTATGTCACATATCATGCGGAGGGATTTGTATGATCAATATGGGATTTGTCCCTCCTATGTAACGGGAGTGATATCTTCGGGCCCCTTGATAGAGTAAGACTTAGAAAAATGCATGGCCATGCTCGGATGAGTTGATATATGATATCAATGTCATCAATTTAAGTTGGTCTACTCGGTAATCAAGAAACCAAAGATTGGGCTATACGAGAGTGACACATTCCATGTCTCGTGCTTAGTCTTGATATCTTGGACAAAGGGACAATGGCATATATCGGTGATGATCATAAAGGTTTAGTCGAATCATCGACAATCTTGTCACTTGGGTAGCAATGATGTGTTGCTAGACACCGCTCATTGCTTATGATCATAAATGTGATTTATGATCATTGCCAACGTGGTAAGAGCCTATTGGGTCGCACACATAGAGCTATTTGGATCATTAGAGTGCATGGGCTAATAATTTGGGTTTTGGTTTCACAATAATTTCGTATTAATAATGGGCCCAATAGTTGAGCCATTATTAAGCCCGAAATTAAAGCCTAATTGGATTAGGGCTTTGAAACCCGTTAGGCCTGGAAGTTGAGTCTCACTATAAATACAACTTGTAGTGAGAAATTTGCAAGTCTCCTTGCCCTAGCCTCCTAAAAGGACAGCTGCACTCTTCTCATGCAATTCCTTGGAGGACGTAAGCTAACGCTGCGAGCGCAAGAGAAACGTATCTGCCATGATGTGGTGGAAGCGTGGTGATCCCGAGAGGCTCATGTGGATCTCATAGAGTGCTTGAACACGTCAATTGTTTAAGTTTTGTGATTTGACTCTACAGTTGAGTGAGAGATCTCAACCGAAAATCAGGTATGAAAATTTTTGAACACCCAGTTTACCCAGTTTCACTTGGATCCTGGAGGGTTTCGGTTAAATTCCGCTGGACTATTTGGCTCCCGAAACCCAACCTAGCCAACCTCACCTATGATGGGATAACTCCATAATTTCATCCTTTGACTTAAGTCAAAAGCTTGAATATCTTAAGGTTTACACTAGGACATTTAGGTGCTTAATACCTTTAGTGTTTCCTTTGTCTTAACTTGTCTTCTATAAGCAATTTGGTCCTCCAATAGCACTTTCATACCATTCATGTCCTTCCCATAACTCTCCAAAGCTCTTTCTTAAGAGTTTTGCAATTAAGTACCCAAACTTCCAAAGCCTTACAAAAAGGTCCATAGGTTACTTGACAAACAAGCAATCCTTACGGCTTTTCCTGGAGGCCAAGTTGCCATCTTAGAACACTTTTAAGGAGGTGTTGATCATGCCTTTTACCCCTCACACTTTAATCAATATGATAAGAATTACCTAATATAATGGTTTTTTAACCACTATGCCACACTTTGTAATTCTCCCATTTTTGTGAGGTGGTAATAGGTTCTAAGTTGTTTATGTGCTAAGATGTTAAGTTGTCTATGTGCTAAGATGTTGCCTCTATTAGAATGTTGTGCCATTAAACCATTGAGTTACTTTTGGGTGCATGCTAGTGATATAAAGTATGCACAAACTATTACTTGAAGTTGAAGTAACTAGTATGTCATTGTCTTGGCACGGTTTAAGTACTTTTTTTTAAATGCAATGCTCGAACGATGTTTTTGAAATGGTTTAGTTAATTGTTTGTACTACTGGGAGAAACGCATACATATCTTCTTGTAGGGTAGGCTAAGAAACTTGTTGCACATAAATTGTTTTAATTTACCTATAAGCAATGGTTAGCCAATAGTAACTAAGTGGGATCACAATCCTTAAGAGGCTACAAGTTAAGTAATTTAGGGCATTAGGACCCCACTCGTGATATTGGATGCTGGTTGTCTTTTGCTGATTACCATGGAATTTGAGCTTTAGGAGCAACATGAGAACATGGAGGCGTTCTATATGATCAAACATCTTAAAATGCTTTTCAAAGAGCAAGCTTGGCATAAGAGGGTTGAGACCTCCAAAGTATTACTTCAATGCAAGATGTCTGAAGAGAGCCTTATGGGACCTCATGTGCTCAACTTCAATGGCTATATTAAGAATCTTGAGAATTTGGAATTTGTTGTTCAAAAGGAGTTGGCTATTGATGTAGTCCTGCAATTTTTTTCCAAAAAGCTAAAGTCAGTTTATCATGAACTACAACATGAGCGTTCTTAAAAAATCTCTTCCTAATTTGCTCAACATGTTGTGACTTGTGCAAAACTTAAAAAAGGCTAAGCCATTATGATGGTTTCGAAGGACAAGGGGAGGAAAAAGGGCAATGGAAATTCTAATGCTAATTCTTCTCCATATGCAATGACAACATGTTGTAGTGTGGTTCAGGAAGGGGAATGCTTTCATTGCAAGAAACCTAGCCATTGGAAATGGAATTGCAAGCTCTACCTCGAAGAAGTTGAGAAAAAAAGGGAAGTAAGACTTCCACCTCAGGTATTTTGCTATAAAGGCTAATTTTTGTACTTCATCATCTTCGGTATTGGATATTGGATGGAAATTTCACATTCATACAAATATATAGGATCTAAATAAAAGTATAGGGTTAGCCTGAGGTGAATTGGACCTATAAGTGAGGAATGGAGCAAGAGTTGCTACATTAGCTGTAGGGACTTATTATCTCACTTTGCCTAGTGGATTGGTTTCAGAATTGGCTTTTGTTATTATGTGCCCACTATTAGTAGGAATTTGATTTTTGTTTCTTGTTTGGAAAAGCAAGGTTTTCCATTTATAATAAAGAACACATGTTGTTCCATTTATTTAAAATAGATATCTTATGGTAGTGCATAACTTAGCAATGGTTTGTATGTTTTAGAACTTGAGAATTCAATCTATAACACGAATACCAAGAAGGCAAATTGAATGATTCAAACTCAACCTATCTCTAGCATTGTCACTTGGGCCACATAAATGAGACCCACATATCCATGTTTCACAAAGGTGGACTTTTGGATTCATTTGATTTTGAATCATATGATACATGTGAGTTATGTTTGTTGGGCAAGATGGCCAAAACCCTTTTCACTAGGTATAGTGAAAGAGCTAATGTCTTATTAGGACATATACAGACTGATGTATGTGGGCCTATGTCTACACAGGCTAGATAAGGCTTCTAATATTTCTTTACTTTTACTGATGACTTCAATAGATATGACTATCTGTATCTCATAAAACACAAGTCAAGATCTTTTGAAAAGTTCAAAGAGTTTACGAATAAAGTGCAAAATCAACTAAGGAAGATTATCAACTACTTTGACTAAATTGGGGTGGAGAATACTTGGACTAAGAATTCCTTGACTTTCTAAAGGAGAGTGGTATAATAGCACAACTCACTCTGCCATGTACAACTCAATGGAATGGTCTATCTGCAAGGAGAAATTGAACCCTGTTAGACATAGTTCAGTAAATAATTAGTCAACTTGACCTTCCAAACTCCTGTTGAGGACATGCTTTAGACACAACTATTTTAACACTAAATGGAGTTCCATCTAAATTGGTTCAAAAGACACGATATAAGATATGGAGTAGGGAGGCATCCCAGTCTATCTTTTATGAAGATTTGGGGCTGCGAGCCTTACATGAAACATCTATCCTTGAACAAGCTAGGGCTTAAATTTGATAAATGTCTTTTTGTTGTATATCCCAAAGAGAAAAAGGGTTACTATTTATACAATTCTTTTGAGTAGAAAGTGTTTATTGCTTAGGTTGGTGTCTTTCTAAAGAAAGAGTTTATCACTAGATGAGCTAGTGGGAGGAAAATAGAACTCCAAGAAATTAAAGAACAACAAAGGGACATTGAGCTCGAGATGGAACCTGAGTAGGCACCATAAGATGTTGTGGTAGAGGAGCATGTTCTTGTAGCACAAAGCTTGCATAGGGCTGGAAGGATTTGGTGTGAGCCCAAGATATATGGTTTTCTTCTGACTCATATTGGTGATGTGATGCTCATGGATCAAGATGAGCTCACAACCTACCAAGAAGCTATGTCGAGGCCAGATTTAGAGAAATGGCTTGAAGCCATGAAATCTGAGAGAGAATCCATATATTAAAACTAAGTATGGACTTTGGTTAATCCACCTGAAGCGGCAAAACCCATAAGATACAAATAGGTCTTTAAGAAGAAGACCGACATGGATGGTAATGAGATTACTTATAAGGGATGACTGGCTATAAAAGTTTTCAAGCAAATTCATGGTACTAACAATGATGAGACTTATTCACATGTTGCCATGCATAAATCAATCCAAATTTTATTAGCTATTTTTGTACACTATGACTATGAAATATGGAAAATGGATGTCAAAACTGTCTTCCTTAATGGAAAACTACTTGATGAAGACTATATGGCATAACCTAAGAGATTTGTTACCCTAGAGAATGGCAATAAGGTATGTAGGTTGCAAAGGTCCATTTATGGACTAAAACAAGCATCTTAAAGTTGGAATCTTCATTTTGATTAAGCAATCAAAGAATTTGGTTTTATAAAAAATGACGATGAACTTATGTCTACAAGAAAGTTAGTGGAAAGTGCTATTGTCATCTTGGTGTTGTATGTAGATGATATGTTACTCATTGGGAATGACATTTCTAAGCTACAGTCTTTGAATACTTGGTTATAGAAATGTTTCTATATGAAGCACTTGGGTGAATTGGCCTACATGTTAGGCATTAGGATCTATAAAGATAGATCAAGAAAACTACTTGGCCTAAGTTAGAGTACATACATTGACAAGGTGCTAAAGAGGTTTAGCATGTAATACTCCAAGAAAGGATTCTTGCCTATGTCACATGGTATAACTCTCTCAAGATCTTAGTGCGTTAGTACACGCAAGAAGAGAGAATGCGTAAGTAAGACAATAAGGATCATCATGTATGGCATGATATGTACTCATCCTTACATCTCATATGCCTTGAGCATAATGAGCAAGTACGAATCAAACCCCATTGAAAGTCACTAGATAGTTATTAAGAACATTCTTAAGTACTTGAGATGGACTAGGGATGCAATCTTGGTCTACGGAGGTGAGGATAAGCTCGTTGCAAGGGTTACACTGATGCTCGCTTCTAATCCAATAAAGATGATTTTAGATCACAATCTAGTTATGTGTTTTACCTTGGGGGTAGTGTTGTGACCTAAAAGAGTTCAAAGTGAGATACAGTAGCTAATTCTACAATAGAATCTAGGTACATTCCCACCTCTAATGCTCTGAATGAAGCAGTTTGGATTAAGAAGTTAATCATAGAACTTGGGATGGTTATGAGCATTACCAACCCGATAAAGCTTTATTGTGGCAACAATGGAGCAATCGCATAGGCTAAGGAACTAAGATCTCACTAATGATCCAAAAACACACTTGAACGCTATCATATCATTAGGGAGATCATCAAAAAGGGTGATGTAAGGATATGCAGGACCTCGATAGATAGCAACATTGCTAATCAACTAACGAAAACCCTTATACAATTGAAGAGTGATAGTCATTCTAAATCCATCTGTATTATATACATGGATGATTAGCTTTAGTGCAAGTGGGAGTTTGTTAGTGTTGTACCTAATAGCCAATCATGATATAATTATATTTTGAACATTGAATCATGATATTTTGTTGAGCCATTATTCTAATCATTATTGTGGAGTGGGTTGTAATAATATATATAGAGACTAGCGTATGTGGAGATTAATATGTGACATGTAGTCTACATATGGGTACAAATTGGAGAACATGTATACTAGATTGACCCGCCATGAGAACACTACATTTATCATTATATGAGTGGCATAAGCATTTCTCATAGTGACCATGGTATATGTAGTCCTTTAACCTAAGGTCATATAGGTTCCCTACATTTGAGTCACATACTTTGATATTACTCCTTGTTACTCTTAATAGAATGAACATAAAGGTGGTCATTGGGTATGTTGCATATCATGCCAAGGGATTTATATGATCAAGATGGGATTTGTCCTTACTATATCATGGAAGTAATATCTCTGCGCCCCTTGATTGAATGAGAATGAGGAAATGAATGGCCAACCATGGATGTTACCACTCTGAGTACTTAAATATAGTGACCATATTTAGTGTGCTTGAGTCCTAGGGCAATGCATGTTCTGTAGGCCATCAGAACATGTACACTACATTTATCCAAGTGGCAACCTTGCTCTTTATGCAAAGATGTGTATATTGGTCCAACCATTAGACATGTCATGCCCAACTTAGCCCCTAGCCCATTTAGAAAGGTTTAGTACCTCAATTCATTAATCATGTTATTCCATTAACCTATTTTATATAGGATTAAGCCCATTATCACTAAGCATAGCTAAGAAACATCTTAGGGGCACTTAAACGATACCAAAAATATGGGCATGTTCCCAAGATATTACTAGTACTAGCTCCTTAATTATTTACGTAAAGGTTTATATTGTGATCTCGAAAACATGCTAGTACTTATGTGGAACTTGTGTGTTCATTTCAAGCTCGTTATCAGACATAGCCAAGTACATGCATGGCAACCAAAACACTAAATCAGGCTTTGAAAACTTTGTTTATTATGCACATGTTCATGACCCACTAAAAGTCCAACAGTCCATGTACCAGCCATTAACACATATTATGGCTAAGTGTTCTTAAAGTCCAGTTTTAACACAAGTTTGGTCATTTAGACAAGACCAACATCATAGCACATGTGCAAACATGGAAAACCACACAAAGAGCAAAAGAACACACTTTGCACCTTAGAGACTTTGCTCCCACAATCTAGACTCTACGCTTATTAGCTTGCTACATAAGCAACCCATAACACTTAGAATACTTAGAATATTGAGCAAATACTTGCTTACACAAACCTTTACCAATAGAAAGAGTATAAAATACTCTTGACCTTAATGCCTTTCAAGTACTCCTTTTCCTACATGAAGTAGAGAATAGCAATGAGTAAAACTCATTAAGGATTCCGTATGGCTCCTACAGCCTAACATAGCACAAGTATAACTTGGCAAAATATAGTCCAAGCTTTTGCAAAGAAAACACTAAAACAAAGAAAACACAAGATACATGCATATAACAATGATAATGTTAATCGGGGGTTAGCACACACATCCAAATATAGAAGCATACACACACACACACAACACTTAACACCTTATTCCCCTGAAGGGCAGAGCAAGCATGATCCATATTTCTCATTTCTTAGGTTAACCATTTTATTAATCCAATATAAAATTTGAGCTCTTTATGCTTGGGAATTGAGTTGGCTGACTCAATTCCTAGCCGTATTGCTTGTACGGAGCTAGCTAGCATAGAGTTGCCTAAGCAATAAAACATAGCCCTCTGTAGCCTTCTTAAGATCACATGGCATCCAATATCCATCACCCAAGGGCCCAAATACTCAAAGAGTATAAGAATCCTTACCAGAAAACCCTTAGCAACTTTGTTGCCTGAAAGCTTTTGAAGCTTGTTTCTTTGTCTTTTTCCTTGCTTGTCGTAGCTAGAACTTAAATTCTAGCTTGAAAACCTACAATGGCTGAATTATTAGAAAGCCATACTCTTTCTTTTTCTAGCTCAAAATTTCCTAAATACCAAGAATACTTGGTTAGATACGTAATACCTCAACAAAGGAGGTATGGCCGAATCTTTGTGCTTGATTTCCTTCAAGCTTCCACTTGATCTTTGTTTGAACCACCACTTATTCCTTGCCTTGGAAGGCCTTAAAAGCTCATGCCCATGAAGACACTTGCTTCAAATTCAAAAATGCCAAGAAATGGCCTTGGCTGAAAGTCTCCTTAAAATGATGGCTTCACAAAGCATCTCTTCCTTCAATTTTTCTTCTTGATTCTTTCTTGGAATGTTCATATGAGCTTGTAAGTACCAAGAACACTTGGTTTAAGCTCTTGGAAGCTCAAGACTAAGCCTTGGCTGAATGTATGAGAGGAGAAAAGAAGCTGGAAGAGTGAAGAGAAAGGTAGCCAAATTTGAGAAAGAAAACGAGGGAGTTGCAGTGAAAGATTTAGGAGAGAGATGGGGAAGAGTGAAATGAATGAATTTGAGAGCCTAATGGTCATGTAATGCCCAGCACTAAGGGGGGAGAGTGAGTGGCCATATGATTCACATGGGCATGTGAATGGGAGACAAATTAGAAGACTTCGGTGAAAGTTGCGAGAATTTGTCAAAAGTGGGGGACAAATAGGTGGCAGAAGGAATTGTAAGTGATGAGTTGGAGGGGAGGTGGCTGAAATTAATGGGAAATTGGGGGGTATGGCCAGCCATGGGATCCTAGGCCATTAAAATTGTCTAATTCCCCCCTTAGCCACACTCTTTCTTTAATTTGAGCAATTGTATCCTTCCACAAAGTTCAATTGAGTCCCTCACCTTTAAAAAATTCTATTTTCACCCCTTTCTCCTCGCCTAAGCCAGGTTTAAGTCCGAGAGTGTCCAACAATCAACATACTTCCATGTCCATCTTATCTTAGTGTCTCCTGAGTTCAATGAACTTAATTTTTGATTTAGGAAATAAAAATTTTAAGCCCTAAATCCTTATAGCCCGAGGCTTAATTACTTAGGATTTTGCAAGAATTACAATACACATATTCAAATACAAGTTTAATTGGCATCATAAACAATGATCAAAGCCACTTCTCATGTCAGTATTGCATTCATGTAAAGTTTCATGCAATTGCACATTTTACATGCATACTTGGTGCACTAGGTGCCCTTTTTATGTGTCCAAACTTTCACACCGTGTCCAACTCAAATTCTACCCATGTCCTCCTATGCCATAAAGGTTTTAAAAGCTTGAATATAATTAAACATTCATAAGGAAATAGGTTTGATGCATTAAATCCATCTAAGTTTTCAATTATGGATTTTATACTTAATCGGGTATAAATGACCATATGAAGAGTACATAGCAAAATTAGCTAACTTTGACTGGCCATAACACTTGATACAAGGCACAAAATCTAGTCATTGAAATTCCAAATTATTTACCTTGAAGTGTTCTAAGTATGGTCAAAAGTTCATAGCCAAACTCATTAAGTATAGAAAGTTATGAGTATTGGAGTACAGGGTAGCAAAATTTGAGCAACTAATGACCATAATGCCCATACAAAATTTCTTAAAATTCATACACTTCATTTCCAAGTACAACACCAACATGGGTAATTCCATACATGTATCAGACACATGGGGAAGCATTTCCATGAATTTTAAGTCACTCTACAAGCATCAAACATCATACTCTTCAAAACAGCCCATAAGAATCAATATGAACAGAATTACACACACTTCAAACTACACTCCATTGATCCATATATCATTTACATAAAGCATACCCAACACATTTACATGTATTTATGCATTACATACATGCCATAACTTAGTTAATACATACACTAAGTTTCTTGGAGAACTTCAAAATCACTAAGCACTCCAAAAATTTGAAGGGGCCAACTGCTGCGTAAGGCAGAAAGTACCATTACTAAAAATAGCTAATGTCCTAAAAAAATCATAAAAAATTTTAGTTAATAACTAAATATGTTGACGTTAATGTGCTTGAAATTTTACAGAGAAATTGAAACCAAAACTATTAGTTTGAATGCTCTCTTTCAGGTGGTCCTGAAAATGAACAGAAAAGGGGTAAGTCTTTTTTAAGAAACTTCGTAAGGGCTGATCTTTAGAAACTTGAATTTGCAACTACATACCTGAAATCCAAAGGCACAAAAACATAAAAAAAAAACAATGCATATACTTGAATATAACCATCAAAATGAACAATAAACACAACAACAAACAAATGCAATGCTGGCAACAACACAACATTGGGGTTAGTTCATAAACATTCAAAAAAATGTTATGTAATCTCTATGGAAGCCCTCCTCAAGCTATTGCTTGGTCTTAAGAGGCAAATTAGTCTTAGTTAATACTAATCTGGGCTCTAGAAACCCCTATAAACACTTTCACCTTTATGCACAAAATCAGAAAGGCCGAAACCTTGGGCTCACTTTCCCCTTTAACCTAAACTTGGTTCATAGAGCTATAAGCCCTTTTCCAAGATTAGTCTTAGCATCATGGATGTTTGATCATCATCTTAGGATAGTAAAAAGCCATGAAACATGAAGATAAAACCCTTACCTATGTTGTAAAGCTTGAATATACTAAGTGATGCACAATGAACCCAAAAACTAGACTTTTTCTCTTTCTTGTTGCATTTGATTATCTTCCTTTTTGTTTTCTTGAAAGCTTGAGCTATTGTTACCACTCTGAAAGCTTAAATACAATGACCATGTTTACTGTGTCAATTTCCCAGGAGGTATGCATGTTCTGTAGGCCATCAGAACAATGCTCACTATATTCCCCAAGTGGCCCTCTTGGTCTTCATGCAAATATATGTATATTGGTCCAACCATCACACACATATTCACATACAATTTCATTTGGAAGTAATGTTGATGACAATCAATTCTTTGTTAATACTTAATATGGGATTTGAGTAAAATCCCCAAGTGCATGTACAATCATATGCACACTTGG
This sequence comes from Aquilaria sinensis, assembly GCA_005392925.1. Lineage (NCBI taxonomy): Eukaryota > Viridiplantae > Streptophyta > Magnoliopsida > Malvales > Thymelaeaceae > Aquilaria > Aquilaria sinensis. The sequence continues at coordinate 196,903 of SMDT01002548.1, read as the reverse complement.
TACCATTGGTGCCCATTTCACATGTCCAAACTTTCACACCATGTCCAACTCAAATTCTACCCATGTTCTCCTATGCCCTAAAGGTCTTAAACCCTTTAATACACTTAAACCCTCACATGGAAATAAATTTGAGGCATTAAATCCATACAAGTTTGCAATTATGGATTTTATACTTAACCGGGTAAAATTGACCATATAAATAGTACTTACCAAAATTAGCTAACTTTGACAGATTATAACTCTGGCTACAGGGTACCAAATCTAGTGATTTAAAAGCCAAATTCTTCATATTGAAGCGTTATAAGTGTGGTTAAAATTTCATATCGAAATTCATTATGTACAGTAAGTTATGGCCATTTTATTACAAGGTACCAAATCTGCACAACTAATGACCATAATGCCCATACAAAATTTCATAAAATTCATACACTTCATTTCTAGGAGCAAAAACAACATGGGTTGAACACTTGGGAAAGTCATTCTACTTAATTTAGAGGCATTCCATAAGCATTGAACATAATTTTCTTTGGAACAACTAATGAGTTGCAAAATGGATAGAATTGAACATTCAACCTCTAACTTCACTTTATTGCTTCATATATCATCCATACACCATCCATAGTGTATTTACATGCATAGATGCAGTACACATATCTCCTAGCTCAGTTGAGTGTGTACACAAGCTTCTTGGAGAGCCTTATTGTTAGTGTTGTGCCCACAAAGCCAATCATGAGATGATTGTATTTTTTGCACATTGAGTGATGATATTTTATTAAGGCATTAATCCAGCAATTACGTTCGTTGTTTTTGATTATGCATAATGTAATAAACATAATTGTAGCCCTAGAACAATGATATTCTTAAACGTCCCTGGTCTAGTATTATTGTGGAGCGGGTTGCAATAATATATAACAACTATCATATGTGGAGACTAATATGAGGTATGTAGTCTACATATGGGTACAAGTTGGAGAACTTGTGCACTGGACCGACCCACCATGAGAACACTACATGGATCGTTATATGAGTGTCATAAGTGATTCTCATAGTGATCATGGTATATGTAGTCCTTCGACCTAAGATCATCAAGGTTCCCTACATGTGAGTCACATACTTTGATACTTTCCTTTGTTGCTCGTAACTGAGTGAACTTGAAGGAGGTCATTGGGTATGCCACATATCATGCGGAGGGATTTGTATGATCAAGATGGGATTTGTCCCTCCTATGTAACGGGAGTGATATCTTCGGGCCCCTTGATAGAGTAAGACTTAGAAAAATGCATGGCCATGCTCAGATGAGTTGATATACGATATCAATGTCATCAGTTTAAGTTGGTCTACTCGGTAATCAAGAAACCAAAGATTGGGCTATACGAGAGTGACACATTCCATGTCTCGTGCTTAGTCTTGATATCTTGGACAAAGGGACAATGGCATATATCGGTGATGATCATAAAGGTTTAGTCGAATCATCGACAATCTTGTCACTTGGGTAGCAATGATGTGTTGCTAGACACCGCTCATTGCTTATGATCATAAATGTGATTTATGATCATTGCCAACGTGGTAAGAGCCTATTGGGTCACACACATAGAGCTATTTGGATCATTAGAGTGCATGGGCTAATAATTTGGGTTTTGGGTTCACAATAATTTCGTATTAATAATGGGCCCAATAGTTGAGCCATTATTAACCCCAAAATTAAAGCCTAATTGGATTAGGGCTTTGAAACCCATTAGGCCTGGAAGTTGAGTCTCACTATAAATACAACTTCTAGTGAGAAATTCATAGGTCTCCTTGCCCTAGCCTCCCAAAAGGACAGCCGCACTCTTCTCTTGCAATTCCTTGGAGGACGCAAGCTAGCACTGCGAGCGCAAGAGAAACGCATCTGCCGGGACGTGGTGGAAGCGTGGTGATCCCGAGAGGCTCGTGTGGATACCATAGAGAGCTTGAACATGTCAACTGTTCAAGTTTTGTGATTCGACTCTACAGTTGAGTGAGAGATCTCAACCGAAAATTAGGTATGAAAATTTTTGAACACCCGGTTTACCCCGTTTCACTTGGATCCTGGAGGGTTTCGGTTAAATTCTGCTGCGCTATTTGGCTCCCGAAACCCAACAGTGGTATCAGAGCTACTGGTGAAACCCTAAATCGGGATTGATGTTGAATCGCATGATGTTATGTGTTCGGTTGCTTTTCGGCCATGATTAATTAGATTGATTCATGATGCATGAAACCGGAACTCGTAATGAACATATGACATATATGAAGAAATGACACTAATTGGTTAATGAGATTAACCCGAAATTGATAGGTATGAGATACCTATATGGATTAGGATTCTTGCAATAGTTGCAAAAACCCTAGCTTTGTTCGGATTCGGCCTGTTCGGGCACCGAAAGTAAGGTATTTTTGGTGGCTCAAATGGAGGAGTCTCGGGTGCCTACTTGCGCGAAATAGAAGAGTTCGGGCTAAGCAATTGTAAGAGAATTTTTTGCGCCGGGAGGCGCTGCCCCCCACACCCCCTGCAAGGACAGCTCCCGTTGACCTCGTCTGCTGACCGATCAGCGGAACCACCGTCCGTTGACCGGCCAGCGGGAGCGCCGTATGCGAAGCGCCACATAAATAAAAACTGGTTAATCAACACGCGAAAATTGGCATGCATCTTTGTTGAATGAGATTTGACATGATATGCTGATTGGTGTTTGAAGCATGGTGCATGGTTATAGCCCTTGATTGGTTGTACTTGTAAATACGGCCTGCGAGTCGTGCCTTTTCTTATCACTCTCATTGTACATTCTCTTCTCACCTTACTCCCCTCGAATGTAACTCGAGGTTTCTATTATTGATGTAATGGTGCATTATGGGATCATCCAAGTTGGTATGTCCAAGGATCATCCAAGGTGGTATGTCCAAGGAGGTGACAACAAAAGGGCAACCAAGAAAGGAAGAGAAGGAGCTTGTGAAGACTCTTTTCTTTTCTTAGGCTTTTATGATATTCTCATTGGCTTGAGAATATCGCATAGTTTTGGCTATAACCATGTCACGTTTACTTTCTTGTACGCATGAGATGCATGTTTTATATTTGTATGTGATGCATGTATAAGACAACCGGAGATAACAAATTGGTGAGATCAAACAAAAAAAAATCCCTCAAACAAATATTAAGTCATTAAATGTGATGCCTTCCAAATGTTGGCACTCGTCAAGACTTTGATCAACATTAGGTGGGTTTGCCAAAGCAAAGCACCTATGTTCATCTTGGTAAGGCGCGATGGGATAATAGTGATATCCAAATTGCTAACTTTGGGTCCGACTTAACTAAGTCATCCTAATAGGATTAGGGACTTAGAGGCATAGAGTTGGGCTTAAGCTCATGAGATGAGCTTGGACAAGTGTTGTTCACCCAACTATCCAAGAGTTGCATAAGATGCAATTGGCAAGGAGTTGCCTACCTAAATAGCTGTAACTTGAGAGAAAAGCCAAAGCTGACTCAGGTTGTGGTCAAATATGGATCTTGGCCCACTAGAATACCTTAGCGCCGAGGTGTTCCGAAATAATATCGAGGGTTATTATTTTGAGGAAAATAGTGGGAGTATCGTTTAATAAAAGTCCTTATTAAATGAATTAAAATACATGACTCTTACACTGCATATTTACTGTTGTAGATAACCATGGCACAAAACACATCGACACTTTCGTTGCGATCGATCCTTGAGAAGGAAAAACTGAATGGGACCAACTTTCTCAAATGGTACCGAAACTTGAGGATAGTCCTCAAACAAGAGAGAAAGGCTTATGTCCTAGAGCAGCCCATTCCGAATGAGCCTGCTGCCACTGCTCCAAGAGCTGAAAGGGATGCTCACAAGAGGCATTCTGATGATGCTTTGGATGTTGCATGCCTCATGCTTATTACCATGGAATCTGAGCTTCAGAAGCAACATGAGAACATGGGGGCGTTCGATATGATCGAACATCTCAAAATGCTTTTCCAAGAGCAAGCTAGGCATGAGAGGTTTGAGACCTCTAAGGCATTGTTTCAATGCAAGATGTCTGAGGGAAGTCCCGTGGGTCCTCATGTGCTCAAGATGATTGGGTACATTGAGAATCTTGAGAATTTGGGATTTGCTCTTCAGAAAGAGTTGGCTATTGATGTAGTCTTGCAATCGTTGCCTGAAAGCTACAGTCAGTTCATCATGAACTATAACATGAACGACCTTGACAAGTCCCTCCCTGAATTGCTCAACATGTTGAGAACTGCTGAGCAAAACCTTAAGAAGGCTAAGCCCATTTTGATGGTTCAAAAGGGCAAGGGAAAAGGAAAAGCCAACAAGAAGAAGGATAAAGCTAATGGAAAGTCCAATGCTAATTCTTCTTCAGCTGCATTGAAACCAAAGGGTGGTGTGGCAAAGGAAGGGGAGTGCTTCCATTGTAAGCAACCTGGACACTGGAAGCGCAACTGCAAGCTCTATCTTGAAGAACTTGCTAAGGAAAAGGGAAGTAAGACTTCCACTTCAGGTATTTTTGTTATAGAGGCTAACTTTTCTACTTCCTCATCTTGGGTATTGGATACTGGATGTGGATCTCACATTTGTGCAAATGTGCAGGATCTAAGTAGAAGTAGAAGATTGGCCCGAGGTGAAGTGGACCTACGTGTTGGAAATGGAGCAAGGGTTGCTGCCTTAGCCGTAGGGACTTATGTTCTCACTTTACCTAGTGGATTAGTTTTAGAATTAGACAACTGCTACTTTGTGCCTACTATTAGTAGAAATTTGATTTCTGTTTCTTGTTTGGACAAGAAAGGTTTTTCATTTATAATAAAGGACAAATGTTGTTCTATTTATTTGAATGAAATCTTTTATGGTAGTGCTCAACTTAGCAATGGGTTGTATGTTCTAGACCTCGAAGATCCAATCTATAATGTGAATACCAAGAAGGTCAGATTAAATGATTCGAACCCGACCTATCTCTGGCACTGTCGCTTGGGCCATATAAATGAGACCCGCATATCCAAGCTCCATAAGGATGGACTCTTGGACTCATTTGATTTTGAATCATATGAGACATGTGAGTCATGTTTGTTGGGCAAGATGACCAAAGCCCCATTCACAGGGCAAAGTGAAAGGGCTAATGACTTACTAGGACTCATACATAGTGATGTATGTGGCCCTATGTCTACACAAGCTAGAGGAGGTTTCCAATACTTCATTACTTTCACTAATGACTTCAGCAGATATGGCTATGTGTATCTTATGAGACACAAGTCAGAATCCTTTGAAAAGTTCAAAGAATTCAAGAATGAAGTAGAGAATCAACTCAGGAAAAGTATCAAAGTGCTTCGATCAGATCGAGGTGGAGAGTACTTGGATCGAGAATTCCTTGACTATCTGAAGGAGTGTGGTATAGTATCACAACTCACTCCACCAGGTACACCTCAATGGAATGGTGTATCTAAAAGGAGAAATCAAACTCTGTTAGACATGGTTCGCTCTATGATGAGTCAAGCTGACCTTCCAAACTCCTTTTGGGGACATGCTCTAGAGACAGCCGCTTTTACACTAAACCGAGTTCCATCTAAATCGGTTCAAAAGACACCATATGAGATATGGAGTGGGAGGCGTCCCAATTTGTCTTTTATGAAGATTTGGGGCTGTGACGCTTATGTGAAACGTCAATCCTCTGACAAACTAGGGCCCAAATCTCAAAAATGCCTTTTTGTTGGGTATCCCAAAGAAACAAAGGGTTACTATTTCTACAATCCTTCTGAGCAAAAAGTGTTTGTTGCTCGAACTGGTGTCTTTTTAGAGAAAGAGTTTATCTCTAAAGAAACTAGTGGGAGGAAAGTAGAACTTGAAGAAATTCAAGAACAACAAGGAGACATCGAACCTGAAATGGAACCTGAACAGACACCACAAGATGTTGTGGTTCAAGAGTCTGTTCCTGTAGCACAGAGCCCACGTAGGTCTGGTAGGATTCGGCGTGAGCCCGAGAGATATGGATTTCTCATGACTCACACTGGTGATGTGATGCTCATGGATCAGGATGAGCCCACAACCTACCAACAAGCTATGTCGGGGCCTGACTCTGAGAAGTGGCTAGTGGCCATGAAATCTGAGATGGAATCCATGTATGAAAACCAAGTATGGACTTTGGTTGACCCACCTGAAGGGGTAAAACCCATAGGGTGCAAATGGGTTTTCAAGAAGAAAACTGACATGGATGGTAATGTGATTACCTTTAAGGGACGATTGGTTGCAAAAGGTTTCAAGCAAATTCATGGTATTGACTATGATGAAACTTTTTCACCAGTTGCTATGCTTAAATCCATCCAAATTTTGTTTGCTATTGCTGCACACTATGATTATGAGATATGGCAAATGGATGTCAAAACTGCATTCCTAAATGGAAAGCTACTTGAGGATGTGTACATGACACAACCTGAGGGTTTTGTCACTCCTGAGAATGCCAATAAAGTGTGCAAGTTGCAAAGGTCCATTTATGGACTGAAGCAAGCTTCTTGAAGTTGGAATCTTTGTTTTGATGAAGCAATCAAAGAGTTTGGTTTTATCAAAAATGAAGATGAACCTTGTGTCTACAAGAAGGTTAGTGGGAGCGCTATTGTCTTCTTGGTGTTGTATGTAGATGACATACTACTCATCGGGAATGACATTCCTGAGCTACAGTCTGTGAAGACTTGGCTAGGGAAATGTTTCTCTATGAAGGACTTGGGTGAAGCAGCCTATGTGTTAGGCATCAGGATCTATAGAGATAGATCTAGAAAGCTTATTGGCCTAAGTCAAAGTACATACATTGACAAGGTGCTAAAGAGGTTTAGCATGCAAGATTCCAAGAAAGGATTCTTGCCCATGTCACATGGTATAACTCTTTCTAGATCTCAGTGTCCGAGTACACCCAAGGAAAGAGAATGCATGAGTAAGATTCCATATGCTTCAGCAATTGGATCTATCATGTATGCCATGATATGTACTCATCCTGATGTCTCATATGCCTTAAGCATGACGAGTAGGTACCAATCGAACCCCGGTGAGAGTCACTGGACAGCTGTTAAGAACATCCTTAAGTACTTATGAAGGACTAAGGATGCATTCTTGGTCTTTGGAGGTGAAGATGAGCTCGTTGTAAGGGGTTACACCGATGCAAGCTTCCAATCCGATAAGGATGATTTTAGATCGCAATCTGGTTATGTGTTTTGTATTGGTGGTGGTGCTGTGAGCTGGAAGAGTTCAAAGCAAGAGACAGTAGCTGACTCTACAACAGAATCTGAGTACATTGCCGCCTCTGATGCTACGAAGGAGGCAGTTTGGATCAAGAAGTTCATCACTGAACTTGGAGTGGTTCCAAGCATTGCCGACCCGATAGAGCTCTATTGTGACAACAATGGAGCAATCGCACAGGCTAAGGAACCTCGATCTCACCAGCGATCCAAACACATACTCCGACGCTATCATCTCATCAGGGAGATCATCGAGAGGGGTGATGTAAGGATATGCAGGACTTCGACAGACAGCAACATTGCTGATCCACTGACAAAGCCCCTTACGCAGCAAAAGCATGATAGCCATTCTAGGTCCATCGGTATTAGATACATGGATGATTGGCTTTAGTGCAAGTGGGAGATTGTTAGTGTTGTGCCCAAAATGCCAATCATGAGATGATTGTATTTTTGCACATTGAGTCATGATATTTTATTAAGGCATTAATCCAGCAATTATGTTTGTTGTTGTGTTTCTGCGTAACGTAATAAACATAATTGTAACCCTAGAATAATGATATTCTTAAACGTCCCTGGTCTAGTATTATTGTGGAGCGGGTTGCAATAATACATAACGACTAGCATATGTGGAGACTAATATGAGATATGTAGTCTACATATGGGTACAAGTTGGAGAACTTGTGTACTGGACCGACCCACCATGAGAACACTACATGGATCGTTATATGAGTGTCATAAGTGATTCTCATAGTGATCATGGTATATGTAGTCCTTCGACCTAAGATCATCAAGGTTCCCTACATGTGAGTCACATACTTTGATACTTTCCTTTGTTGCTCGTAACTGAGTGAACTTGAAGGAGGTCATTGGGTATGCCACATATCATGTGGAGGGATTTGTATGATCAAGATGGGATTTGTCCCTCCTATGTAACGGGAGTGATATCTTCGGGCCCCTTGATAGAGTAAGACTTAGAAAAATGCATGGCCATGCTCGGATGAGTTGATATACGATATCAATGTCATCAGTTTAAGTTGGTCTACTCGGTAATCAAGAAACCAAAGATTGGGCTATACGAGAGTGACACATTCCATGTCTCGTGCTTAGTCTTGATATCTTGGACAAAGGGACAATGGCATATATCGGTGATGATCATAAAGGTTTAGTCGAATCATCGACAATCTTGTCACTTGGGTAGCAATGATGTGTTGCTAGACACCGCTCATTGCTTATGATCATAAATGTGATTTATGATCATTGCCAACGTGGTAAGAGCCTATTGGGTCGCACACATAGAGCTATTTGGATCATTAGAGTGCATGGGCTAATAATTTGGGTTTTGGTTTCACAATAATTTCATATTAATAATGGGCCCAATAGTTGAGCCATTATTAAGCCCGAAATTAAAGCCTAATTGGATTAGGGCTTTGAAACCCATTAGGCCTGGAAGTTGAGTCTCACTATAAATACAACTTCTAGTGAGAAATTCGCAGGTCTCCTTGCCCTAGCCTCCCAAAAGGACAGTCGCACTCTTCTCTTGCAATTCCTTGGAGGACGCAAGCTAGCACTGCGAGTGCAAGAAAAAAGCATCTGCCGGGACACTGTGGAAGCGTGGTGATCCCGAGAGGCTCGTGTGGATACCATAGAGAGCTTGAACACGTCAACTGTTCAAGTTTTGTGATTCGACTCTACAGTTGAGTGAGAGATCTCAACCGAAAATTAGGTATGAAAATTTTCGAACACCCGATTTACCCCGTTTCACTTGGATCCTGGAGGGTTTTGGTTAAATTCCGCTGCACTGTTTGGCTCCCCTGAAACCCAACACTTACAACAGTAATGCACTTTAGAAACTTCAAAAGGCAACTGCTGCGTAAGGCAGAAAGTACCAACACTAAAATTAGCAAATGTGCTCTAAAAATCATGAAAAACTCTAGTTTAATACTAGACATATTGAAGTTCATGTACCTGAAATTTCACAGGAAAAATCTAACAAGAACTATTAGTTTGAATGTTCTCTTTCGTGTATTCCTGAAAATGGACAGAAAAATGAGTAAGCTTTTTGTAAAGAACTTAGTAAGGGCTCTCAATACAAAGTCTTCCATAACAAAGTACTACCTGAAATCCAAAGACATAAAGATATACAAAAACAACACATACACACAAATATGACAACCATATGCACCAACAAACACAACAACAAACACTTATAATGCTGGCAACAATAACACATCAGGGGTAGTTCATAATCATTCAATAAAACAATAAGATATCACCTTAGTAACACTATGGCAGCCCTCCTTAAGCTTTTGCTTGGTCCTAGGAGTCTTTTAGGTCTTATTTAGTACTAACTTGGACTATAGAAACCCTTCTTTCTTGCTGCCATCTTTAGCATGGTAACACTAAGGCTTAAACCTTACCATGCTTCTTTCCCCTTAACCCATACTTCGTTCCTTGAGCTTTTTGCTCTTTTCCAAGCATGGTCTTAGTTTCGTGGATGTTTGAAAATACAGTAAACAATCCAAGAAACTTTAGAAAACCCTTACCTTTTGCTGGAAATCCAATAAACCTTAGATAAACCCAAAAATTAGGGCTTATGATCTTCCTTGATGTTTCGGTTGTTTTCTCTTGCTTTCTCTTGATTGTTTGTAGTAAGGTGGCTATGGTGGATGATAGAGGAGCTTAAGGAAGAACCCTAGTTGCTGGGGGTCAAAATATGGGGGAAGAAATAAAAGAAATAATGATTTTTCTTTAGTTTTTTCTTATTTATTCTATATTTGACCTTGGTGGCATATATGCAAATTTTTGAAACTTTGGCCAACATTTAGAAATATTATATCCAGCTATTTTGGCTAGGAAAATGATTTTTTTTACCACCTTTAACCTTTTCAAAGGTCATTAAAACCTTTAGACAAAAAAGGTGGACACTTGGATCTTTAGTTGGCATTATGCCATAAACGATCAACTTTGCCTTCTTAAGCACTTTGGTCCCCAACAATATCCTTAAATCCATCCATGTCCTTTCTTCATAATTCCATCAATGTCTTTTCTTCACAATTCCATCCATGTCCTTCCCAGAGCCATATTTAGAAATTTGTGCAATTGAATACCCAACTTTTGTAATATTATAATTTAGTTCATAGGTTTCTTGAAAATTAGGCAATACAACAATGCTTTCTTAGGGACCAAACTATCATTATTTGTGCCACTTAAGGGAGTATATATTGAATACTTTACACTTCACAATTCATACACTATGGTGAAAATTAAAGCATATAAGTTTAAGTCCTTATGCTATAATTTTCCATTTTGTAAAGCCGGTAACATTCTCCCCCCCTTAAACATTTTGGTCCGCCAAAATTGCATTTAGCTTGTGATACTCTTCTGGATATCTTTATCATATTCCTTTCTTAGTTTCCCAGGTCACCTGTCTTTCAGATTGGTGTGACTATTAAACTTTGACCATAGGAATAAGCTTGTTTCTTAGCCTTCTGGTATCCTTAGCTAAGATAACTATAGGTTTCCCTTCATATGTCAAACTAGGCTCTAACTGTATGACTTCCACTGCTATAGTATGCTTTGTGTCCAGTAAACACTTCGTAAGCATACTGATGTGGAAAACATTATGAACACTTGACATACTTAACAGTAAAGCCAACCTATAAGCCACCTTGCCAACCCTTTCTAGTATTTCATAAGGACCAATGTACCTTAGAGATAGCTTCCTATGTTTGCCAAACCTCATAGTGCCTTTGGCAGGTGCTACTTTTAGCCACACTTTGTCACCAACCTCAAACTCCAAGTCTATTTTTCTTTTGTTCATATAAGCAATGGTCCTTTCATTAGCTATTTTTAACCTTTCCTGTATCTTCTTGATTTTACTTGTTGTCTTTTCAATAATTTCTAAACCCAGCTCAAGCCTATCCGAGGCTTTCACCCAACAATGGGGTGTCACGCACCTTCTCCCATAAAAGGGCTTTATAAAATGCCATACCAATGGTGGTTTGATAATTGTTATTGTAAGAGAATTTCATCAAAGGTAAGTGTTAGTCTTATTCTTCTTTAAAATCTAATATACAACTCCTGAGCATGTCTTCCAATATTTGAATCATCCTCTCAGTCTGTCCATCAGTCTGAGGATGATAAGCAATGCTCAGGTGGATATTGGATCCTAGTGCATTGTGAAAAGCACTCCAAAATCAAGTTGTAAACCTTGGATCTCTATCTGATACTATGGAGTTTGGCACTCCATGCAGTCTTACTATCTCTTTGGTATACATTTGTGCCAATTTTTCCAGTGAGTCAGTGATCTTTATTGGCAAGAAGTGAGCACACTTGGTTAACCTATCCACAATGAACCAGATTGTATAATGTATTAATGTGGTCATAGGCAACCCAGTTAAGAAATACATTGTTATGTTACCCTACTTTCTAACTGGAATGGGTAACGTCTGTAGTGTTCTTACTGGCTTCTGGTGCTCTACCTTTACTCTTTGGCATGTTGCACATTTAAACACATATGTGGCTATGTCTTTCTTCATGTTTGGCCACCAAAAATGTGTCTTCAAGTCTTTGTACATCTTTTCATTTCCAAGATGGATATTCAGTTTGCTCATGTGAGCTTTTTCAAGTATCTCATTTCTGAGTTCTTGCTCACTAAGCACATATATTCTGTCCTTGAAGTACAGTAATCCTTGCTTGTAAGCAAATGATTCGTACAAGGACATTTTGTCTTTCCCTGAAATCTTTTTCAAGTTTGGGCCCACTTCTTGTGCCTTTTTTATTTCTTCAATTTATCCTAATTGTATAGTCAATGTACAGACTTGCACATTTTTCCATTTCTGCCACTTATGCCAAAGGCATAATAAACTGTTTTCTTCAATTACATCCTTTGTAAAACCACATTTCATTAATCCTGTATACTTTCTGCTTAAGGCATCTACCACCAAATTGTCTTTGCCCTTAGTATACTCAATGTTGCAGTCATAATCTTTGATATACTCCAACCATCATCTTTGTCTCATGTTTAATTCTTTTTAAGTGAACAAGTACTTTAAGCTTTTATGGTCGTTGTATATTAAGAATGAACTTCCCAGTAGATAGTGTTGCCATTGCTTTAGGGCAAATATCACAGTAGTAAGCTCTAAATCATGTGTAGGATAATTTTGCTCATGGGATCTAAGTTGCCTTGACCCATAAGTAATTACATTTCTATCTTGCATTAGAACACATCCTAACCCAGATCTAGATGCATTTGTATAAATGATGTAGGGCTTACTTGGATCAGGTAGGATCAACACTAGGGCTTGAGTCAATCTGCTCTTCAGTTCCTGAAAAATCTTTTCACACTTCTCAGTCCATTCAAATCTTTGACATTTCTTGGTCAGTTGAGTAAGAACTAAGGCAATAATGGAAAATTTTGGCACAAATTTTCTGTAATAACCTGTCAGTCCTAGGAAGCTTCTAACTTTCTTTACAGTTTTAGGTCTTTCCCACTCTTGCACAGTCTTTCACCTTTGCAGGGTCTGCTTTAAGACCTTGTGCATCAATGATGTGTCCTGGAAAAGACACTTCCTTTAACCAGAACTGGCATTTGGAAAATTTTGCATATAGTTGACTGTCTAATAGTGTGTTCAAGACAATTCTTAAGTGATGCTCATGTTCACTTTCATCCTCAAAATACACTAGGATATCATTAATGAACACCACTATAAACTTGTCCAAGTAAGGTTTGAACACACGATTCATCAGGTACATAAATGCAGCAGGGGCATTAGTCAAGCCAAATGGCATAACTGTATACTCATAGTATCCATATCTTGTTCAAAATGCTAATTTGGGTATATCATTTTCTTTTACTCTTAACTGAAAGTATCTAGATCTCAAATCAATCTTAGAAAAGATCTTTGCTATATTAAGTTGATCAAATAAATCCTCAATCCTAGGGAGTGGATACTTGTTTTTTATAGTCACAGCATTCATCTTTCTGTAGTCAATACACAATCTCAATGATCCATCCTTCTTTGTTACAAAAAGAATTGGAGCTCCCCACGGTGAAACACTTGGTCTTATAAACCCTTTTTGAAGAAGTTCATCAAGTTGTTTCTTGAGCTCAGTCATCTCTGTAATTGGCATTCTATGAGGAGGTATGGATATCGGTATTACCCCGATTTGTAACTTGATTTTAAATTCTATCTCTTTTGGATGGGGAATACTTTGCAGGTTTTTAGGAAAGACTTGTGGAAAGTCTCTCACTACAGGTATTCTGTTAACTTTCTCATCAATTTCAACACCATTTAATGTGTAATATTCATCTTCAGAAATCATAGGAATTTCATCCATAACTTCTAGTTCTATGTCATTCATTTTATACACTAATTCCTTAGAATTCACTAATGCATGCACTTCATTATCAGGCAATATGATTTCTCTTTTAGCACAATCAATATTGATTCCATGCTTTGCTAACCAATCCATGCCAATAACAACATCATACTTTGGAATATTTAACACTAGCAGATCAGTCAAAATCGTAGTCTTTCCAACTACTAGCTTATAATTCTTAGCTAGTTCATTAGTAAAAAGACATTAACTACCTGTTGCTTACTAATGATATATTAGGCATGAATTCTATAGACAATTTCATGGATTCAGTTAACTTTCTAGCCATAATAGACACTGAAGCACCAGTATCAAACAACACACTAACTAACACACCATTAAAATGAATGTTACCTCTAAGTGCTCCTTGTTGGGATATCTCTCCCTTATCAATATGGAATACCCTTCCAGCTTTTTGCACTTGAGGCCTTTGAGCTCCAAGAGGACCCTTTGGTTGATTGTCTCTAACGGGTGGCATATTAAGCCTATTCTAGCCTTGGTCCTCCTGCCCTTTTTTTTTGGGCTAAAGGGCAATCCCTGATCCAGTGATTCAAAAATCCAATTCTAAGACATGCCTGTGTTTGAAAATAACATGGCCTCTTGCCATGAAACTTCTTGCATCAAGGACACCTTGGGCCAACAAACTTACTATTGGCCTTGCACTTCATACTAGGTTTTCCAGCCTTCGTAGTGTCCTTACCTTTCATTGGTTTCTGCGGTCTTCCAGCTTGGTTGGTCTCTCCTGGTCCACTAGAAAACCATTTACTTTCATACTCTTCCTATTCCACCAGTAAAGCCTTCTGAATAGCATCATGATATGTAATGGCATTAAAAGGCCTAACAGCTCTCCTGATATCTAGTCTCATGCCTCTGACAAACCTCTTGGCTTTAAGTTCTTCCAACCTGTGGTACTGTGGTGCATATCTCACAAGTTGGTTGAACTTGTGTCCATATTCTAGAACACTAAGTTGTCATGTTGTAGTGCATCAAACTCAACTTGCTTTAGGTCTTTGATGGCATCACTCATATACGGGTCTTGGAACAACCTTGTGAACTCAGGCTAAGTCATCTCCAGCTCATGATTTGTTCTTCTGCCTCTATGGGCAGCATGCCTATCTTTAACACTTCTCCACCACATTTCTGCACTACATACAAGATTGTAGGTAGTCAGAGATACTTCATTGGTGGAGCTTAAATGCATCCTTTCAAACATCTTCTTAATGAATCTTAACCATTCCCCAGCTTTCTTTGGTCCCGCTCTACCATCAAATTATTGAGGTCTTAGGCCTTAAAACCTCTCCAACAATCTGACATCATCAGAGTCTTCAAGATCTTTAACTCTGTGTCCCCTTAACCTGTGCGAATCTTCTGAGTCCATATGGTCTCTACGTCTCTTTCTTCTTCTCCTCTTACTAGGTCTTTCAGCTTCATCCCCCATAGAATGGTCATAAGCTAAGTTATTTGCTCTAGATACTTGGCCTATCTCATACCTGATTCTTCTACCTTTGGGATGTCTTCTATCCTCATCTTCAGCGTTTTCATTCTCTTCATTTTCATCAAAAGGAACATTCACTAGGTTGTTCTTAGCAACTTCCTGGTTCTGTTCCTGTGGTAACGCTTGTGCTACTTGGACTCCTTCTTGTTGAGCTTGTAATAACCTTACTAAGTTTTCATTTATTTGGGCCAGATTTCTTTGTAGTTCAACCCACACCTGTGGTACATTCATTTCAAGTGCTGAGTTTTCTACTTCTTGAACCCTTGGATGCTCTTGTACACCCCTTCCATTTCTGTTTACCTACCTTTGCTTAGTATGAGGTCTTAAGGGTCCTTGATCCCCTCTCCTTATGGCAACCATTTTCCCATTTCATGACAATCAGAAGAGCATAATATATACTGTGTGTTAAGTACTTAACACTAATAGCTGACCCAACTAAGCTATATGTATGCAACTATATCCATCATGTCATATGTTGCATACGCATCATGTCATATGCACATAAACGACATTCAAACCTTGCTCTGATACCAACTTTTGTTACCATTCTAAGAGCTTAAATACAGTGACCATATTTAATGTGTCAATTTCCAGGAGCTATGCATGTTTTGTAGGCCATCAGAACAATGCTCACTATATTACCCAAGTGGCCCTCTTGGTCTTTTTACAAATATATGTATATTGGTCCAATCATCACACACATATTCACATACAATTTCACCCAGAAATAATGATGATGAAAATCATTTCATTATTCCTGCTCAGTATGGGATTTGAATAAAATCCTCAAGTGCATGTATAATCATATGCACACTTAGTATCATTGGTGCCCATTTCACGTGTCCAAACTTTCATACCATATTCAAATCAAATTCTACCCATGTTCCCCCGTGCCTTAAAGGTCTTAAACCCAGTAATACACTTGAACCTTCATAAGGAAACAAATTTGAGACATTAAATCCATACAAGTTTGCAATTATGGATTTTATACTTAACCGGGTAAAATTGACCATCTGAACAGTACATAGCAAAATCAGCCAACTTTGACAGGTTATAACTCTAGCTACATGGCACCAAATCCAATGACTCAAAAGCAAAATTCTTCATCTTGAAGTGTTCTAAGTGTGGTTAAAATTTTATAATCAAACTCATTATGTACAGTAAGTTATGGTTCTTGGAGTATAGGGTACCAGATCCATGCAACTAATTACCATAATGCCCATACAAAATTTCATAAAATTCATACATTTCATTTCCTGGGGCAAAACCAACATAGGCAGGTTCTTACATGTCTTAAACACTTGGGAAAGTCATTCCGCTGAATTTAGAGGCATTCTATAAGCATTAAACATAATTTTCTTTAGAATAGCTAATGAGTTGCAAAATTGACAGAATTGAACATTCAACCTTAAACATCACTTTATTGCTTCATATATCATCCATACATCATACATAGTGTATTTACATGCATAGATGCATTATACATATGTTCTAGCTTAGTTGGGTAAGTACACTAGTTTCTTGGAAAGTCTTACAATTACAATGTACCCCAGAAACTTCAAAAGACAGTTACTGCATAAGGTAGAAAATACCAACACTAAAATTAGCAAATATGCTCTAAAAACGATGAAACACTCCAGTTTAATACTAGACATATTGAAGTTTATGTACCTTAAATTTCACAGGAAAACTCAAGCTAGAACTATTAATTTCAACGTTCTCTTTCAGGTGTTCCTAAAAATGGACAGAAAGGAGAGTAAACTCTTTGTAAAGAACTTAGTAGGGGCTCTCAATATAAAGTTTTCCATAGCAATGTACCACCTGAAATCCAAAGACATAAAGACATACAAAAACAATACATACACACAAATATGACAACCACATGCACCAACAAACACAACAACAAACACATGTAATGCTGACAGCAATAACACATCAGGGTTAGTCCATAATCATTCAATAAAACAATAAGTTATCACTTTAGTAACACTATGACAGCCCTCTTCAAGCTTTTACTTGGTCTTAAGAATTTTTTAAGTCTTAGTTAGTACTAACTTGAGCTTTAAAAACCCTTATTTCTTGTTGCCATATTTAGTATGGTAACACTAAGGCCGAAACCTTGCCATGCTTCTTTCCCCTTAACCCATACTTGGTTTCTTGAGCTTTTTGCTCTCTTCCAAGCATGGTTTTAGTTTCATGGATATTTACAAATACAATAAACAATCTAGGAAACTTTAGCAAATCCTTACCTTTTGCTGAAAATCCAAAAAACCTTAGATAAACCCAAAAATTAGGGTTTATGATCTTCCTTGATGCTTCGGTTGTTTTTTCTTGCTTTCTCTTGATTATTTGCAGTAAGATGACTATGGTGGATAGTGGAGGAGCTTAAGGAAGAACCCTAGCTGCTGGGGGTCAAAATATAGAGGAAGAAATGAAAGAAATAATGATTTTTCTTTAGTTTTTCCTTATTTATTCCATATTTGACCTTGGTGGCATATATGCAAATTTTTGAAACTTTGGCCAACACTTAGACATATTATATCCAGTTATTTTGGCTGAGAAAATGATGTTTTTAACCACCTTTAACCTTTTCAAAGGTCATTAAAACCTTTAGACAAAATGGTGGACACTTGGATCCTTAGTTGACATTATGTCATAAATGATCAACTTTGCCTTCTTAAGCACTTTAGTCCTCAACAATATCCTTAATTCCATCTATGTCCTTTTGTCACAATTCCATCCATGTCCTTTCCTCACAATTCCATCCATGTTCTTCCCAGAGCCATCTTTAGAAATTTGTGCAATTGAGTACCCAACTTTTGTAAGTTTACAATTTAGTCCATAGATTTCTTGAAAATTAGGCAATATAACAATGATTTCTTAAAGACCAAACTATCATTGTTTGTACCACTGAAGGGAGTGTATATTGAATACTTTACACTTCACAATTCATACACTATGGTAAAACTTAAAGCATATAAGTTTAAGTTCTTATGCAATAATTTTCTCATTTTGTGGAGGTGGTAACTTTTCATTTTACTTCTGCCACTTTCGCTACTCGTCCTTACCTGTGTCTTCCTTCAGTCTCACGGCCAATCCTGCCACCTGAGCCTCTGACGTCACTACAGCTCGCCTTCCCAGCCAGCCAACACCTCATCAAGCCACCGTTTAGTCTAATCAAATTGATACAGATTAGATTCAACTTTGTTAAAAGACAGCCCTGTCCTTGCAAATTCAATGAGCCACTGTTACAACCAAGAGATGCGAAGGAAACTAACATGCTTAATCCGTTTGGTGATCTGTTCATTGTGGATTTTGAAGCTATGCTCCAAGTGGTTTTGACCTTGGTAGAGCTATGGCTGCCGCAATCAATTGAATTATCGTCATTGCGATCAATCTGTCATAGCTCATTTTCTGCCTTAGCCTCACTTTGCCCCATGCATTTGAGATTGATCAATATGGTTCTCCAGCATGATATTGACAAAATCGTACCAAAATTCGTTGGATTTCAACTACTGGCCAGTCAATTAGGGGACTGAAATTTTTGGCTTGTAACATTCACTTCCCAGAACACACTTATAAAAAAATAGAAGGTTTTCCTCTAATTGCTAGATCGACAACGAACCAGAGACGATATTTTGAGATCGGGGATGAAGAAGAGATAGGAAGAAGAAGATCCTTTTCAATGATAATGAAAGAGGATAGTGATGGTGCCGACATAGTTAATTCAAGAGATGAGTTATGTTCTTCTGTTGAAGAACAACATCCCTTGATTCCATGGCCAAGCTAACCTTCGTCACTCTTGAATGGCCGTAATCAAAATCAAAACCAACTGGGTGGCATTCAAGCTAGGTCAGGCCATCTATAGGTGGCCGTCCATGCTGGAGAGCTCAACAACAACGGCGCCAGCGTAGTTAATTCAAAAGATGAGGTCTGGATTCACTTTCTGGACAACATTGATTTTGTGGCCACCTCCAAGGACAAGAACCGGTCTAAGCCCAACAAAGGAAAGGATAGGAGAGAAAGAAGGTGAGAAGGGTGGCTTCTGGGTCTGCTTCCCATGGTAGGTTGCCTGAGGAAGCAATTGGTCATGGCGGGGAAGAAGAAAAACAAAGGTGATGGTGTATCTGTGTGATCAACAAGGTTGAGGGTGCTTTTATTGGGAGGAAGAAAATGTACCAATAGAGTTGGCATTTGCCATACAAATTCCGTTAGATTTAATAGTAAAATTAATAAAAGGACTATGGTTGAGATAAAATTTAGTACATTAGAGACTTTAAAAGAACAAAATAAAGGCTAGGGATTTGTTTAAGACAATACAAAAACTGAATTTTCTAATTAAACATACTAAAACAAGAAAGATTAATCTACATTAAGTCGTAATGAAAATCAAATTATTTGATTTAAATTTTAACAAAAACTGAACCAGAAACCATATTGATTCAATGATTTCATCTTATACACCAATACCCTGAATAAATTCGATGAATCAATCTGATTTTGATATGAAACCCAAATAATCTAACTTAGAATCTCTTACAATTGAAATTGATGTAATTTGTATTGGGCCCGAATCCAAACACAATTTACTCAACCTAAGATTAACTCGAACCTAAATAATCCAACTGATTTAAATCCATGATAACTTGATTAAACTCAAACCGAAATAATATAATCCAAACATGATTCAACCCTTCCAATTACATCCTTGCCATTTCTTCGACATTATTCCTTCTCTTGACCACCTGTTTCTGACCTTGCCTGCTGCCCTAAACAAATTCACGTTTAATTCTGTCAATTTTGTCACACGTTCTCCAAAGAGCATTGCTACATTCATGGTATGAGAAAGGGGCCATACGTTATAAGCTTCGAAAATTTCTCTTGGCGGTTGTTGAATGGGGTGGACCAGGAAGGCCCCAGTGCTTTCATCAAACCAAAAGAAACATGATAAGAACTTAATTAAAAAAACCTCATAGGCCCATCTAAGAGGCAACAACCAAACAAACAATTACATAAAAACCACATGAACACAGAACTACCTACTTTTGGAGAGCTGCAGCTCCTCCAGTAATAATATTATCAACTTATACTTGGCCCAGGAACTTTTTAGTGGCAAAAAAACAGAGCCAGGGGAAACAAAAACGGCTAGGTAAATAACTAAAGCAGAAAACCGACAGAGGCTAAGAAGTAACAAGAGCTTCATAATAGCCATTATCAAATTTCATTTCATGGCACCATTGGAACTTATCAACAAAGCAATCACAGAAAAGCCAGTGGAAGCATATTATTGCAGTGCTGTTCATTAGTTCATTGATTGACAAAATAAAATGAGGCTTAGCCCTTCAGAAAACAGAGCTGAAATTTGTATCGGTGAACAGCTGCTGAAGATTCCTTTCAACTACATCAAATAAAATCACAAAACAGATATCAACTTGTTCAAGTTGAACTAACATTTCAAATGATGAATTGCATACTGCAGGGTATCATTGACCTTCAGGTTCAACATGCCACTAGCAAAATTAGCATTGCGAACTTATCATCCAATTGCCATTAGAAGTTGCATGTAGCTGCAGAAGAATCTAGTGAAAGTAGTTACCAGATCAACCCACTAGCATGACTGAACCAAACCCTAAACAGTCGCTTCTTGCTTCTCTACACCTTCTGCTTCCACAGAAACCAGTCCAAGGTTCTCCTCAAGCTTCCTCCACGCATTCAGAAAATTAGGAGGGAACTTCTTCTTGGCAGTACCAATCATCCCTTTAGCAGCCTTCCGCTTTTTCTTCCTCACCAATCCCTCAACCAAATGCTTAAGCGTATTAAAATCAGGAATCTTATTCCTCTTCACACTCTCCTTGAAAACCTTATACGCTTTCTCAAATTCCTCATTCTTGCACATGTAAAATATCAAAGTACGAAAAGTTGCTGCATTCGGGTTACAACCATTAGACTCCAGCCCTTCATATACCTTCTTGGCCTCCTGCAACATACCACTTTTACAATAAGATGTCATGAGATAGTTGTAACTTTTTGTATCTGGTTTCAACCCTGAAATACTCATCTCATCCATCAACTGCTTCACTATCTCTGGCTTCCCACCGGAAATATTCATGATCCTTACGTTATACGCAGCTGCATCCAATTCACACCCTTTCCTCACCATCTCATTCCACAGCTTCTCAGCCTCTTCGCCCATCCCCTTCTTATAAAAACCGTGCAATATGGTGGTGTAAACAAGCGTATTCACCTCCATTTTCATTCTCTCCATCTCTCTCACAACCTCCAGTCCCTTCCTTGGATCCCCAACTTCACAGTAAGACTTGACCAAAATCCCAAAAGATATCTTATCGGGAGAAACTTGGTACCTCTTAGGAATTTCATCCCACAGTTGTTGGACCTTGTCGAAGTGGCGCGACTGAACACAGGCGGAGAGCAAGGCGTTGAAAGAGAGGGAAGATCGAGAAGTACCCAATTGGTCCATCTGATGGAAGGTTGCAACGGCATTATCCAACATTCCAGCGATGCCATAGGATCGGATGAGAGTGGTGAGGAACGGTTCCTGTTTGATTTTGGGGTCTTTCTTGTGTGATTCCAGAAGGCACTCGATATCATTGAATCGTCGAGACTTGGCGAGGCGGCGTACTGTGAGCTCTTGAACGTAGCGTGTGTAGAGAGGGGAGGAGTAGTCTTTGGAGAGGGATGAGTAGATCTCGAGGGCTTTGTCGGCATCGAATTCATTCTGGAGCTTTGATTTGGCTTGGGATACGGAGACAGGGGACGATGGGGAGGCAGCGGAAGGAGTGACAACGGTTTTAGCGCTTCTGCTCACCGTCGCTGTGGAGAGCTGACGGAGGAGCTGAAGACAAGACACCATTTCTCGTTTTCGAGTTCTAAGAAAAGCTCTGCCGAATCTTAGGGCATGACAAACAGCGTGCCTGAGGTTTAGGGTTTTTCAGGATTATTATTATTATTATTATTATTATTATTATTATTTTGTGAAGTACCAAAATCCCCAAAATCACTGTTATCCGCCTAATATTTTAAATGGAGTAAATCGCATAAGTGGTTCCTAACCTTTAGTCATTATTTTCTTTTAGTTTCTAACCTATTGAATGTTTTATTTTGGTCCTAAATCTATTAAAATTATTTATGGACTAAAAGGAAACAATGACTAAAGGTTATGGACTATTCATGAAATTTACTCATTTTAAACGCCTAAAACGTCTTTTGCCCCTCAAACATTTACAACTCCGATACTTTATAGATTAAACTTTAACTTGTATTAACTCACTCTTTAAACTTTGCAAAGTGGGATATTTTGGCCCCATTACCTAGCGGAAACTTGATAGGTATGATCATGTGCCTAACTACCTTTACAAAAACTAATGTTATTGGTAATGGGAGAACTGTAATGAAAGATAAAGTGGAGGAGGTAATTTGTATTTTTTTTTTCCACATAAACCTTAGCCTGCATAACACTTTTTTCTACTCAAGACTTTCATTCGTTGCATTACGAAAGGATACAAAAAAAATTGCAGGGGCCTAATCGATTGATGAGCTTGTCGGGGCTAGAGCAGTGTAGGTTTGTGGAGGCATAACTTTCTTTGACTAACGCTTCTTCATCCTCTTCCTTTATCACTAGAACCTAAACAAACCATAAGTGTCAGATCAAAAATTGTAAAGGAAGGGTGAGAAAAGGGAAGAATCAATCATTCCCACCAATTTAGAAGGATGAAAAAAACATATTCTGTCCATCCCATAATTTTTGCTCCATTTTTCTTTTTGGGTAGTTCCAAAACTTTGCTCAATTTCCTTTTTCATTAACTTTTTCATATTACATTTACCATTATACCCATCCCTCTCTCCTTCACAGACCCCACACACACACATTCTCTCCCCCTTTCGGTGAAGTTCGCCCTCATCAACCAAATGTGCTAATGGCCGACACAGATGATGACAGTATTTGGCGAGATCGATTACAAGGAAGTGATGCGATGAGGAGGTGAATCGAGGATGGAGTTGAGTGGGCCAATGGGAATCAAGACCGGAGGTGGAAAGGTGATGCGAATCGAGGTTAGAGGCAAAGAGGTGATGTGAATTGAGGTCGAAAGCGGAGAGGCAATGCGAATCAATGTCGGAGGCGGAGAGGTGACGCAAATCAAGCCTAGAGGTGGAGAGGTGACACAAATTGAGGTCGGAGGCGGAGAGGCGACACGAATCAAGGTGGGAAATGGAGAGGCAATGCAAATCGGAGATGCAAATTGAGGTCGGAATGGAAGGCCAAATGAGAATCCAAACCAGAATAGACGGACGGTATTCTAGAACATCGAATGGACGAGGAACGCGAGAAGAAGAGAGATGATGGAGGGGCAAAAATGTAAATTAGTGGGCTTTTCTTAAACTATGCGCAATTGCAAATGGAGCAAAGATTTTGGACGGAGGGAGTATAAAGAAAAGAAGTAGAGAGGATTTACGTACTGCATTTATTATTTCTTGTAATTACATTTCTTTGTAAGATTGCACTGAAGGTAAAAGAATCAGTTGAAGAGGGAAGATTTTTTTTTTTTTATTCTCATCCTAAAATTTAGAATAAGTGATTTGTTCCATTCCATCAAGTGTAATTCTTCAAGGTTAGCTCGTTAAAGCTAATATAGCAAGTTGGAAAAAGTAAAATCTCTTCTTATGCTTGTGCTAGCACCTTGGATGAAATCATTGTTCTTTCTTTGTTCAAGTTTCAAAGTTTTTAAATTTATATTGAAACTAATTCTCCTACCTACTTGATAACTTATTCTAAAATTTAGAAAGAGACTACAGTTTGTGCATTATATTTTAGTTACCTACATTATAGTATTGTAAATTTAGAATAAAATCTGAAAAGGAACTTGAACAAAGCACAAGATGTGTAGAATGTCTACCTCTAGAGCATCCATTGTTGAACCTTTTGAGATTGGTAACAAACGACCCAAACTATTATCCCACTCTTTTACCGTCCTCCTAATTGCTCTCCAATGGCTGCCCAAATCCAACCACCAAACCTTGCAGCAATGCGTCTGTTATCACAAACAACCCCATCTGATCAAAGAATTCTCTCATTTCTTTGTCGTTGCTGGGGCATCTTTCCCCAACCGCAATCCTTAAAAATCACATTAAATGTCATTTACCCAAACCATTTCTTCATTTGCATGAAATTTGGAAGATGATGGTGGGGTTTGCGAAGAGAGAAATTCGTTTATCCGCTTTGTTTACTTTTTGGGAAACTGAAAACTAGGATCGGAGAAGCTTACTTGAAGTGAAACCTAATACTTGTTTTATAGATTTTTGCTTACCCATTTGTAGGACCAGATAGTAGCAATCACACTAGAGTTTGCAGTGTCGGGCACTCCGTTTGGAAACAATTTTTGTAATTAGCATTAGAGTTTTTGATAATTTACTAAATAGTGAAAATGAAATTGCTAAAGCTAAATGCTTAAAACTACTATGGCATAACTTTTTCAAAACTCTAACACTAGTCATTGTTGTTGATATCAAACAGAGCCGTTCTAGACCTGTCCCCTCATTGCCCTTAATGCTGAGCCTAAAGGAGCTCTTAACTGACCAAAGACATATCATGAACTACGATGCAGCCTTTAGAACCCCACTTCTAATAGGTTGTCTACATTGGAATTCACATGCAAAAACAAAACAACAACCAGCTTCTAGACCATAACTAGGAGTTGAAAATTGCAGCAGAGTAGAATTTTCATTTATAAAATCACCCCCCCAAAAAAAACCGAACATATTCATTGCCTTTTCTGTCCTTTGGATTTTCGTACCTATCATCCAATGAACCCTCGTTGCCCCTCGATTGGTCTTGGATTATTTGCTTCTTCTTCTTCTTCATTTTTCCTTTTTCACTTCTACTTAATTTGGATATTCAAGCGACAGGAATGTAACCTAAAGTTCCACAATGTATTATTCTAATTTCTCATAAGCCCCAACCATTTCCATATAGCACTTAAATGGTCAAGGATAATAAAAAATTATTAGGCAAAAGTCTTATATTCTCTACTAATGTTTTGGGTTGAGACCAAATCTAACGCTAAAGTCTCTTTTGGTCCCAAATTCCCTATAGTGTTTCACAACAACTTGCCCACTAATGTTTCACAATCAACTCAAACTAGCCACTAGCCGATAAAAAGCTAACAGAAAATGGGAAATATCGCAAGTTTAGAAACTTTGGGTTGATAATGTAACTTCAAAAAAATATTAAGAAATTTATGTAATTTATCCATTTATTCAATGTGAAGGTAAAGAACAAGGATTCTAGTCCATTTTGCCCAAAGCTGCTGCTCCAGCAGTCTAGTTCCTTCTACATAGCTGCTAGTGACCTTCTATAATCTCTAATCTCTAATCTCATGTCTCACCATCTCTCTCTAATCTCCCGCTCATAGAATATGAGAGCAAGAAAGAGAGAGAGAGCTGAAATTTTATAGTTATGAAAGAAAAATCAATGACCATAGGTGGGTTGGAGATTTTTGTAAGAGCTCATAGTTCTTGAAGAAAGCTTTGCCTTTAGTTCCTTTCTTGGTGATTCCCTCTACTCCTACTCTTGTTTTGGGCATTGCCACTCCTCATCCACTTGGTCAAACTTATGGAAGCAAATATGGATAACCTGGATAAAGATAGAGAACGGCTTCTAGAGTCGGGGCTTGAGGGCATTTCAAAAGATCTAAGAATGGTTAGAACTCATCAAAGGTCACCGATGGAACACTTTCATTAGAAGATTCAACCGGAATCAAAGCATCGGTTTTCAACAATGAAAATAGATAAATTAATTGAGTTTTTTAGATGACAAGCTAAATGAGTTGATTGAGAAGGTTGCTAGTGGCCGCAAGCGAGGTGGACTAGAATCCTTGTTGTTTTCCATTTACATTGAATAAATTGATAAATTTTCTAAAGTTCTCAAATTTGTTAAAGGTTGTATTATCACCTTAAACTTTCAAAATTTGCTACTTTTTGTTTCCCATTTTCAGTTATGTTTTTAACGTTAGTTAGTTATTTGAGCCAATTTTAAAATATTAATGGGAATTTGAGACCAAACAAATTTTAGTGGAAGATTTGATCCCAACTCAAAATATTAGTAACAAACTTGAGACTTTTGCCAAATTGCTACAATAACATTCTCACTTTCTTAAAAACTAACCACTATTTAAAGTTTAGAATATATCACTATTCTAATTCTTTATTTTTGGTACATAAGAAGGATCAAAGCAGGATGTGAGAGAGAGCTGCACCCAGAGCCATCTCACTCATGGCACGTCCACATCTAGATGGTAGCAAAAAGCTCCAGTGACCCTATCAAAATAGGCGACCTGGCCCCAGCTAAACTAAGTGGGGTGGCCCAACTTGTCAAGTAGTTAGTGCACTGGTTCCCTCCTGTAATGTATGCTCAATGCGAGAAACACCAAAAATTTCCATAAGCTTGAGACAATTGCTAATGAGAATACCATGTGGATGATCAGTTTGCTCGGTGTTCATTAAATTGGCCACCACTTCAGCATCCATCGCTATTCTTACATCTCGCCACCATCTATCTCGAGCCATACGCAACCCATCTCGTAAACCCCAAGGCTGGGCTACACCACTTTCTTAATTCTAAGTATGAACTTGTAAAATATTTATGTTTTTCACTGTAACCCATCAACTTCAAAGTATTTCCAACGAAATCCCTAAAATTTTCATACAATCAAAATTAGAATCATACTAATAAATCTTGCTTTCCCATAATCTTTCCATGAAGTTTTTATAATGATTGAATCAAGTACACCCGTACACCCATAGGGAAAAATATAATCAAGCTCCGTGACGATAGCAGAACCATAAATTATACACCACCTAGATCAACGCTGGCCAATTAAGTTGTTGAATATAGGATCAATGGCTGCAATTTACCGATTCCACTAAACCTTTAAACAATATTTCATTTATGTTTTTATGACCGACAAAAACAGTGAGAAGGAAACTCAAACAAAAAGAATTTATATACCTAAAATGGTTACAAACTAAGACACAAGAACCTGGTCATATGTTTGTAGAAGGAACAAAGACAAAAGGCCACATGCGTTTTGGTTAGCCTTCATAGTCACCTTGCTCAAACTTGGCATCTGGATAAAATACGGCCACGACTTGATTCCCGCCGAATTTCCGTCCGTTCATCGCAGCCTGTGCTTTTCTGGCACCATCAGCATCAGCATACTCCAGAAACACCTGATGTACGTAGAACCCACACATCAATCAAACCAAGTAGGAAATGAGAAACTTGCAAACAGATTGAAATATGCAGACGGTAGAAATAAAAGCTGAAAAGAGAATGAATAAAATTCATGCTGACCTTTCCTACACCTGGCGACGGCTGTCCATTTGGATTTGGGCGTGGAATTACAGCTTTCACCAATGTACCTGGACAGAATACATGAGAATTTTAGGCCATGAGAAGCATTGCTTGGTTGGGCCAGATTTTCCTTGCAGCTGAATGTAAGCTAGAGAAGACGTTAAGAAGAAAGATATGTAAACACAAAAGAGACACCAAATGCTAAAACATCTAAGGAAATTATACATAGGATCATCTAATAGCCTCACCATGTCTGCCACCCTCTTGTCTCATATCTTCCAAAATGTCTTCATACTCCTCATCATCCTTCAGATCATCTACAGCAATAGCTTGAGTCAAGCACACAACCTTGGACGGTACACTTTCTGGTTCTAACATAATCCTCTTTGGATCAAAAAACATAAAAAAAAATGAAAGAATCAGTTAAAGATGCACATATGATCATTTGTCACGTGCCAAACAATGGAAACACAACTCTGAGAAGCACCCTGATTTTATGCAAAAATAAAAAATAAAAAACCCAGGACTTGACCTCACTTGTAAAGCAATCTGTTGCTGCGCATGTTGAAGTACACTCTCCTGCTCTGGTTTAGGTTGGTTGGCACCCTGGTTTGCTCGTCTAACAGTGAGAGTTTTATCACCCATCTTTATCCCATTCAAAGCAGCACAAGCGATATCTGTGACAGAAAGATCTTTGTATACACAAAATGCATAGCCTTTTGAATTTCCAGTTTCTCGATCTTTTACAAGATCAAAACCACGAAGTGGACCAAATGATTCCAGTAACTCCCTGATCTGTGACTCTGTGAAGTAATAGGGAAGCCCACCCACAAATATTCTGTCAGGACCCTCAAGACCACCAGCACTGCCTGGAGTTAGGCCAACAGCAGAAAGGTTAAGATTAGGATTAGGCTGGCTTGGACCAAGAGCTGCTGCAAGGGATGGGTTATAATCGCTAGGCCTTCTCACCTTCACAGGTGCCCCCTGGAGGAAGAGAAGGCGTACCATTTCTTATCACTTCATTTTGTTTGGGCAATTTTGAGATGAAAAGAACTATAAAAGAATACCTCAAAAATAATTCCATCTAATGCCATTGCATTACTAGCCTCCTCAACAGATCTCATTTCTACGAATGCAAACTTCTTTTCATGGTTTATGTAAACATTAACCACAGCATCACCTGCAAATCACAAATTGCCAAAGTATGGGTTAATCACATCAACAAAGGTATATACTCAGAAAACTGTAATGTACCTGGACCAGCAGTATTTCCACCAATAGCTGCCATAACCCAGCTGAAGAAGGTTGCAACAGATTGTTCATTTGCTGAGGGAGGAAGACCTCCAACGTAGACCCTACGAGCATGCCTAGTTGCCTGAGAAAAAATTTAATTGTCGTATTCTTAAACAACAGTACAATTATAGAGACCCGGAGAGAGCAACAGAGACAGGAAGACAAAACAGTACAATTATAGAGACCGAGAGAGAGCAACAGAGACAGGAAGACATAACAACTCGCCACAACCTGTTGAGTCATTGCCTGGACAGGCATAATTGGAAGGGCCCCAAACTGCTGCAGATGATCAAGAAGAAGAAATCCTTATAAAAAGCATAATCATATAATTGCTATACAAAGCTTGTAAAGGAAAAAAAAATCCACTTTTATCATGACCAAAATTTTGTATTCATATGCATGGGCAGATGAAAACCTGGCCAGCTGCAGGCATAGGAAACAAGCTGGGAAAATATCCAGCAATGGCAGGGTTAGT
The DNA here is from genome assembly GCA_005392925.1 of Aquilaria sinensis. Classification (NCBI taxonomy): domain Eukaryota; kingdom Viridiplantae; phylum Streptophyta; class Magnoliopsida; order Malvales; family Thymelaeaceae; genus Aquilaria; species Aquilaria sinensis. Next base: position 167,661 of record SMDT01002548.1, on the reverse strand, counting down.
ACCAGGAAGCTGACCTGCAAACGGAAAACGTAACATTGGTAATGTTAAATCACATATGGGAATGCTGAAACAATTATTAAACTCCATACATACTTCTGATTCTTCATTTACCATACCAAGTCCAAAACTTTTAACACATATTGCTAGAGAAATTAAGCATACTTATCATGCAAAAATCCAGAGCATTTTTTTGTAAAAACAGCCAGTTGAAGATGAACAATACCGGTGCACTGAATCCTCCTTGTACATAAAGGCTACAGAAGTCGGCTCATGCCATTGCCTTCTTACAACACAAACATACATACAACAAACAAACAAACACAAACACAGACAACCAAAAGGTCTCTCAGTTCCAGAATTATTTCACCAAGTAAAACATTAAAAAGGAAAATATTATACAGTCCTTCCAGAGACCACATATTAAAAGGCTGCAAACTGAAGAAAAAAAAAATGCTTACCAAACCAACACCAGTATTTTCGTATGAACTTTCCACACTAGAAGAGCCAGAAACAGGAGTTGCAGTTATCTGAGTAAAAGATATATATATATAATAACCTCATCCAATTTACCTGTAGCGGTAGCAGCTCCAGCAGCTAACATTGCTGAAGCAGGAGGTGCCATGTCAAAACCGCTGACCCTTTTGCTACAGATGAGATACATCAGATAAGAATCAACCAAACACAATATATGACAACAATTAAACTTGTGAGATTTAAACAGACCATAACCAATGTAGCCTTTAACTTAAATGACCCACCTCTTCGATTGGGATCTTGAACGGGAACGTGATCTTGACTGTGATCTATTTCGAGATCTACCTCTAGATTTATGCCCGTGACGCTCCACTCTGTCTCTCTTGTGATCTCTTTGCCTGAAATTAGACTTACGGAAATTCATCAACTACTTGAGCAAATAGGTCAATCCATCAACGAAACAAAATTTACCATGTTTGAAACAACAAAAAGTTGAACAGTGGTGTACTGGCCTGTAAGAGTCTCGACCGCTGTGATAGTCATCATTATCTTTATCCCTTCCACGCTCCCTTCTATCCCTGCTACGATCACAGTGTGGATCTCGGTGATGTCGCTCAAGGCCCCTTTCCTTATCCCTCTCTCGATCTGTTCTCCTCTCCTTGTCCGTGTCCCTGTCTTTTTCCTTGGACCTATCACGATGTCTACCATGCTCCCTCTCCTTATCACGCCCTTTCTCCTTTTCCCTCCTGCTTGTGGAGTCTCTTTCTTTGTCGCGCATACTATGCTGCAATTTCAATAAGTTCCATTAGCAACAATTTAGGAATAAATTCTGAACTCATAAGGAGGAACAAAAGAGCAATCTTTCAATTCGCTACCAGCTTTTCAACTGTTGATTTCTCATTCTAATCACACATAAAAAATAACCAATCTAAAAGCAGAGACAACGCAATGCAATATAAAAATATGAATTCTTTGACCGACATTTAGATTTTCAACCTGATAACTGCTCGTTAGGGAAGGAAGCATAAACTAAATTCCATCTAAAACATACCGGTTACAAGCCCTCAACAACTATCTTTCTTTTTTCATTCTAATCCGACATCAAAATAAACAATCCAAAAGAAGAGATATCGCAATAAAACGAAAAAGAACCAATTCTTCACCTGCACATAAATTTTCATTCAATCTGAAACCTGAGTGGTAGAGAAGCATAATCTAAATTCTACCTAAAACCTACTACCCACACGCCTTCAAGATTAAGGAAAACACAAGCGTTCTTCGTACCAGAGATTTCGAAACACTGTGATTGTCAGCACCGCCATAAGCACCATCAAGAGGCGGTGAAGAAGATCCGTCGCCGTAATTGTTATCCCCTCTGTCTTCTCCATTGCCACGGAACCCAGAATCGTAATCGGTCATCTCCTCTATATTTCTAGATTATGTTCCTCCTACTACTCTTTCTCTTCTTTTCCCCGCCAATTGATTTTCTCCGCAACATACAACTCCAAGCAAGTGGCAGTGGTAAGTGGAAACTGGCAATCGAGTTCTAGGGCTTGGAACTCGGAACCATGGGGATCTCGTCTCACAAACCCAGAACCCGAATTCCGACCTGGACCGGATTCGGAATAGGGTTCGGGTCAGCTTTAAGGAGCAAATGGAGAGAATTCGGGTTGCCTCTATCCAATCGGAATTTCAATCCCCAAAATAGGGTCAAACCCAACCAACGCAAAAATGGCCAGAATTACTCCCATTTCCGCCCAAGTAACCAAATTGTAGATCCCAACCCAAAACCCACCAGACCAACCCACTAGCTTTCCCTAATCCTAAAACTACAAACGCATAAACATTTAACACACGTGCATAGCCACCTTACTCTCACACCCTCACAGTCACAGACACCTCACTCTCTCCCCCTCCTCTCTAAGGATAACAGTTGGGTGGGTGAAATCCGTCACACATGGATATTCGTCTGTGGCAGACAAGTAGATAAGTAGAAATACATGCGATGTTGTAGATGTGGGCAGAAAATTACACTTGTCTAGAGAGTACAGGTTGGCAGTGGGTAGGGAGTATCCATCATGGGTAAATCCACCCCATCTACCCATCAAACCTACCAAATGGAAATCCCTAGTTTATCTCTAAAGATTGGGAATACCAAAAATTACCTAACCCTAATTCACCTTTAGCTTAGACTTCCTTCACAAATATTCATTCATTCAAATCACAATCACTTCCCAGCCACTGTATATGATATGAATATAGAAGGCACACTCAATGATCTATTGAAGATAACACTTCATGCCTTTGTCACTTCTTATTTTATGGAGGATGAACTTGGATCTTCACATAGAGCTATTGGAACATCCTATGGAGTGTCTTGGAATAATGGCACAACATGGAATAGCCTTTTGGAGTGTCAAGACACAAGAGACACCAAGGAGCCCATGCATGCATCCGAGAAGGCCTTTTTAGTGTCCCAACTTGCCAATTCTTCATACAGCCAAATCTTATCTGCCTTGAAGCTTCAAGACACCTCTATATATCCTAAAGGGAAGCCTCAAGCTGAAGAAACTTAAAAATATAGCTCGGAACTAAGAGTCCCAAGCATAAACCCTAAGTGACACCAAAAGTGCACCCGAGAGCACACTTTAGGGGTTTTGAGTGCTAGTTCATTTTCTGAAGCTATGTTTTTGTTATTTTTCTAGTTTAATTTTGTTATTTACATTATTATTTAGTGTGGAAACTCATTTGGAGCACATGAGAATTAATTAGGTCAAATTTCCCACATGTTTGTGTCCAAACCAAATTCAAAGTCCTAGTTTGACTAAGTTTGCTTGTTCCAATTAGGTTTAGGGTTCCTACAACTTGTATGGTTGCCTAACCATAGTTTCTTATGCTATAAATAAGCCTCTTTTATGCTTATATACATACAGATTTCGTTCCTTAATAACATGGCTTTTGAGAGCCAATTCTCTTGGGTTTTTGGTGAACTTACCTTGGTGCACAAGGAAGCTAGTTTTCTTTGTGTTCTTTATATTTCTTGTTTCTAAACATAGGTTGGTTAGGGGTGGGGGTCAAATTCTAATCTCTTGAAGTGTTGTTTGTCGAACTTGTTAGCATCTTGAATGCGTTTCTCAGTCCTTATACCAATGGGGTTCGCATTAGGAGACACTCAACATTGTGGCATCATTCTTCCCCTTTCCCTTTCTTGCTTTCCACATCGGCACCTTCTTCTTTCCTACATTGGCACATTTTTCCTAATTCATCAATTTATCGTTTTCCTGGTTCAGTAGTTCATGTTCAGTCATCACTATTCTTCCTACTCACTCACCAGTCACTATCATTAACCATTTTGTTTCATTCGATCATTAATCATTAGAAAGAACAGCTAAGCTCTGGCTTCCGAGACCAACAAATAACGGTGCCATTGACACGGCCTCTCGTGGACCTGCCCAAAAAGCCTATGGGAACTTGTCCTACACTAGTCGCAATTGGCTAATTGATTACGTGCACACTAGTTAAAGCATTTATGCTTCTAGTTAATTAATCTTACTATGTAATCATGCATGAGTATGTGTTTTGACTTACTCAATAAAATAAGGGAATAACACTTTAAACATCACCAATGCATTTCATGAAAACCAAACATCAAAACCATCAAAGCATACAAAACATTTATGTGGTTAATTACACATAATCAACCACGTGTAAACATTCAAGCATAAAAGGACTATATTCACAATCAAGAGCAACTCCAGAGTTCACTAGTCAAAATGAACATTGTAGGCAACTAGTATATGAAAACTATACACTAAAATTACACTATTGAGATCCAAAACTAAGCTCCCACCTTATAGCAAACTCCTGGTGGCAAGTTCCATAAACTCTCCCTTGTGCTTTATTAGCCTATGTTAGCCAAATAAACAACTATAGTTAGTACCATAACTTAACCACAAACTAGAATCATAAGGATTCAAATAAAAAATATACCTGCTCGTGAACCTAGCTCAACAACCCTTAATGGTTTCCAGCCTTACAAAACACATCTACACAACGAAGACTAAATGAGTGAGAATCAACGATTCTCAATAAGGGATCTTTCAACCTGTAAGAAAAATCCTAAGGACATACATATACATATAATATATGAAGTTTACTGCACCCACTTGTAGTCTAAGGGCTAACATATGTGCATATATTTGAGTCCCTTGGGACCCTTCTTTTTACTAGTCCTCACATGGACATCACCTAATGTCTAGCGAGTTTGGGCCCCTAACTCGCTCCTATCAAGCTTGGCTTGCGAACGTCCTAGTAAGCTAAGCTTACTAAAAAACCTTCCCTTGATTGTTGTGCAGGTGAACATAGTGGATGCACCTCGCTTGAGTTCCATGGAGCCTACTGGTGTACTAAGCCTCCACATAGTACCTCAAGTCCTTAGACTTGCCTAGGTTACTTGTGTACTATGCTTCCACCTCAAAATCTTATCAAGAGTGACTAGGTTTTCACTTGTGCCTCAAGTAACCTTGCTTAGGCTACAAGTGTTTGAATAAAAAAAATTTAGTTCAAAAATTTTGAAAACAGAAAATGAGGGCCCAAGCTACCCATTCCCCCATAGTTAAATCAAATATTGTCTTCAATGTTTACAATAAAAACATAGATGGGGGAAAAGAAAAAGTAGTACTCTAAAAGTTTTTTTTTGGGTGATTTGTTGGTCTGAACTAGACTTCAGCTTGCTGACCTTATGTTTCACTTCTCTTCTTGTTACCTCCTCACAAAAAATGAGAGAATTACAAAGTGTGATATAATAGTCAAGAACCATTATGTTGTGTAATTATCATCATAGTGACTGAAGTGTGGGGGTTAAAAGGCATGATCAACACCTCCTTAAAAGTGTTCCAAGTTGATAATTTGGTCCCCAAGAAAAGCCTTAAGGATTGCTTATTTGTCAAGTAACCTATGGACTTTTTTGTAAGATTTTGAAAATTCGGGTACTCAATTACAAAACTTTCACAAAAAAGATTTGGAGAGTTATGAAAAGGATATGAATGGTATGAAAGTACTATTGGAGGACCAAATTGCTTATGGAAGACAACTAAAGATAAAGAAAACACAAAAAGGCATAAAGGACCTAAGTGTTCTAATGTAGGCCTTAAGATGTGCATGTTTTTTACTTAAGTCAAATGGTGAAATTATAGGGTTATCCCACATTAAGGAGGGTAGCTAAGGCATGGGATAAGGAAGTCAAATGTGGGCCAAGAAATTAAGGTTAATAAACCATGGTCTTGTAACAAGGAAAAGGACATAAAGCATGGTTAAGACTAGTTAAGTGTGTTTGTACACTTAAGACCATTTAAAGTCCATCTTGGTCCTTATCTCTCCACAATTTCAGCCTCCACTAGCAAAAAGAAAGCTAGCCTCCTCCTGAACACTTTCTCCATAGCCACAATACCTTCAAACTTAAAGCTACTTGAAATTGAAGGCAAAATGAAGCAATTGGAAGCAAACTAGAGCTATTACTTGGGTGCTTCAAGGATCAAGCTTAAAATTTGGCCTACCCATCTTGGTAAGGAGTTCTCTTGCTCTCATGGACTGTTTTTTTACATTATTCAAACATCTATAAAGCTAGGGCTAAGTTTAAAAAAGAGCTATGAGCTTGATGAACCAAGCTTAGTGAGGGGAGTGCACTTAGTGAAGGTTTTGTGACCTAGTATGAAGTGTACAGTAATGACAGCAAATTAAAGGGTTTTTAGAGCCCAAAGTTAGTATTAATTAGTTTTAAAACTCTCCTAAGACTAAGCCTAAGCTTGAGGAGAGCTGCTATAGTGATTTACTTAAGTTTATTGCATGTTTTGTGGACTAACCTATGGTTTATGTTGATGCTGCATTTCATGTGTTTGTTGGTTATGCATGGCTACTACATTTGGTTGTTATATCTTGTACATATGTAGTATGGTTTTGTGTTTTAGTGTCTTTGGATGCAGGTTTCAATGAGTGTCACATTTCCTTAAGAGTACAAATGTTACCCTTACTAAGTTTCACAATGAAACTTACTCCCCTCAAATCTGCTCATTTCAGGTCCAGTAGAAAGATCACATTCAAACTGACCTTTGTGGTTTTTATTTTTTATCTGAAATTTCAGGTACTTAAACTTTCACATGTCTAGTTGTGATCTGGAAAGTTTAGTGATTTTAGGAGCACATTTGATATTTTTAATGATGGTGCTTATTGTGTTATGCAGCAATTGTCAAGCATACTATTTTTGGAGTTCATTGTGTCTCAAGCACTCCTGTAACTTAGAGTGCGTATTTAGCTAAGTTAAGACCATTATATAGTGCATGTATGCATGTACATGTAGTGTATATAAAATGAGACAAGTATGTGAACTTTTGACTAGTGTTTTGGCTATGTATGTGATGTGGTGCAAAGCTGCCTAAGTGTTAAATGATAGGCTGCTTACTTGTAAATTCTCTTTTAGCCACATATTGTTGTTAAATGTAAGAGCATGTATTTCTTATGTATATTGGACATATATGGGATAGCCTTGGAGGGCTTACCCCTTGTGAATTAAGTGCTTGCATGGTTTGGAAAATTTGTATGGGCAAAATCAACCGAACGTGGCAAGATTTTTGACCCTGTACCTAAAGTTTAATGTATCCCTGTGTAAAATAAATCTTGGTATGAAATTTTGACCACATCTAGAGTACATCTAGAGGTTGAACTGGGATTTAGAATTTCTAAATTTGGATCCCTGCAGCCAAAGATATGACATTGCAAAGTTGCCTAAGTTACTGTTCATTTGGTCAAAATTTTGTAACCAACTTAAAAAAATCCATAACTTGGTCCATAGGTGGGCTATTGATGTAAAATCAAATTCCTTGGTTTTCTTAAAGGCTCTACTTGATAATGAAGTAAATAAAATAAGGGTTACATAGCTAGATTAATACATTTTTTTGGAAAAAGTTTCAGGTGCAGTGGCTGGTCACTTACACTTAATAAGATTGCCTAATATGTGGTAGCTAAGATTAAGACTTGTGCTAGTGTTTCCCTTTCTTGCTGCCATGGTGTGCATAAAATATGAATCTGTGTGTAATGGTTTGATCATTATGCATGCATTTACATAGTGCCCAAGAGGGTTACTTGAGTATGCACACTAAGGGTATTGTTCTGATAGCCTACAGAACATACCAATCTTAGGAGTTTTAAATACACAATTTTGGCACCATAACTGGACTACTCCAGAATGGGTAACATTCTAGCCTGAAAAAGTGTAATACCTGGCCAAGAAAAGCAATTGTGAGAACAAAGAAACCTGAAAAATAAAATCAGGAAAATAAAAATAAAATGAAAAATAAAATGAAAACTCTTATTGTTCATGGCACAAAACCACATTTGGGTTGCCTCTCAAAAGCTTCTTTCTTTATTATCTTTGACTAGACAGCCCCTTCTTGTGTCAACTAGAGTGTTTTGAAAATTCCTCATGGAAGGGCTTCAATTTATGCATCTTAGTGTTGAACACTTGTCTGTTTTCAATCTTTTAAGCTCGACTGTATCATGAGCAGAAATATTAGTAATAATAAATGGTCCAATCCAATTATGCTCAAACTTACCAGACAACACTTTCCATCTTTTCTTGTGTTTGAGCAATACCTTTTTTCTAACCGCAAATGGCATCTCCTACTGTTGCTATAACTTGGTCATTTCTTTCTTACTTTTTTGTGCCAACTTTGCTTGGCTTTCAGAATTTTTTCCTTATTCATTCTGCACCAAAGTATCAATTTTTTCAACAAAAAAAAAAATAGAACTATCATTGTCAATTTCCTTTAATGTGTCAAGAATGTTAAACTGTGCAATTTTGCCATCAAATTCTATTGTGAAAGTGCCAGTATCCACATCAATCTTGGTCTTGGATGTCTTTAAAAATGGTCTTCCTAACAAAATAAGAGTAGTTAGGTCACTATCCTCCATATCAAGTACGTAAAAATCAGTAGTAAAAATTAAATCATTTGCTTGCACAAAAACATCATTAACTATGGCCCTAGGATAGGCATTCGATCTATTAGCCAATTGAATCACAACACCAGTTTTATTCAAAGGTCTAAGTTTCAAAGAAGCATATATAAAATATAGCATGACATTAGTTGAATCTCCTAAATCTAACATAGCTTTTTCCACCTTAAAATTGCCTATTACATATGGTATAGTAAACACACCAGGGTCCTTATACTTCTGGGGCAACTTCCTTTGAATTATTGTTGACACATTCTCACCAACTTTGATTGTCTCACCAACTTGTAGCCTTTTTTGTAGGTGCACAACTTCTTCAGAAATTTGGCATACCGGGGCACTTGCTTGATTGCATCTAGCAAGGCTATGTTGATTTCGACCTTCCTAAAAGTCTCAAGAATTTTCTACTTGGTCTCCTTTTTCTTTGATTTCGCCAGCTTACTTGGAAAATGGGTGGAATCAAAATTTTTGACTTTAGAAAAATTGGCTTGTCACTTACCTCCTTAGTTGGTATGTCAAAAGTTGCTGGTTTTGAGCCTTCTTGTTCTTTTTTAAATATTGCCATTTTTGGTGCGATGGTTTGCACTTCTTTGCCACTTTGAAGGGTCATGACATTAACATGCTCTCTAGGGTTGTTTTCAACGTGAGATGGTAGCCTCCTTTTTTTAGCTTCAATTTTGTTCAATGAGGTTGGCAATTGTGAAATTTGGTTCCCAAGTCTTTGATACTAACTCTTGTTTCCTGCTAAAACATTTGAGTGTTAGTGGCTAAAACTTTCATAATATCCCCCAGAGCTATACCTGAACTCGATGCTTGGTTTTGTGGTATAGGGGCTGGTTTGTTATAACTAGCAGATGGGTATAGTGGTTGGTTATTTGGCTACCCATATCTCATATTTAGGTGGTCTCTGCAACTAAGGTTATATTGATTGGCATAGGGGTCACATCTTCTTAGTTGGTTAACAAACTCGCTTACTGTATTTACCTGAGGTGTTATATCCTCTTGCAGTTGTGGGCACGAGTTGGTAAGGTGTCCTTGAGCAGAGCAAATACCACAAGCTTTAGGATTTTGAACTTGTCCTAAAGCAACTTGTCTAACAAGAGAGGTTAGTTCAGAAAGTTGAGCTTTAATACTAGAAGTTCCTACCTCATTTACCTTCTTCGGCACATGGTCTATCTTTGTTCCAAACTACTGTGAGTTGGCTGCCATTTTAGAAATTAGGTAATTTGCTTCTTTGGGCATATTTTCTACAAGTGCTCCTCCACTTGCAGCATCCAACATACTCTGATCCATGAACAGTAGCCCTTCATGGAAGTACAGTAACAACAATTGGTCAAAAATCTAGTGGTGTGGGCAACTAGCACATAGCTGGTTAAATCTCTCCCAGTACTCATATAGGCTTTCTCCGTTGTACTGATGAATCCTGCTAATTTTCTTTCAAATAGTTCTAGCTCTTGAAGCTGGAAAGAACTTCTCTAAAATTTTTTTCTTTAAGTCATTTCAGGTTTTGATTGAACCAAAGTGAAGGTAGTACAACCAGTCTTTTACCTTGTCTGCCAAAGAGAATGGAAAAGCTCTTAGCTTAATCTATTCTTGTATAACTCTCTGTGGCTTCATGGTCGAACAAACTACATGAAATTCCTTAAGTGTTTGTGGGGGTCCTCGCCTGCAAGTCCACGAAAAGTAGGCAATAAATAAATCAATCTAGATTTTAATTCAAAAGCTGCCTCAATATCATGAAAATCAATGCCAAGGGGTTCCTAGACAACATTGGGAGTTGCCAACCCCTTTAGTGTTCTTTGTGTTGCCATCTCCACAGCAATAATAGTTTCTTCTTCGCCTTCAAAGTCGCTATTTGCAGATGTCGAAGTTATAAAATTGACTGCTTGCCTTTTCGTTTTCTTGTTCGCCTTTGCTATCTTCTCAATCTCTGGATCAAACACTAATTCACTTGTACGAGAAGATCTTGGCATAAGCCAATTTACTGAAAAAGAAAAAAAACCTTTAACAGAAAAAGAAATCTCCCCGACAATGATGCCAAATTTTTTGTCGATCGTCGAAATCGTAAAAAATAATTCTAGTTTTAGTAACAACTCAAAATAAATAAATTTATATTATAGCTATGAAAACCAGGTCGAGTCCTAGGAGAAATTTTTAACCAACAGATTCATAATAGAAAACTGAAATAAAAGATTAGGGGGGATTATTTGCAATCAACAATAAAATTAAAAATAATTAGAGAACAAAAATTAAAAAACCTATGAAGTAAGAAATCAATGAAACAATCAAGAATTCAAACCTTGGCATCAGATAATATCTACCACTGAATTCCTACAACTGATCATCAATGCATAGATAGATCAATTAAGACTTTGACCATTTATCGTTCAAGCTATCTTCCTACATCTTCTTAGTTGTAGTTAACCAGAAAGCAAGCGATCCAATTATATTTAACTACTAAACAATTTAAGACAAGCACTTTGATTTAATTTAACAATTACATTAAAAATTAGAGAGATCAATGAAACTAAATAATATAAACACAAGTGGTTGCATTTAATTTAGTTGAATGTTTTCCTTAAGACCTAATGATTTCTAATGCAGCAAATCAATAAACCTTAGTTGTTTCACAAATTAGAGAGACCAAACAATTATGGATTTGATTTCTAACTTAGCAATAGATTGAATCCAAATAACAACTAGCAGGCCTCCTAGCATATAAATGAAACAATCATGAAATTAATCATAAAAGAACATCTAATACTCAAAGTATCAATTGAATGAATAAAACAAATTTGATCTCACATCATTGAATATTTTGGAGTTTTAGTCTCCTTCAACCAAGAATAAAATAAATCACCTGGACATGACCATGAAAAATCACTAAAAAGAAAAGAAAAGAGACGAAAGAGAGTTGGGGAATAGAGATGACCTATGGTAACTGCTCTCTTTAAACACCTAAAAAAATAAACCTAGTGTGCTAAATTCACAACCTCTCTTTAAACTCTCTATATTGTTATAAAATTACCCCACACAAATAAAAAAGATTCAAAATAACTAGAAGTAGTAAGCCAAGAAATGCTTCAGAACATCAGCAGTAACTTCAAGCTAAAATTTGACCTTGATGTACCCCTTAATGGCCGAAGGACTATCGCCTCTCCTAGAACGTACCTCCTATCAAAAGCATGCTCGGGAAGCCTGGCACCATCCGAGGGAGGCACTAGTACTGACCTCGGACTAGGCGAATTCCAGTGCCTCGAACTCTGGATTTAGCCTAGTACCCCAGAGAGCTCCAAAGGTGCAGACAGCCCCCTCGGGGGATTAAACGGATCACCTTCGGGATAGAAGAACCAGCTACCGCAAGCAAGAGAGGATTTCCCGAAGGCGGAACCTGCGAGCTAGGCAGCACCCCGAACTGCGAACATAACTCCCGAAGAATGGTGTTCGTCCCAGAGAACGACTTCGCCCAAAAGACATCGGGAGTACGGCAGGAGCATTTAAGAAGCCTCTGACACATCGCCCACAGACGCACCATGTCACCTCAAACGACGCTCTGACACGCCGACGCCGCCCAGGCCTTGTCACAACCTGTCTCGGACCAAGGCTCGAGGGAGCCTACAAACAGCTACTTGTCCCCTTTGTCCAAAGGTACACAGCAGATCTGACCGAACACGTGTCACGATCTGAACGGGCCAGACACTTCTATAAATACCAAAGAGCAGCCCCTTGCAAACGGTTGGTCAGTCAGTTGAGAGGATACGAACAGGCAAGGCCACTAAACCCTTGAGTGCTCTCTTCCCTTCACCTCTTAGAAAACTAACTTGGGCGTCGGAGGCTCCTCCCCGGAAAAACATCCCGGGGACCTCCTAACCTTTCCTTTTGGGCTCTTCAGGTACCACTCCCTGGGAAACCTCCACTCCGGGCGTTCTCCTCCTCAGGAAGTCCCTCCAGAAACCACCATGTCCTCCAGCGAAGATGTCTCCGGACATCATTTGGCGCCGTCTGTGGGAACCCACCCTCAGGTTGCCGTCGTTGAGACTCGGCGTTCTAAGGACAAAGGACTCCCGAAGTCCCCGTCCGCGCCTGAAGTCCAACCGGCTGCTGAGCAAACTCTTCCAGGGACTTCCACGCCCGAGGAAGAACGTCCTCTGGTCATAACCATGAGCTTCCTCCGTGACTTCCAACGCTCTGTTGTGGCTGAGATGACACAACAGATAGACAGAAGATGGCCACAACAAGCTCAAACCCAAAGGTCTCCTTCACCGGTACGCCCTCGGGAAAAGAGCCCCAAAGCAGTCCGCCGCAGTTCGGGGAGTGAAGACCCACGTGAGGAGTCTTCAACAGAAAATATGCCCCTCGGGGCACGCCTTCCAGGGCAAACGGGGCCCAACCAACCCAAAATTCGACGCCGAAGGAGCCCTTTGCCCGAGACGAGGTCACCCTCTCCCCGACGACGAAGCCATTCTCCGAAGAGGCGCCGTCAATCTCCTCCACCTGAGGAAGAACCTAGCGCCGCCGCCCTCATGGAAAAAATATTGGCAAGGCTGGACAGAGTCGAGAGGCAGGTGGCTCGCAAGCCAGTTTGGGCCAGACTGTCTGAGTCTTTTTGTGGGGATCAGTCTCCTTTCACCCGAGCTGTGGTCGAGGCAGCTATGCCAGGTGACTTCAGGGTACCTCGGCTAGAGACGTACGATGGTCGGACCGACCCACAGGCCCACCTGACGAAGTACAGACGCAGCATGATGATGCACGGTGCGGACGACGCCACCTTGTGCAAGTGCTTCGAGGTCACCCTCTCTGGGCCAGCAACCGCGTGGTACAACTCCTTGGCTCCAGGAATCATCGGAAAATTCCAGGAGTTATCAACAGCCTTCACCCAACAGTTCATCGGGAGTCGCCCGACGGCGAAGATGCCCGTTCAAATGTTCGACATAGCGCAAAGAAGCGGAGAAACTATACGCGACTATGTCGAGAGGTTCAACAGAGAGGCTTTAAGTGTTCCAGACTTTCGGCCCGAAATACGCATCCTCGCCATGACAAGGGGCCTTCGGAGGGATTCCCAACTCTTCTACGAATTCTCCAAGGACCCTCCAGACACACTGGGCGAATTCTACCGACGGGCCGAACAGCACATGACGGCCGAAGAACTAAGAATGGGCGGACCCAGGCCCGAGCACACCCGTGGCGAGGGGTCCAGCCAGCAGGCACGCTATCCGACCGACCAGCCACCCCGACCCCGGAGAATGCGAGGAAGGAAACCCCCGAACTTCACAGCGCTGAACACCACGAGGACCAACATCCTCATGACTCTGGAGAGGCAGGGAACACAAGTTCAGAGGCCAAGGGCCATGACCGCTGAAAATAGAAAAAACATGAAGAAGTTCTGCCAATTTCATCGCGATCATGGCCACGACACTGAGGATTGCTTCCAGCTGAAGAAGTATATTGAATCGCTGATAAAACAAGGCCAACTTCGGCGGTACCTACGGTTGCCTTCCCCGAAGGGGAGGAAAGAGGAGGAAGGAAAGGTAGAAGATGAGGACTACGACTCCGACAGGCGGAGAAACCGAAGTCCGAAGAGGCGCCCTCCACCCCCTGCGGGAGTCATACAAACAATCACGACGGGGCTCCCATCCTCGGAAAGAAAAAGGAAGGCCAGGGAAATAGCTGTCATGGACTATCAAAGTCCAGCGAAGAAGGTATCCCGATAAGATGGTTCCACAGTCGTCTTCCCTCACGACGACCCACTCCTGATCATGGCAAGAATTGGAAACTGGGATGCTGATCATGGCAAGAATTGGAAACTGGGATGTCAAAAGGGTATTGCTTGATGACGGATCAAACGCTGACGTCCTATTTTCACAACTGCTGCCGAGCTTAGGCATATCCATCAATGATCTCAGGCCTGTCACTTCACCGACCTTCGGGGTAGGACCTTCCGAGTTACCCGTCCTCGGGTGGATCGACCTTCCATTAATGATGAGAGGGACTTCGGTCAAAGGAGCAGCTGAGTTGTTTGCCTCGACGATGGCGAGGTTCATCGTCATGGATGTCCCCTCATCATACAACGCCATCCTTGGAAGGCAGACGCAGGGAAATCTGCACATTCGCCCTGACGTGAGACATTTGACTGTCACTTTCGCCACCAAGGAAGGAGACGCAGAAATCTTCATAGATCAGGGCGAAGTAAGAAAGGTGTTCGTCAAAGCCCGAAAAGCCCCAGCAAACAATTTCACACAAGCTGTAGAAGAAGGGGCTTCAAAGTCAAAAAATGGCGAGAAAGAAGTTTCTGGCAAGGTGGAAATGGAAGAAGTGGAACTTATCCCAGGACGAAGTACCCAAATAGGAAAAAACTTGTCCGAAGGAGATAAGAAAAAACTTGTATCCTTTCTGGTAATGAATAAAGACCTGTTCGCCTACTCGCCGAAAGACAGGCCGGGGGTAAATCCGCGCGTAATACAACATAGCCTCAAAGTAAGTCCGGAAGCAAAGCCTGTCCGGCAAAAGAAACGAGGCATCTCAGCCCATAAAAATGACTTCGTCAAAACCGAAGTCCAACGTTTATTGGAGGCAGATGTAATCAGGGAGGTCAAGTACCCCGAATGGCTAAGCAATGTGGTGATCGCCACAAAAGAAGGAAGCAACAAACTTCGGATGTGCATCGACTTCAGAAACCTGAACAATGCTTGCCCAAAAGATTCATATCCTCTCCCGCCAATAGATCAACTGGTAGATTCAACTGCCGAATACGGGCTCCTAAGTTTCCTAGACGCCTTCAGCGGCTACCATCAAATAAAGATGGACCCCTAAGACGAAGAAAAAACAGCCTTCATCACCGAGGGGGGGACATACTGTTACACCAGGATGCCTTTCGGGCTCAAAAACGCAGGAGCCACCTACCAGAGGTTGATGAGCAAGGTCTTTAATGACCAAATAGGGAGGAACATGGAAGTGTACGTAGATGACATGATAGTTAAAAGCAAGCTGCCTGTAGACCATGTCACAGACCTAAGGGAAACTTTTCACCAGCTCAGGACCTTCGGAATTCGCCTTAACCCTGAGAAGTGCACCTTCGGGGTAACTTCGGGAAAGTTCCTTGGGTACATGGTATCAGAAAGAGGCATTGATGCTAACCCAGAAAAAATTAAGGCTCTGTTGGAATTCCGAACTCCTGCCACAATAAAAGATGTGCAGAGACTTGCTGGAAGAATAACCTCCCTTAGCAGATTTATTTCCAGATATGGAGACCGGTGTCGAGCATTCTTCAAAGTCCTCACTAAGGTAGCAAAAAGGGAGGACGACCTCGAGAGTAATGATCGTCCTTGGAATGAGGACTGCCAAAAAGCTTGGGAAGAACTCAAAATCTACTTGGCTCACCTGCCCACTTTGCAATAGCCCCGCGAAAGAGAACCTCTTGTGTTGTACCTCGCCGTCACAGAAAAAGCAGTAAGCTCAGTCCTTGTGAAAGAGGAAGGGGCGAAGCAGTGGCCAGTCTACTATGTGAGCAAGTCCCTGCATGGCGCCGAAATCAGATATCCTTTGTTACAGAAAGCTATATATGCCTTGGTCCTGGCAGGAAGAAGTCTACGACCATATTTTCAGGATCACCCCATCATCGTCCGAAGTAGTTTACTCCTGCGGGACGTCATGAAGAAGGTTGACCATTCGGGAAGGCTCTCCAAATGGTGTATAGAGCTTGGGCATGGCGCCGAAATCAGATATCCTTTGTTACAGAAAGCTATATATGCCTTGGTCCTGGCAGGAGGAAGGCTACGACCATATTTTCAGTCTCACCCCATCATCGTCCGAAGTAGTTTACCCCTGCGGGACGTCATGAAGAAGGTTGACCATTCGGGAAGGCTCTCCAAATGGTGTATAGAGCTTGGCGAACACGACATCACTTATGAACCTCGGAAAGCCATAAAAGCTCAAGCCTTGGCAGATTTCATTGCCGAGGTCCCCATTACCGAGGACAGCCACCCAAGTCCCGACGAAATGAGCCAGAATGGGCCTTGTACGTTGATGGTGCCTCGGGCGCCGAGCACCAAGGAGCAGGGGTGATCATTAAAGGCCCCGAAGGCCTGGAAGTAATGAAGGCCATTAAGTTCAGCTTCAATGTCACCAACAATGTGGCTGAATATGAAGCTCTCATAGCGGGCTTGCGCCTGGCCAGAAAAATTGGTGTCAGAAACTTGAAAGCCCATAGCGATTCCCAGCTAGTAGTTCGGCAAACAGCAGGGGACTACGGGGCGAAGGATCCAACACTGGCAAAATACCATGAATTAGTAACGAAGCTTATTCGAGAATTCGACACCGTGCGAATCGAGAGCGTGCCTCGCAGACATAACGCTGAGGCAGATGAATTGGCAAAATCAAAAGCATATACTGAGGTGCTAAGCCAGCCGAGCATTACAGTGCTGAGCATAATGACTTCGGGAAGAAGCTGGAAAGACCCAATAAGAACATATCTCGAAACCAATACGCTCCCCGAAGACCCCAATGAAGCAGCAAAAGTGCGGAGACGCTCCGGTCGTTTCTTTCTGATTGGAGAAGAGCTATATCGGCAGGGATATGCAAATCCGCTACAGAGGTGTGTTGGCGAAGAGGATATTGAAATAATCCTCCAAGAAGTTCACGAAGGCGCTTGTGGTTCGCACATCGGAACCGACGCCCTGGCAGCGGTGATACTTCGCCAAGGATACTTTTGGCCTACCCTGAGGAAAGACGCTAGGCGGTTCGTCCAGAAATGTGGTAATTGCCAAAGACATGCAAAAATCCAGAGAACACCCTCGGAGCTGGTGACTTCGGCAAACTATCCCTGGCCCTTCGCCGTTTGGGGCATAGACCTTATCGGGCCGCTCCCGACAGCGCCTGGGGGCGTGAAGTTCTGCTTAGTCGCAGTAGACTATTTCTCTAAATGGGTCGAGGCAGAACCTTTGACGACTATCTCGGCAAGAGAAGTGCGCAAGTTCGTGTGGAAAAACATAGTATGCAGATTCGACATACCGAGGGTACTAGTGGCTGATAACGGATCCCAGTTCATAGACAAAGGGTTCCAAGAGTTTATCAGCAACCTCGGAACAAAGATGCACTTCGCCCCGGTAGCTCACCCCCAAAGCAATGGGCAGGTGGAAGTATCTAACAGGACCATAAAAGATGGTCTGAAAAAGAGACTGGGAGAGGCAAAAGGAAAATGGCCAGGAGAACTCCAAAGCGTACTATGGAGCTACCGAACAACGCCCCGAAGGGCTACAGGGGAAACTCCTTTCTCGCTCGTCTTCGGTACGGAGGCCATAATCCCAATAGAGGTAGTGCGACCATCAATACGAGTGCAGGTATTTGATGAAAGTGGAAATGACCTCGGCTTAAGAACCAAGCTCGACCTCGTCGGCGAACATAGAGAAATAGCGGAACTAAGAAGGAAAGCTTTCCAGCAAAGAGTGGCCGCCGCTATAAACTTGCGAGCTAGGCCAAAAGGAATAAAAAAGGGTGATCTCGTTCTCCGAAAGGCGGAATTCGCACCCCGGAGGCCATCACACGGCGTACTTCACGCGAATTGGGAGGGACCTTATCTGGTTCTTGCCGAAGTACGAAGAGGGGTGTACAAGCTCGGTGACGCCGAAGGCGTGGAATTAAAAAACACTTGGCATTCAGATGCCTTGAAAAAGTTCTATGCTTAGAATCTTGACGAAAGGGTTTACATTGTACAAAGTTAGAAAAATTTTCTAGCTACACGGGCTTCTGAAAGAAAGATTCTTGAACAAAAGATATACTAAAATTCCGCGAAGATGGTCGCCAGAATAAGCATGGGTGTGATTTCCTGAAGTCCCTCGAGCAAGCATGTTCGGGACAATAGGAAATGTAAAACCTTGCGAGAATTTCTAAATACAAAGGCTCACAGAGAACCGATCTAATCTTCCGAAGTCTCTTGAGCAAACGCGTTCGGGGCAAAAAGGAATGAACAATCTCACAAAAAAAGACTTAGCCAAAATTTCTTACAGGAAAGAAAAAAGTCTTTATTAACAGACAAGATCGGTTTACAAAGAAGAAGGACTACCAAGAAAGAAAGAGTACAAGGAAGGAGAAAAAGAAGGCAGAAGGGGCCTGAGATAAATTAGGGATTCTCGGCGTCCCGGGAGCCACTAGCCCCTGCATCCTTTTCCGCCACCACCCGCGCCGGAAGAGTCTGAGGCAGGTTCAAGTGCTCGAGCTTGGACCAAGTCCACCGAGGTCCCTCAGGAATATTTAGGGCCTCCAGGAAAGAAAGGTCGAGATCTGGAAACCTCAGAAGAACTTGATGACGAACGAGACAAAACCCGTCTTGAAAACCAACTTTGGTCATCTCGTCGGATTTCCTCTTCTCGACCCCAAGATCATTAAGCTCCTTCTCCAGGTCTTCAACCTTTTTCCTTAACGCCTTCACCTTCTTTTTCCTCGACTCATCCTTCCCCTTCTTCGAAGAATCGACCTCGGCTTGAAGTGCGGCTTTCTCGGCCTCCGCCTTCGCCAGAAGAGCCGCAGAATCCGACTTCTCCTTTTGAAGTGCCTCATTAACCGAAGTCAGCTCCGCCACTTTTCCGCCGAGGTCGGAAATCTTCTGGGAGGAGTCCTTTATAAGTTCTTCTTTTTCCTTCGCAAACTCCTCCCGAAGGGCAGCAATCTCTGACGCCGAAGTCTGGGCCAGCTGAGTGTTCCGAGTGAGCAGGTCCGAGCACTGGGTCTTGTATTGTTCTATAGTCTTTGAAGCGGCGGCCCGGTACATCCCCTGCCTCGCCACCCGAACTCTGAGGAATCCGGCATATCCCAGCAGCTGCAGAAAAACAGAGGCAAGAATGAGACAAGGCAAAAAAGGAAAGGCAAATACTTAGAAGAAATCAGAGACCAAATCAGAAAAAAGAAAAGGGCAAGGTGAGAAACACACCTGGGCGGCGTGCTCGGAAAGCTTCGCGGCGAGGGAGTCATCATCCGGATGAGCCCCCGCAAGGGCCCTGAAAGAAGCTTCAGTAAGAACCCCCTTTGCAATCTCCTTGGCCATTAGCGGGCAGTCTTCGGAGTACATGTCCATGTCCTCCGTAAAAGACCAAAATGGCTCCTTCGGAATCTTCCCCTTCGGGATATGGGCATCCCGAAGGGCCCGCTTCCGGGCGTGCTCGGCAACCCAATCCGGAGGAAGAATCTCCTCTGCACGACAAAAGCAGAAAAATTGTCAAACACAAGTAGCTGCCAAAAAATTCAGAAACTGAGTGTCTAAGGCATCAAACCTGGTGGCACTTCGGCAACGTCGTCGCCAGAATCCAGGGCCCCCTCAGAAGAAATCTCCTTCCCTTTCCTCTTGCGGCGATCTTCGGCAGAAGGGGCTTCCACCAAAGCGTCCAGAAGAGCCGCCGAATTAGGGCTTGAAGGAGCGACATCTGCACCGACCTCAGTCGAAGGCGCAGCAACGGTTACCTCGGGCTCCTCGCCCACCTCCTCGGAAATCTCCGGCATAGGAGGGGGCACGGTCTTCTTCGATCGCTTGGCCGCCGGAGGCCCCCCGCCAGCCGCCTTCCGTCTTCGCGAGGCAGCCTTCTTTGTTTGTTCACCTTTCTCAGCTTGCCCGACAAAAAGCGATCGGTAATAGGCAGCAGTATCGTCGCCCATCTCTGAAAAAGAGAGAAAACATCAGCGTAAGTCCAAGATGAAATTAAAACAAGGGGACTAGGAGATGACTTACTTTCGAAAAAATCGGCATAAGTAATGTCCTCCTGAAGAAGTTTTACCAGCCAGGAGTCCTTCCCAGCAATGGCAGGAGCCGGCATCTCGAGGTCCGTTTCGTGCTCCTTTACCACCTTCAACTCCCGAAGGACTTCTTCGGTCATCAACTTCCAGTTAATTGGAAAGGGGTAAAGGGGGCGCGGTGGGACCTCGGAATCCCAGTCAGAGACCGCTCGGATGCGCTTGTCAAAGTCCGCAAAAATGGGTGTTAACTCGGGAGTTAACAGTATCTTCGGGTCAACGACATCCATCACGAGCTTTCCCTGAGCCCACTTCGTCGGGACGTACGACCAGGCCTCCTCCTTCTTCATAAAGAAGAATTTCTGTTGCCACCCTCGCCAGCTGTCCTTGTTGGCAAAGGTGAACTTGTATTTTTTGCTCCCTGACCCCCGAGGTAGCATGAAATAGAAGCCACCCTTTGGGATCACGAAGAGCTTGTAGTACTGCAGAAAAATGACAAAGTGTGGCTCTATACCGAAGACACCACACATACAAAGAAAAGCATTGAAATAGCAGTACGAGTTCGGCGGAAGTTGGTTTACGGCAATGCGATGGAAATCGCAGAAATCGCAAACCATCTTCGGCGGAGGATACCGAAGTCCGGCCTTCAGTTGGGCACGGAAAACAGTAACCTCGTCACTACGGTTTGAAAAGCTATATTGGTCCGAACGAGGCAACCTCGTAGTGACGTAGGAAGGAAGGAAGAACTTCTTTTTCCATTTTTTAAGTTTTGCAGAAGTAGTGCAGCAGGGGTGAGAAAGAAGGGGTTCCCAGCTTTCGGGAATAGGCATGACTGGCAAAAAACCGAGTTCGGGAAAAGGCAAAAAGCTATTTCGAAGAAAAAATTTGGAAAAACAGAAGAAACTGGAAGCTAAAACCCACCAAACGTTTTGCCAAAATCCGGATTTGAGGACGCCGTCGTGAAATGATTGCCGGAAAACCACTCTGTCAAAAAGCACCGCCGTAAGAGAGCAGGAAAAACACTGCGGCAGTTGAGAGACAGAAGAGAGCAAAAGCAAAAGCAAAAGGGGGTTATGAAGGATTAAGGGTATATATAGACCGAGGAAGGGTAGGCGAATCGACGTCATAAGTGCTGTGCGAAGGCGAATCGTCGCCATAATTGCCCATTCTGCATAAAAAGACGCGCCCGCTGTAACCGATGTAACCCTCTCCAATGACGGCGTGCCACGTGTCAGCAACCACGCCAAATAAGGAACACGCTTTCTGACGAATAGCGCGCCGCCCCAGACTGACACGCCTGGTCACGAGACGAGACGTTTCAGTGACTTACAAAGATTACAGAAAATAGGTTACCTCGGAGACACCAAGAGACAGTCTGTGCTACGTCTACGGACAGAAGGTGTATCTTCGGCACAGGTACCATGCATAAAGCCCCGAAGGGTACCCTCCGAAAGCTGACAAAAGCCAAAGTCCCTACTTCGGCTTCTAGGGGGGGCATGTGATAGCCGAAGGACTATCGCCTCTCCTAGAACGTACCTCCTATCAAAAGCATGCTCGGGAAGCCTGGCACCATCCGAGGGAGGCACTAGTACTGACCTCGGACTAGGCGAATTCCAGTGCCTCGAACTCGGGATTTAGCCTAGTACCCCAGAGAGCTCCAAAGGTGCAGACAGCCCCCTCGGGGGATTAAACGGATCGCCTTCGGGATAGAAGAACCAGCTACCGCAAGCAAGAGAGGATTTCCCGAAGGCGGAACCTGCGAGCTAGGCAGCGCCCCGAACTGCGAACATAACTCCCGAAGAAGGGTGTTCGTCCCAGAGAACGACCTCGCCCAAAGGACATCGGGAGTACGGCAGGAGCATTTAAGGAGCCTCTGACACATCGCCCACAGACGCACCATGTCACCTCAAACGACACTCTGACACGCCGACGCCGCCCAGGCCTTGTCACAACCTGTCTCGGACCAAGGCTCGAGGGAGCCTACAAACAGCTACTTGTCCCCTTTGTCCAAAGGTACACAGCAGATCTGACCGAACACGTGTCACGATCTGAACGGGCCAGACACTTCTATAAATACCAAAGAGCAGCCCCTTGCAAACGGTTGGTCAGTCAGTTGAGAGGATACGAACAGGCAAGGCCACTAAACCCTTGAGTGCTCTCTTTCCTTCACCTCTCAGAAAACTAACTTGGGCGTCGGAGGCTCCTCCCCGGAAGAACATCCCGGGGACCTCCTAACCTTTCCTTTTGGGCTCTTCAGGTACCACTCCCTGGGAAACCTCCACTCCGGGCGTTCTCCTCCTCAGGAAGTCCCTCCAGAAACCACCATGTCCTCCAGCGAAGATGTCTCCGGACATCACCCATTACCTCTCAAAGCTATGAAAGTTATATAGCTCTTTCTTAGCTTCGAAATGGCACCTAAATCACATAAAATAGACATCTATAGCAAAAAATATGCCTAAAATACCATAATTACTTTTGAACAAGCAATGATGCACAAATCACTATATTGACACTAAATTCGACCCCTTAATGTGCAAACTGGGTTTTACATCTGCATATGATTTCTAGCTCCGGATATTAGCTTTCCAATGAATCAAAAATCACTCAGTTTTGATTTCTGTAGCTCAAGATATAAGTTTTCTACTGGAACATCGCCAATCTGTCAAAATCCTGAAAGAACACAACCAAATAAAAACTTGTAAAATTGCAAATTAAATCCACTTTTAATCAATTGAGTCTAGATATGCTTTAAGCTATAAAACATACTTAAAATATATTTTTAAGGTTCAAAACACATTAAAACATACTAAATATGAGGGAAATAAATATAATAAATATAAGTTTATTAGTGTACTAAACCTTTACTCAAGGCACAAACCTATCCACCCTTACTTGGTTCACACTAGAGGAGTGGTAATGACTATGGTTGGATTCATTCACTAGAGTCTTTGAAACTCACTTAGGTGCACTAAGGTTCCCACATTGGACCTCAAACCTGAAGGCCCAACTAGGCTCCCGGTGGTACTAAACCTCACACTTGACTAATGGTGCTCTAATGTGGCCAAATGTCTCCTCGATTTGAACAAAAATGAAGATAAATCTAGGCCAATTCAAGCTTTATAAAACATGGAAATGTTAGCCCTTCCTCTTAGGTTCACGTGGAATCTTGAATTGCTTTACTCGGATACCCGAGTGAAAAGTTATAGGCCAAATACTACAAGGGTGTTGAAGTTTGTGGGTCTAGGAATTTTGTCTATGGGGACGCGTCACCAACCCTTGGCAACTCGTTGCCATAGTACAAAAAATTTTGGTTTCCTATACGAGGACTTGGTGATGCATTCCCAACCTCAGAGACGCATCCTTAGCCTTTCGTGTCCAGAAAAATCCCGTATTTTGCCCCATATACACTTTGGGGGCTTCCAATGCCTCTCAATGGCCGTAGGGATGCCTCCAATCGCCTCAAACCTGCATATATACATGCACTAGGCCACAATACACCATTTAAACTAATCCTATAGTGTCCATAAACACCAAACAAATCATCAAACCCTCACTAGTCCACCATGTTCATCACCATCCACCAATTAACACCATTCACAAAACTTCTTAAATTCTACCACAAGCAAGCTATGAATGGCATCAAATATGCATGAATCATAAATTGCTTACCTCAATTAACCTTGAGCTAGCAACAATCAAGTACCACAAGCCAAGAACATCACAATCCAAGGCTCCACTAAGGATTTTTATAGGTTCCAAAACAATACAAGGTTCATGGCACTAAATTAACACAATCCCATAAAAACCCAAGCTTAATTGAGCTCAAGAAACATGAAATCTTCAAGGATTGGAGCTTACCACATGCATAAACCAAGGTTCAAGCTCAAAAAATGTCATCAAGCTCTAACACCATGAAAATAAGTGGAAAACAAGCAACCCTTCACTTGGGCATCAAGAAAACCTTCTAATTTCATCAAGAAATCATAGGTTTATGAAGATTTGAGGAGGAGATAAAGAAAGGAATAGAGAGCTTTGAATTTTAGGGCTAAAATGGACTGAATAGTGGCAGCCCAACCCTTCCAACAAGTTTAAAAACCAACAAACATCCCCTCCCCAAACTTTTTAATTTTTGACAAAGGGACCCGTTCCTTAAATACTAACTAGGTAATTCATACACTTTGTAAAAAATGCTAAATTGGGCTTTGGCCTTTGAAAACATAATTTTTACTCCCAGGACTCGTTCGACCCTCCGAGGTGCAAAATGACAATTTTTCCTTCAGGCAAACTTAGTGTCATAAACCACTCGAAACCTACTAAACCTTTAATAACTTACTTGATTTTGCTAATTCACCTCTAACTAAGGTTTTTAAGCTAGGGATTTATGAACTTACCTCACTCACCAAGTATCTAGCTAAGGGGGCTATAATAGCCATGGTCTATCTTATTTTTTATCCACTTCTTTTTGTTTTTATTTCAATTAGTGTTTATCTTAACTAGTTTATTTCAATTGCTCACTATATCACTCCACACAACTAAGATTAGTTTGTTATGTTCTTATGTGAATCTTGCTCATTTTATTTTCTTATAGAGAGGAAAGTAATCCAAATGATTACAATTTTCTAAAAAAAGACTAGGAAGCAATCTAAAAGCAAGGTTGCAGAAGGCTTGCTCAATTTTCAATATCCTAAAGGTAGAGAACAATATCATTGATTGTTGAAGGTTATGTTCCATATCCAAAAATCTAAGATACCTAAAAATATTTGCCTTGATTTTTCTCTAACATTTTATCTCTGAGCACTTGTTTAGTAATTTGGGACCTGGATATGAAATGGAAGTTGAAACAAACTATATCCATGGTTCTAAATTTGAATGGAGACTTGATTTATCAATCATTTTTCGTCATTTTGTTGGTTTTTCCAATTGAAGTCATTGAGAATGCAGAAGCAACAAGTGGTATTTCACACTTCATAGATATTGAAGCATTAAATAATTATTCTTGTTGTAAATCCATCTAAGATAATGTTTAAAGCATATTTCTGAATGATCCATTGTATACTAATTCTCCCTAAATATTTTTTTGATTTGTTCACAATGAAACATGTTGAGTGAAATGCCACCTCGATCTCAAACTTTAGTAAATCAAGTTTCGATTGGAGGTTCCACCCATCAAGGCTCCACACTTCAAGGTTTGATTCCCCCAACAACCCCCCCCCCAAAAAAAACCTACTCCTCAAGGGGCAGTTTCACCTTTTACTGTTCCTGAGCAACCTAAGACTCTAAGAAAATCCACTGTAACTTCTAGCCCTGCCAAGGCCAAAGAAAAGCTAGAGTTAAGGCATGTAAAAACCTTTTACATTTGATGTGTGAAAGCATTTCAAGAGGTAGAAAGTTAATGGTACTTAGAAAGTAATATATCTCTACTATAAGAAAGCATTGAGTGGAAATAAAAGAATTGTACAAGTCATCTAAATAATTATTGGAAAGTGTATGCTCTTCATAACACAAGAAATATCAAGCAAACAATGCTTGATCCAAGAAAGGAAAAAGATGGACATGTAGTTATTCGAACCCATGCCTTCGAACAATGAGAGGTAAAGAAAGAGCTTACAACCATGATTTGCCTACAAGAATATCCTTTATCCATGGCTGAATATGTTGTATTTCCGCAATTCATGCATGCCTTTCAACCCCTTTTAAACCCATTTTTTGAAATACCATCAAGAAGGATATCTTTTCCGTTTATGACTAATAAGGCATGTTACTCGGGTAGCTTATGTGGCAGAATAGATAGTGCCCTGAATTATCTTCCACTAGTAGACTCTTAGGGAATTATAATCCCACTTGGTTACAATTGGCTAATTATTTCTCACAGAGTATCTTAAAACTTTAGCATGCAACTAGTTACTGAACTTGCCCTACATAAACAATATACATGCATTCATCTTGGCTAATGCAATAACATGTAAATTTAATAATAATGAAAACTATGTTGCAATAGTTAAATAAAAACATAAGCTAAAACATGCCAGGACATAAAACTATAGTTGCTTTAACTTCAAATAGCAATTGTGTGCATACATCTTAAACTTTGTATGCACCCAAAAGTAACCCTAGTGTTATACATACTGATGAAATCTAGTAGAGGTAAAACTCAGTACAAAGTACTATAAATCAACCCTAACTACTAAGATTTTTCCTTAGCCCTTCACTCTAGCAAGCTGGTTTCAAGTGATGAGCTACATTTTCTTTGAAAACAATTAGCCTTAAACTAAAAAGGCAAGCACTTAGGTTAGTACAAACTTATAAAATCTTATGGATTCACACTTAGAAAAGGGTATCTAAAATAGTACAAATCTTAACCTTAATAGTTGTCCCTTTTCAACTGTTACACTCAACTATCCCAACCTGCACAAAACTTAAGGGATGAGTTCTTAAAGTACTTGGTAAAGGATTTGGTCACCTACTTATAAATATCAAATGCAAGCATGCAAGTATATACACATACATATCTATATAAATAAAAAAATAATAAACAACAAACAGAACAATAACAAACAATGATGTAACATAGTGAATAGTTGAGTGGATCGATGACTAATGCACATGCAATGCACCCAGGACTTCCTTTCACTTGAAGGTGTTCACTTGGTTGTGAGTTCAAATAGCTTTGGTACCTAGGATATTGGCCATCATATCCAATGTTAACACTTAGCCTTAACCCATGAAGTCTTCTTATGGTTCCTTTTCTGCAAGTTGTCACCTACTCAACCTTAACTGCTATCTATAGGCTCCTTAAAGTAAGTTACCACTTACTCAACCTTAGTTGTCTCCTCCCCTTTCTTATTGTGCGAGGTAACTAACTTAGCAATTGTACTTTGCCAAGCTCCCATGAACTTCACATTGGATAGGAGCATGTTGTTTTAGTTTTAGGGCCTTTAAGATCAAGGAATCTTAAGCTAAATGGGTTGATTGAGGTTCAACTTCGTGATGGTAAAGTGAGCCATGAATTTGGCTTAGTGAAGGAAAAGATGAATAGTGATCTCTCATATACTATTCATATCAAAATATCCGAAAATCCTTATTCTCTCTTAACCTTTAAACAAGCTTACCCATTTAATTAACCAAACATAACTTCGTTTTTTAGCTCTAAACCAACCCATTGTGCCCTTAATGAGACAATCTTAATCTCTCTTCTCAACTACTAAGCTAAACACATGCTTAAAACCTTTTAAACATTTAAGCCCTTATCTTTGTTTTTTGGTGCAAATAAGCCCTTCCTTGCTACTTACTAGCTTAAATGAGTCACAAAACTTATGCTCTTAATAATTTTTAGTCCTTTCACTTATATGATCCTAATTTCACTAAAATTACATCATGCCACTAATTTAGGTCAAAATTACCATTTTACCCTTCATGACTGTTAGTTTTCAATTAACACTTATCATCCTTTATAGAGCTTAACTTAGTTGCTTGATTTGTCATTCAAACATTTTTTTGAGTAATTAACTTAGAATTTACTTACCTTGGCATTCGAACTAGGGGAAATACTTGGAGAGCCTTTACATTCTCCTTTCATTTAGAAATTTTTTTCTATGAATTTCGATTCTTAATCGAGCATAGTTCACCACCTTTAAGCGCTCTTGGGACAATTACTCAGCAACTTTTACACTTGAATTAGGCACTTCAGCCACCTCAGGTGCATCTTAAATTCGTTGCCTTAAGTACCCTAGGCATATTGCTTATTGTGGTAACTTACATATGGTCTCTTTAGGTAGTTTTTCAATACTTACTACCAAATGGCCTTTTAGCCTTAAAGGCATCCACATGCTTAACACCATTAGCTATGCACCTTAGTCCATAAGGACTCCTTAACTTTTGGGTGTCATTGTGTGTGATACTCACTGCCTATGACTAAACCCTTGACTTCTCTAGGTAATCTCTTGACACACTCAAGGTCCTTAGCTATCCATTATCTACCTAACTAAAATTTTAGTCCTTAAATCTTAAGGAACCCTTAACATGGTCATTGCTTTTTGTTACCTAAGATTCTTTCTTTAACTAACTAGCCTCTTTTGGCCACAAGTATTCTTGACTATCATAACCCTTTTTCTTGCGCTTTTTTGATCACTTAAGACTTATCCTTGGCACAATCAATTAACATTACTTAGGTGCTCCAATTATTCTATGCTACTCAATATGACACTACCATGTCTTTTTTTCGCCTTATTTTGACTCCTCAGCCATCTTGGGTGTGCACTTGGCTCTGAACTCCCTCAGGCTTCATGGCTTCACTTAGCTCTCTTAGGAAGCTCTAGGACTCTTAGCACTTAGCCCTTCATGGTCTTCCTTAGTTCCTATACCTAGGTGCACTTAGTGTCCTTCCACTTATGCAACACCCTTTTTGCCTTTCATGGGAACTTTAGGTTTATTCACTTCTAACTTTGTACCTAGCATTTAGGCATTTTCAATACTTTTCCATGTTCTTCTTGAAACCCTTAAAAATTTTCCTTAACAACTCAAACCCATCAGGCTAACTCATTCTAAGTGCTACTCATGAGTGCTTCCTATGCATACATTTGGCCGACTAGGACTTACAACTCTTGTGACCCCTTGGGGACCACTTTTGTGCTTATACTTTTCCTCCCTACAATCAGGCATGCACTTAAGCCATTAAGTACAACCTATCCTTATGCACTAACCACCTTGATTATTTAGTGGGATTTATACACCCATAGCCCACAGTCTATGCACCTTTAGGCTTAATATAGACCTATAACCGCCTTAGCCGCAAAGAGACTTACTCACTGCCTATTTGGTCCCAAACTTCACTGAGGCACTTAAAGTCTCTTCAGCCACTATAACTTTTAGAGTTTTTTTCTATGACTTCCTCTAATGTGCACTCAATAATCCAAGGCCAACATTTGACAAACTTAACTTTTAGGGCTTATTGGATAGTTCCAACTACCTTAGCTCCACCAACTCTTCCTTAGGGTTTCTATTCCTTCCTAGTTCAACTTCTTGTCCAAGTGTCTTATTAGTCATTTCTTGATCCACACATAGGCTCTTAGACCACTTAGATACCATTCTTAAAGAAACAAAGAGCCCATATGCTTCTTAGGCTTCATAAGCCTTGATTCAAAGAAATTTGATCTTTAGCAGCCTTGATTCATATGGATTAGGATTATCTCAAGACACACTTAGCTCACTTTGAGCTACTCAGGTCATTCGAGCTCCCTAACTCGGCAGTTCAAATCATACATACTTCTGCCAGCTCTCCGTTATCTGCTCGGGACCTTTTAACAGTGGGTATACTTTAGACCTTAAGAATCCTCTTTCTTACTAACCTTTAAAGTTAATGTAGGTCATACTCTTAAGCCTTATCTTTCCTTGCTTCTTGGCTCTTTTGAGTTTATATTTATCCTTACTATCTAACATCCTTGAACTTCTTAGCAACTAAGAATGCTACTCAAGTCACCTCTACTATGTCAGCCCTCTAGGTAACAGACCGACCATGATCAGGTAAGATTTAGAAGTAGTGTCTTCAACCAAAAGTGACAAGAAACCAAAGTTTATGAAAAATTTCCTAAGTCCATGACACTATTTGGATATGGAATATTTTTATCAAAAACACAAAAGTTGGAGGATTTGGGGGAAGGATGGTTTTTCAAACAATTTAATGTGGCCTTCAGGACATGATTCTTCATCCTCTCTATCTTATTTTCATAGCCCTTTCTCCCCACCAATAAATCATGCCCAAATTTTCTTCCTTGATTTCTTGATGGAAATTGGAGCTCCATAAAGTACCTAAACAGCCTTAAGCTTAAAATTGTTTAGAGGAGACCATTTGTGCCGTTTATCTTAGAGCTTAAATTGGGAGAGCTTGCAAATCCATGGTAACCTCTTGTCCCTTGCTTGTTCTTGGTTTTTTTAGCATCCTCGAGCTTGGATCTAGCTTGATTCATCTTGAATTGGTGCCATTTATGTATAGCCTATATATCTACATAAGGCTTCCTACATTTCATCCATGTAGGATATGGGGGTGTTACACTATGTTTGTGGTTGCTTTTAGACATATGAATAGTTTTTATTTGTATAATGATGCATGTGTATGGTTATTGCTTGTAGTTTAAAATGATCATAGTTTATGCTTTAACTTGTGTTTTGATTACGTTTTATAAATGTTGGCAATTTTTTTTAGTTTTATTACTTATTATGCATAGTACCTTGTAGGTTAATAACTGAATGGATGAAAGGTTTCAATAACGGACAAATAATTTTGTAGCTAACTACAACTAGTATGGAATAGGTTTCATAGGCATCCTAGGGCACTCCTTAGTGGTATGGCTGCCAGATTTACTCTTTATGAGCTGTCTTGGGTCAATATGGACCCTAACTAGGCAACAAGGACTATACTCATTACCTGGAGCTCTTCTTAACAACCTTGGGTTCCCTTAATGGCAGTTAGGTCCTGGTTTCAAAAACCTCTCATGATACTCCATTTTGGCTTCATAGGGGTCATCCCTTAAACCTTAAGGATCCTGGTGCCTTTCTGGTTCCTCCTTACACTCCCACATCGAGTTGCATTTACTAGGGTATTTTGGTGTCACCATTGGGTCTTAGGGTTCAAGTTAACTCCATAAAGCTTAACCAACTTGCCAATTACTAACTAACTTCCCTCTTTAAGGAACCTCTAACTTAGAAACAACTTCATGGCTCTGGGACCTATGGATTATGGTTTTGAACCTTTACTTAATCAACTTCCCATAATTCTTACAACTTCTTAGGATACTATTTTTCATTCTTTCAAATGAAGCTCTAAGGCCATTTAGATGATCCTTGGCTTTATAAGCACTCTAACCCCAACTATAAGTGCACGGAGAATAAAATATCTCTTTCACTTAGTAACCCTCAACAGGTCTAATTAAAACTCACTGATTTCTATTAAGTACTGTAAATGCTTTCTCAGTGACTAAGGCATCTCCTAAGCTTAGCCTTGTTCAGGCCCTAACCTTGGGCATTGACTAGCCTTTAATCAGGCCACACATACCTCAACCTTACTTCTTAGGCATTAACCACAGCCTCCCCTTTTTTGAGTGTTGGGCAAGCTTTTTGACCACTTATGTCATAGTGCTACTAAAACTACAAAAAAAAACCCATCATTTTCCCCATGGAATTCACCATAGGGTCATTTGGACCTTTGTTGGTCACTTGCCTCAATATAAGCACCTTACTGAGTTCCCACTATATACCTGTAACTAGAGATGGCCAGTGGGCCAACCTAGTCAGGCTTGGTCAAAGATTCCAGCTCTGGGCATGGCCTGCTTATAGGCGGGTTAGGCTTAGTCCAAGCTGGGCCTGGTTTTCTCAAATTCAAAAAATGTGAGAAAAATGGTTATAAACATGTGAAATTTGAATAAACATTTTTTAATATAAGGAAAACACCACCACTAGTGTGAATTTTATTAATGAAAAAGCCAAATGACACTTATATCACTTGGAACATGTCTTACACTTGAAAATGGCAAAACGTTATAGGAAATCACTAAAAAGGAAAACCTAAAATCTGTGCTTCATAGCATAATCAGATCCAATACAATCTAAAAATCAAAATGTAAAACATATAATCTACTTCTATGCCTCTTCATCGGATGGGACCTCATCATCGGAGCTCTTCTAGTCTTACTTCCGTAGAGCAACAAGGGTCCAATCCTGGTTGTAGATGTAAATTTCAATAGTCTTAAGTGTGAGCCTTGCCCATTTCTTCCAGATGACTCTCTTTCTGTACTGAAAGCTACCTTGGTGGTGAGGGAAGAAATCAATACTACCAAAATCGTTTATGCCATTATGGACAAGATTGGAAATCTACCTCTTTGTTCCTCCACCATTCCAGAATGTCTTCCTTATTATTCTCGAATAATGTTTGTAGGTAATCATCTAATTCAGCCAATCCCAAGTTTAGGGTCTCAGTCGTTTTAGGATATATATAACATGGTTGAATCATGAAGATGAGGATGAAGTGGAATGTCATAATGGTGTTGGCTCAAAGGCCTTAACCATATCAGAATGATGCTCAGAGTAGAGTTTGTATAACTCTCTTAAATTGTGGTTGGCTTTAACAGAAATAGCAATTGTGGATACTTGATTATATCCTAAATATGTATGGTAGTATGTTTCAAGCGGTTAAAGGCAACTTTTAATTTTTACATTCGAGTTTAATGCACATGCAACTCAATAAATAGGCAAGATATCTTGAAAATAATCAAGCAATTTCTTTTGCATTGCTTCGACGGTGTCTTTTAAAAACTCATCATCCTTGTATTGGTTGAAAATATAAATGATGCTTACAAAATACAACACAACTTGGTGCACAGTTGGATAATAAACCTTAGAGAAAAAGTTTGTTACTTCGTAAAGATACCTTATCAACTCAACCAATTTTAAACCTTTTTTTCCACATGTCATCGGTGAGTGCTTGTGGGTTTACTCTTAAATTAACAAAATGTGCCAAAGGATTTGCCCATAGATGTGCATCCTTCAACATTTCAAAAGTTGAGTTACATTGAGTATGGTAGTCTAGTTTAAACCTTTTGTAAGAAAATTGACCTCATTTTCAATACAAAAAATTTTGCACTCTCGAGCCAATTTGCTTCTTGTCTTTAGAAAAAGTAGTGCATTCCGAATTAGGGTAATTTCAATTTTGCAAAATTTGTAAATTGTTTTGAACTCATAAATTTAATATATGATACAAGTAATGAAAGTGGAAAATTTTTCCTTCAAGCAATGGTTTTATCACATTAATCAATTCCCTTATCGAAGAATCATTGTTAAAAGCATTATCAAAAGAAATGGATAAAACTTTATTAGCACAAAAAATTCGTGTGTAGTTTCTAATATACCCATCATGATGTTCCATTCTATATGGGTAATTTCATGCATTTAAATGTAATGATGTGTTTTTCCATAACCCATTCATCATCTATCTAATGTGAAGTCACATAATAATAATTTTGTCCTATTGGTCATATCCACAAATTAGATATAAATAAAACACAATGATCAAGGGTAGACAAATATGCTTGCAAATCACATCTCCTAACTTCATATAGCTTAAAAATCTTTCTTCTAACAGTTTGCTCAAATGTATTCTTATAATCCGAGTTCAAATTTTCAACAGTAAATGTCTCTAAATGCTCGTCTTTCACTTGTTTGAATGGTTTTTCCATAATCATCAATTAAACCTTATCTAGCAGTTTTTGGGTTGCAATGAAAAATACTTGGACTGCCGGAGCTCCCCACTCCTATCAGTTGGGTTTTTCCACTAGAAGTGTTAGCAAGATTTCCATGCTCAAATGTCGAGTAAATGTTCCATGTTTGAAATTTAGCTTGTGAGTGATTTGTTGCCACAGTGTTTGCTCGAAATGCACCCATATTAAAGCCCTCAAATTCCCAAATTTTTTTTGTGTGGCCTTGGGTTGCGAGCTTTGCAGTGTTAATTGTGACCTTTTGGCGTTAGTCAGCCTTAGGTCAGGGTGGACCTATTCAACTTCATTATCATAGAGTTGATCATCGAGGCCTAAGTCGTAGTTTGTTACGTTGATGTTGGTATCATCATCGGCCACTTCTTGGATATGGATGCCTCGGCTTTTGTGAAACAAGTGGCCTTCGAAAAATGAGCTAACTGTAGTGTGGGATAAGAAGCTTATGGTACCCTTGCAATTGTTCTTTCCTTATAAAGCCATGAGTAAGAGAAAATAATTGTAGATAAATAAGATATTACAAGGAGATTAAGAAACTATTAGCAAGAGATTAAGAAAAATAGATGAGAGATAGTAGAGACGATGAAAGAATGTTGTAGGTGGAAAAGAGAGCTTGGTGTAAGGATGTGTGGGCATGCAGCTATCTATTAATAGTGGAGCCAACATTTTGATCTTCCCAAAAAGGCCTAAAAAACTAATGTTTATAAGAGTTAGGGGGGATAAAAAATTATGGGGCTTTTTTTTTAATTCTGGAGCAATTTGGGGGGTTTGGGTATGATTATTCCATTTTTTTTGAATTTTTAAAGCAGGCAATGGTCAGCTCCCAATGGCCAACCCGGCCAAGCCCGGCTTGGACCTAGCCAATTAAGGCCAAGTTGATCTAGTTCTAAGTCCAAACCAAACCCTAGTTCTAAGTCCAAACAAAGCCTAGGTCGGGCCAAAATCCTATTTGGGCTTTCCTCCTCCACCAAGCCCATATTTGGCCCACCTTATCCAAATTTTTTTCTTACTTGGCCGTGCCCAGGGTTTGACTAAGTTGGGCTAAGTTTGATCTAGACTAGGCCCGGGTCGGGTTTAGTCTACCCGACCCATTGGCCATCTCTATCTATAACCAAAGCTAGAAAATAAATCCTTGAACACTTATAAGCGGTACTTACCATATGTAGCAAAAAGAGCATACTTGGATCTTAGTTAATTGTTACCTCCACTAGAACCATTGGCTTGCTTTAATACCAACTATAGTGGACCATGGTCCTATTACCCTAAGTTATCTAACACTAATAGGCTCTTAGGAAACTATGATCACACTTGGTTACAGCTGGCTAGTTATTACTTGCAGAGTATCTTCAAACTTTTCGTGCAGCTAGTTACTTAACTTACCTTGCATATACAATATGCATGCATTCATCCTAGATAATGGAATAATAAGAAAATAAAACAATAATGAAAACATGTCACAAAATTTAAATAAAAACACAAGTTAAAACAAGCAAGACATAAAACTTTAATTGCTTTTACTTGTAATTCAAAAAACTTATTCAAGGAATTAGCTTGGAATTTACTTACCTTTGTATCGTAATTAAGGAAAACAATTGTAGAGCCTTTATAGCTTGTTACTCTGGCGGCTTGTTTACAGAGGTGTGCTCAGCTAATGAAGTTAGAATACAATTTTGGCTTTAGGCAATCCACCCCCTAGGGCCCCTCTATAGGGAGGGTTGTCCCTTGCCCTACTAGCTAACTAGCTATTAATAACGTCATTATGGTTTCTAAAGTGATTAATAAATTGGTACAAACCCATGTTAATTGGCATGTATTATATTTTAAATGTGACATAACTTGATACTTTGTTTCTTGTTTGCAGCATGGTGCAAGGTTTATAGCCCTAGTTGGTTGTATTTATAAAGGATGAGATAAGAGATAAGGACTTTAAGTCTCCTTCTCCAGCCATAACCACGTCATTTTTGCTCCAAGAAGCACCCAAAACCAACCCTAAATGTTTCTAGCTAAAGAAAAGCTTCCGAATCAAATTTCTTGGTAGTTCAAGCTTAATAGCTTGTTGGAGCAAGAAACCACATTTTCCTCTTTGGTAAGCTTCAATTTTTCATTTTAGGTTGAGATTGGTGGCATATTTGTGTAGAATAAGGCTTGCGTACATTAGATAATCAGTCCTTAAGCTTGATTCTTACTTGTGAAGGGTGAATTGCAAGCCTGATTAGCTTGTTGTGCAAGTGGTCCAAAGAGAAAAGTTTGGGTCTCACAAAGAAGGTAAAGGTTTATAGCTATGTTTTTTTATGCTCAAATTCTAGTTATATTACATGTTTATGATGCACTAGAAATTGATTTGCTAAGCTCAAACAAGATATGCTTACATTATTTTGCAAAGGAGATGCAAGTGTGCTTATGTTTGCTTTGTTGTTTCAAATGTATGATCTTCACTTAGGTAAGGGATATTTCATGTTTCCAAGTGTTTAATTTATGCATCTGAAAGTTATTTAACATGTAAGATAGTTTTTAAAGTTTAAGTTATGTGTTTTGATCAAGGAAGGAAGTTTTAAATGGGAATTGCACACAAAATGCACAAAAATAGACCAAAGTCACTACAGGTGCTCAAGGCAAGGCTGTAGGTCCAGGGCATATCAAGAGGTAGAGCCTTTAGTTCTACCTCAGGGTCGTGGCTTTTGTTTTTATGGCCACAATCTTGGTCTAACCCCAAGGTTAAGGCATTTTAAGGAACCCTAATGCCACATTTTTTATGCCCAAAGCATTCTAAGATATTTTAGCCCTTCTTTTGGGTCCTAAAACCACTTACAAGGCCTTCAAAATGCATCTATTAAGGGAGTTAAGAAGTGGACAAAGTGAGGCTCTAGGTCTAAGTAACTAAAAGGAGCCTTATGCAACCATATGGTTACTCAAATAGGTCTTGAGCCTCAACGGCAAACTTCTAAAAAAGATCCACCAAGTTTTAATGCAACTCTTGTACAATATGAAAATGGTAAGAAAAATGACAAGTTACGATTCTTGCAAAGCCAAAAACAAAGCTCTTGCTTTGTTGAGGACTAGGTTGAGGACAGGTTCCCACAATAGAACCTAACTAGTGGCATTAGTTAAGACATTAAGGCGATATATATGTTTGAGCTCATTCCAAGAATGTATTTATATTAATTTATAAATGCTGTGTCCTAAATATTTTCATTACAGGTTCATATATCCCTTATGGAAAATCTACTGATTCTCAACCCTTAAGTTTCCATATTGTGCAGGTTATGCTTGAGACACTAAACACTAAGAAATGAGTGTTAATTTTAGTTTTATTGCAAGTATATATATTTTGGATCCTTATTGTTTCTAAGTTTCATGTTGGACATTCATATGTGCTAACCAAGTTATTTATATGGCCTAAATAGTCAAAGGCTAAGGTATGCACAAAGATAGCAATGAGCTTTCATTATAAGAGCTTTGAGCTCAGGTGGGAGCTAGTTTATGATCTTAGATTAAGTATGTAATTGATAAGTTATACCTCTAATATGGACAAGAAATGAATAGACTTTATAGTGTAAATAAACATTATTGTTCCTCTTGGAATGTACATTAAGTTTCCATGCTTATGATGTGCATTGGGTTAGTACTTAAAGTGTTACATGCTTATTTTTATGACTTTGATTGATTTTTGAAAATGCATCTATAATTACTTGGCCAGGGATTTAAATGTTTATTTTATTTTATTGAAACCAAATATCTCATGTGTCATATTCTAGGGTAGCTAACTAGTTGTATGAAGAGTTTTAAAGAACTACAAGTATTAACTTAACCAATCCTAATTAAGTCTGAGGCCATAAAATTCTGATTAATTAATGATCCTAGGAAGTATTCCACATCGAAGTAAGATCAAGATCCCTTCCCTTACAGTGTTATCAGAGCAAGGCTTAAAAATCTTGTAACTGTCTCAGTAGACACTAAGAATTTGAGATCGAAGCAAAGATCCTTGTGCTAAGAAAACGTTTGCTATATATTGGTGTGGTCTTGAAATGCAGGTGGTAAATGTATAGATCATTTGATAGATATTATTGTGTCGCCTGGGGATGTTGTCTAATTTTTGTTAAGTGAGCATAAGAACATGAAAGAAATCTTAGTAAGGGTCCAAGTGACCCTGTGAAAGGTAAGTGACCTATAAGGTGTATGTGCTCCTATAAGGGTAGAAACCCTTGAACATGTAGGGCTGTATGGTGGGCAAGATGAGAGTTTTAAGGAACTCAAGAGTCTAAGGAATATAGAAGTAAAACATAGGAGTAAAATTAGGTTAAGGGCTAAAGTGTTTGTGGTGAACCTAAACACTAAGATTAAGAAAGACATAGACTTCAAAGTGGTTTGAAGTTAACCAAATGCCTTTCAGTGTAAAAGGTAAATCTATGGTAAATTATCACTCTAAGGCTTAAGGACTGTAAGTAGACCCAAAATAAGAGGAGCTTAATGTGTATTTTGAAGTAAAAAAGGTGGAACAACATTAAGGATCGTGGCACACTAAAGTCATGCAAAATGTCATCCCTAATGATAAGAGTGAGAAGGATACTAAGAAAATAAAGGAGCCAAGGGGATAATAGCTAAGGGGCACTAAAATGTTAGGTGCACCCATGCCATGAATTACTTTAAACCTAAGGCAAGGTTGAGACAGGAGCAAAACTTGGGCAAGAAGTCATTCATGGTAAGAACCTAAGTAAGGCCTGTAGGAATATTTCGGTTAGGCCTAAGGAAGATAAGTTCACACCTACACCTTATATGATCAAGTAACCAAAGCAAGGCCTAAAGCCAAAGTAGTTGAGCACAAGGGTAACATGGAGTGCCTAAGGTACCTAAGTAAAGTATGGGTTTAGGGTACCAAGAATGAGAACTAAAGAACCAAGTGATCAAGGAGGAAGACCATATGGACAAAAGTGGCCATGTTAAAATTAAGAGCGTTAAGTTGTGAATGCATTAAAGCTAGAAAAAACCGAGTAGTAAAAACATCATGGAAAACTTAAAAGTGAAATGCCAAAAGAGTGTGTACCCTAGAGCACCATGAGTTAGTAAAACAAAAACATACCTAAAAAGGCTTAGTATTTAAGCTAGGTTTAAAAAAAAATTGTTGAAGTTGGCTAAATCCACCAATAAAAAAAATTGTTAAAGTTGGTTAAATCCACCAAGGACTTAATGATGGATTACTCATGTTCACCCTTACATATAAGGATGAAAAGAAGTAGTAGGCTAAGAATCTTACTATGGTATAGTCAAGTTATTTACAAGTTGGGAGTGGGTGGCAAGATATTCTAAGGATATTCCTTGTAAAGAAAAAAGAGTTATCAAGCTAAAAAGCTCTAAGGGGCATATAGGCCTAAGATAAGCTAAATGTGGGTAAGGGCCTTGAGGACCAAGGCAAAGTATTAGTTCCACAAGTGATGCCTCTAAGTAAAGATCTCTTTTAGAAAGAATTCTAAGGGGTGTCTTGACTTATAAGTTAAAAGGCCAAAGGTAAAATAGTACCCACGGCCAAGTGTTATGGTTAAGCCATGGTTAGAAAAAGGCCATAAAGGAAACTGATCATGATGTCCAGAAGTAGTATCCAAGAGTTATGTACAGTTAAGCCAAAATTTAGATGACCAAATGTTCAAAGGAAATGAGAATGTAATGGCTCTCTGAGACCTAAGGTGAATGACTAAGGTAAATATGATTATCTCATGCTTAAAAACTCAATTTGCACACTAAATAGTGATTTTAGTGAATTGATGTAGTATAAAGTAAGTAATGTGACCATATGAGCAAATTTAGATATGAAGGGTAAAATGGTAATTTTTTAAAGAAAACACAAATTTTATACCATAAATGAGGTCACTAAGGAATTAAAGATTTTAAATTGTTTTAATGATTCCTAGTTCAATCACTTTTATGAAGTGATAAATAAAAACTATTATTAAACTTATGGACCATTTTG
Source organism: Aquilaria sinensis (assembly GCA_005392925.1). NCBI lineage: Eukaryota > Viridiplantae > Streptophyta > Magnoliopsida > Malvales > Thymelaeaceae > Aquilaria > Aquilaria sinensis. The sequence goes on along the minus strand of SMDT01002548.1, from coordinate 128,250 downwards.
TGCACAAATGGTAAATTAGGGGACCAAAGAGTAAAAAAGGAGGAGATAAGAGATAAGAGACTTTCAGTCTCCTTCTCCAGCCATAACACACATCATTTTTGCTCTAAGAAGCTCCCAAAACCAGCACTAAATGTTCTAGCCAAAATGAAGCATTAGAATTAATTTTTTGGGTGCTCTAAGCTCAACTAAGCTTGTTGGAGCAAGAAGCCATGTTTTCCTCTTTGGTAAGCTTCAATTTGTGGTTTTGGGTTAATATTGGTGGCATGTTTGTGTAGAATAAGGCTTGGTTAATCAGCCCCTAAACTTGTTTCTTGCTTGTGAAGGATGAATTGCAAGCTTGATTAGCTTGTTGTACAAGTGCTCTAAAGAGAAGAGTTTTGCGTCTCACAAAGCCGGTAAGAGTTTATAGCTACGATCAAGCTTTTTTATGCTCAAATTTTGGTTGTATTATATGTTTATTATACATTTTCAAAGGAGGTAAAAGTGTGCTTATGCATGCTTTGTTGTCTTAAGTGTGTGATCTTCATGTAGGTAAGAGATTTTCCATGTTTCCAAGTGTTTAATAGATGCATTTGAATATTATTTAAAATGCAGAAGAGTTTGGGAAGTGTAAGTTAACTGCATTGGTCAAGGCATGAAGTTTTAAGGGGGGAATTATGCACAAAAATGGAGCAAAGACCCTATAGGTTCTCAAGCCGCAACCCTAGTTCTGACCCTAAGGTTGGGCCATCCTAATGGGACCCCAATGTCATGGTTTTGGTTCTTGGACTATTCTAAGATATTTTAGACCTTTGTTTAGGTATTAGAACCACTTTTGAGGCCTTGAAAATGCATCTATTAAGGTAGTTAAGAGGTGGACAAAAGAAGGCCTTTGGTCAAAGTAACTAAAAGGGGCCTTATGCAAGCATATGGGTACTAAGTGTACAAATGAGGTCTTGAGCCTCAAGGATACCCTGGCCAAGCTACCAAACTTGGCAAGAAAAAGGTAAGAAAAGTGGCAATTCACCATGCATGCTAATGCAAGAACAAAGTTCTTGTGAAGTAGGACTAGGTTGAGGATACATTCCCACCATAGAACCTAACTAGTGGCCATTAGTTAAGGCCTCAAGGTGATATCTATGTTTGAGCTCACACTAAGAATGCAATTATATTAATTTATAAATGTTGTGTCATAAAGATTTTCATAGCAAGTTCATATATCCCTTACTAAAATTGACTGATTCTCAACCCTTAAGTTTCCATATTATGCAGATTATGCTTGAGACACTTAACACAAAAAAATGGGTGTTATGCCATAGTTTTATCGTAGGTATATATTTTGGATCATTATTGATTCTAAGTTACTAGTTGGACATTTATATGTGCTAAAAAAAGTTACCTATATGGCCTAAACATTCAAAGACTAAGGTATGCACAAAGATAGAACGGAGCTTTCATCATAAGAGCTTTGAGCACATGTGGGAGCTAGTTTTTTTACTATCTCATATTAAGTATGTAACTATGTCTCTAGTATGGAAAATAAATGAATATACATTTATAGTGTAAATAAACAATATGGTTGTTCTTGGAATATACACTAAGTTTCTTTGCTTATGATATACGTCAGTTGGATTAGTACCTTAAGTATTGCAAACTTATTTATGTAACTTCGTTGAGTTTTGAAAATGCTTCTATAATTAAGATTTAAAAGTTTATTTTATTTTCTTGAAACCAAAGTTAACACTACTAAAAAACATGCAATTTTCAATAGCTAAATTTGCAACACAAAGAGCCATTGGAAAAAGGGAAGATAATTTTCCAACGGCCTTCACATTGGAAATTTTGAGCACCTTAGTTTCCAACGGCCTGGCTATTAGAAAGTTTCCAATGCTAAGGCTGTTGGACAAGGGAAGAAGTGCTCGCGGGTTGGGTATGCCTACGTTTTGGCTTAAGCCGACATTTCCCAATTCATTACCTTACCCTACCTACATACCCTTAAACTTACTGACAACCCGAATCGCATAAAAACCGATTCAGGTCGGTTTGGTATGATCGGGTTTTTATATTCTCTTGTAAGGCAACAATTTTTATTTAAAATAGTTATAGATAAGTAAAAAATATACAATTACGCTTCAAGTTTTAATTTCTACAAAAAATATCTCAAGCCAAATAAAATTTCATGTCTAAAACTCTTAGAAAGAAGACAAATTAATTGTATAATAATAATACAAAATAAAAAAACCTACAGAAAGAAGAAAGTATGGTTTAAACTTATTTTGGTTTCAAATAATTTTCTATAAACTCAAAAATATGATGTATAATACATATCATATAATTATATGTATCATATTTTTCATAATGTATTTATCATATATATTATAATATATATCATACATATTAGAATGTATCATAATGTATCATATATAATAATATATATTTAAAATATATCATACATATTACTATCTCCGTCTTGCAAAGTTTGTCCTCTTTACTATTCACAATAATTAATTCATGATTTCTTTATTCCAAAATTTTTTATATGAAAACAATACCTAAAATACTCTAATTTATAAATATATTTTTTAAAAATTTTTTACAAAATAAATTAATATGAATATATTTAAGTTAAACTTTAGTAAAAAAAAAAGGTAAAAGTAGAGATGACAAAATTTGACTTGACCCGAATACCCAACCCAAACCACCCAAACCCAACCCTAACCTAACCCGATTTGACCAAAAAAGTCAACCTGAACCCGACTGTACCCAACTTGACATGAACCCGAACCCGACTAAAGTGAAACCTGAAAAAACCTAAATCCGAACCTGACCTTGACCCGAACTCGAAATGACCCAATGACTAAACCTAACAAGACCCGATTTTAACTTAAATCAATATAAAATATATGGTCGCCAAAGACTTTAGAAAAATTATGATTTAATATATATGAATGAGTTTCTTATATTCTGTTGATCTATTTTGCGTTGCAGAGCGAACGTGTAGGAACTATTGGAAATGATTAGTGAAACAATGATATAGAGATAAAAATAATTAGATTTTAGAAATTATAGTATCCCTTCTGTCCTATATTCATTGAAATATTTAACTTTTTCGAATAGTTTGAATTAAATTTATTCATATTACTCCTTATATCTTAAATTATTTACAACATTCATATTTTAACAATTAATATATAATTTTTTGTTTTCAACATTTTAATATATAAATAAAAAAAAATTTACATGAATAATAAATCAAGATCTACAATTTTTAAATATATTTTTTTAATTTTTTAATAAATAATAATATATATAAATTCATGTCAAACTAGTTAGAAAAATTAAATGGAGCAAAGAAAATGAGACGGAGGGAGATTATTTGTTAGCTAAAAAATTTTAAAAGTATATATTTAGAAACTATAGGTCTTTATTTATTATTTAATATAATCATTTTTCATTTATATGCTAAAATGTTGAAAATAAAAAATCATAGATTAATTGTTGACTAGTGAATATTAAAAAGAACTTAACATAGAGTGAGTATTTTATTAAATAAATTATATATTAATATATCTTCATAAATTTTATATTATTTTTACGTCTAGTTAATTAAATTTTGATCAAAATTAAAAAAAATAATCAATTTAGCAATTTCGGCTTATGCATCAGTGAAACGAGTAAACCTAACAATCAAGTTGAATATGGTCTAAGACCCATTAATCCAACCTGATTGAATCCGAACTTAAATAAACTCGGCCTGACCCAACGCGAACCTGAAGTTTACTCAACCCGAAATCAACGTAAGCCTAAATAAGCTGACTTGAACCTGACATGGACTTCAATATATGCTAACCCAATTAAACCTAAACCTAAATGACCTAACCCAAACCTGACCTGACCCACCCAATTGTCATCCGTAGGTAAAAGAGCCAACCTTTGTGAAACGGATGGAGTATAATGTATAATAATAACAATAATAATTATATATATATATATATATATCGTTGGGCCAAGCTAACCCAGCCCAACCTAACCCTAGCTATATATACCCCCAGCAAACCCTCACCCTTTCAGCCTCCCTCATTTGCCTTTCCCACATTTGCTTATCTCGCCCTCTTATTTGCCTTGCCCTCATTAATCCTGCTACCCCTTGCCTCTCATTCTAATTTGCAAACCCTTATCCTTCTCATCTCCTCTATTGCTTATCTCCCCTCGTCTCCTCTACCAGTCCCCTCCATCACCCCATTTTCTCTATCTTCACTTTCACTCATTTTGCCGCATTGGAACCCTCTTCTATCTCAGTTGCTCCACTCATCATTGTTTGCCACTCATTGCCCAATCTCCATTTCGTCGTTCGCCAATCGCTCGTGCTTTGTTTCTCTTTTCACCGTTTATCGTCATTTGCTGCCTTTCCTCGTCAACGCCGTTTGGTCATTTGCTGCCCCTCATCACCATTCACGCATTCACTGCTTACTGCTCCTCGTTGTTGTTCATTTCTCCTCACTGTCCACCTTGGATCCTCAGTCCTCATCACTCTTTGACCTACTGCAATTGCAGATCTAGTTTTGAATTGTGGCTTTTGTGTAGATCTATTTTGAGTTGTGATTTTTGTGATTTCTATAATTTTGTTATGATTTTTTAAGTTTTGTGATTTTATGATTTTCTGTGGTTTAGTGATTTTTTTTAATTTTTTATGATTTTTTTATTTTACAATATTTTGGTTCTTATGATTTTGAATTTTGCAAATACAAAATATAATTTTAGAAAACATATTTCTGTAATATTATAAAATATAATACTTGTTAATACAAAATGCATTTTTTTGTAAATATAAAATATAATTTAGTAATATATAAAACATATCATCAAGAGTTCTATATATTTTTTTTCATTTTCTATAAAAAGGCCATTGGAAATTTCTATTGGTCTATGCCATTGGCATATCTCCAACAACTTAGGCCATTTGAAAATTGTTCAACTATTACAAATAGTAGTACGAAGTTATGCTATTGAAAATTTTTAATGGCTCATTTTCCAACGGCAAAAAATTGAGCCATTGGAAAAAATTTTTCCAACACATGATTTGCCAACGCACTTGTTTCCAATGCCTTCGAGTTCAAAAATCTAATTTTCCAATGCAAGTCTATTGTAAAAGGCCATTGAAAAATAGAATTTTTTTAGTAATGTAAGCTTGCATGCGTTATATTATATGGTGACCAACTAGTTGTATGAAGAGTTTTAAAGTATTTCAAGTATTAACTTATCCAATTGCAACTAAGTGAAGCCACAAAATCCTAATTAATCAAATATCCTAGGGAGCACATTACATCAGAGTAAGGTCAAGATCCCTTATAAGGATTAAGGTCCCTTACAGATATCACGAGTAAAAAAAGAAAATTGCTCAACTAAAATATTAAGTCAACAAATGTGATGCCTTTCAAATGTTGGAACACGTCAAGACCTTGATCAACATTTGGGTGAGTTTGCCAAAGCAAAGTAACTATGTTCATCTTGATAAGGTGCAATGGGATAAAATTAATATCTAAATTGCTAATGTTGGGTCTAACTTAATTAATTCATCCTAATAGGATTGGGATTTAGAGGCATATAGTTGGGGTTAAGTTAGTTGGATGGGCTTGAACAAGCATTGCTCATTCAACTATCGAAAAGTTGCATAAGAAACAACTGCAATAAGTTGTCAACCTAAATAGTTGTAACTTGAGAGATTACCCAAAGCTAACTCAAGTTATGGTAAAATATACATCTTGGTCCACTAGAATACCTTTACGCTGAGGTTTTCTGGAATAATATTGAGGGTTATTATTTGAGTAAAATAATGAGTATGTCATTTAATAAAATTCCTTATTAAATGATTTAGAATACATGCCTTGTATACTACATATTTATTGTTTTATATTGCCATGGCATAAAACACATTAACAGTTGTCATTACTATCAATCCTTGACAAGAAGAAAACTTATCGAGGCCATCTTTCTTAATGGTACCAAAATTTAAAAATAGTTATTAAGCAAGAAAAAAAGTTTTAGGTCCTAGAGTAGCCAACTTCAAATGAACCTGCTACTAATTCTCCTAAAGCTGAAAATGATGCTTACAGGAAGTACCAAGACAATGCTTTGGATGTTAGTTCTCTTATGGTTATTACCATGGAACTTGAACTTCAAAAGCAACATGAGGAAATGTGGGTGTTCAATATGAACAAACAACTTAAAATGCTTTCTCAGGAGCATACAAGGCATGAGAGTTTTGAGACCTCTAAAAAATTATTTCAGTGCAAAATGTCTAATGGAATTGCTATGGGTTCTCATATACTCAAGATAATTCTGTATATTGATAATCTTGATAGTTTAAGATTTCCTCTTCAAAAAGAGATGGCTAATGATGTACTCCTATAATTGTTTTTGGAAAACTATAGTTAATTTTTTATGAATTATAACATGAATAATCTTGACAAGTCTCTTCATAAATTTCTCAACATACTCAGGATAGCTGAATAAAACTTGCAAAGGGCTAAGCCTATTATTATGGTTCAAAGGGCAAAGGAAAATGGTATGAAAAAGCCAACAAGAAGAAAAACAAGAATAATGGAAAGTGGAATGCTAGTTCTTATTCAACCACACTAAAAGACAATGGTGTGAGAACCCTCCAATTATTAGGTAATTAATTTAATTTAATTACATAATCCTTGATTATATTACACTTGTAAGCTAGATTTAAGTCAAGTCATTAGCTTCAATATCCTTGGAGTCTATAAGACTAAAGTCCTAAGTTGATTAACTATAAGGGAACTAGAGGCAAAATGGTAATTTCTGCAAGTCAAAGGTTAAATGTTGACCAAGAAAATTAGAATTGGGTTTCTAGATGTGATATGAACATCTTGGAGAATTTTGGGCTCTATTTGACCAAAGATTACCTTTTCTTGTTAAGAAAGGAATAAAGAACATAATGGTAATTTTATATTTAAATAATGTCAAACAGTGTTAAAGAAGGTGAGAAATGGTGTTTGAAATCATCTAGTGAAATTTGGTAAAGTTTAAAGATAAATTGACCAAGTTTAAGATTTTTCTTACAAGTGAAGCTAAGAAGGACATTTTGGTAATTAGGCTCATTAAACTTGGCCAATTCAAGTCAACCCTAGAAAATGGTAGAAAATATGTGGCTGAAAGTGGATGGGAGAAAACCTAAGACTTAAAATTAAAATGGGGACATACTTAAGCAAATTAAAGATGAAGGCTTTTACCTAAAAGGTGATAGCCGAAGTGCTATTGCCCCGAACACCTCAGGACCCCCAGAGAAAGGGAGCCAAACACCTGAGGCACGCGACCTCGGTGGCCCGCCAATACCAACCTCGGGAAACTACCATATCACCTCCATCAGGAGGGTGATCGAACTAGCTTCAAGGAGAAGTGCCAGCCACCTTCTGTAGGTGAAAGCCCCCTAAAGGGACCAACTTCGGCCCCCGTAAATACCCCGAAGTACCAGTGTGATTCCGGGAAAAGGCCCCTCACTCTGAAGGTAGACATCAACCAAGGGGACCTCGGATGTACGGCAGGAACCATCAAGGAGTCTCTGACATTTCTGCCCGAATACCCTGCACGCCGCCCTCATATGCACTCTGGCACGCTGCCCCTACCTACGTCCTGTCTTGTAGGGCTGCGCCTGACGCAGCTTGCGGCCCGACGAGCCTGCAGGCAGCTAGGGGACCCCACGCCTAGAAATACGGATACCATCCGTCCATACACGTGTTACGATCTGAAGGGTTCACCCCCTCCTATATATGCTGGGGGAATGGTCTCAGACAGGGGGCTCTCTCCTCTCTCCGCCTAAATGCTCGGAGGCAAAGGGGTTTCCCTCTTCTCTCCTCTCAGCCATCAAAAGAGGGCACGACAGGCAAGAACCCCTTGTGCTTACTACTTTTTCTCCACCTCTGCTAAGCACTGACTTGGGCGTCGGAGGCTCCTCCCCGGAAAAAGACTCCGGGGACCTCCTAACCCCTGTTTTCTGAGTGTTTTAGGCAGGCCCTCCTACCACGAGCCAAAGACGCTGCCGGCCATCCCAGGTGATCCACACAGAGCACCCTCTCCCTGGGTTCATCTGCACCTCCAGAAGTCCCTGCTCCAGTCTCCATGGCACATAGTGGAGAACCTGATGGCCCCCATCGTCGTCATTTGGCACCGTCTGTGGGAAACCACTCTCAGGCCCTTGTTGTTGAAAACTCAGCGTTCTAAGGACCAAGCACTTCCGAGGTCCCCGTCTGTGCCAGAGGACCAACCGGCGACCAAACCACCATGGTAGGGACTTCCTACCTGAGGGCAAATGTCCTCTAACTATTACCATGGCCTTCCTGCGTGAATTCCCACGCTCTGTCGTGGTCGAAAAGACGCAGCAGTTAGACCGAAGATGGCTGCAGCTAAATTCGGGCCTAAGGTCCTCTTTATCAGTACCTCGTCGGAGAGGAGTCCCATGTCAACTTACATGAGTATGGGAGGCGAAGATCGATGAGATGAGTCCTCAGTGGGAAACATACCCCTTAGGATGCAACATGCGGGAGAAACAGGGTTAAAATGACCCAGACCTTCCCGCCGAAGGAGTTTTGCACCCGAAGAAAAGTCGCCATCTCCTTGGCAACAAGGTCGGGTATCCCCTGCTACAAAAACCTGTCTGCGCCCTGGTGCCAGCAAGCAGGAGATTACCTCCGTGCTTTCAAATCCACCCCAGCCCTAGTAGACTTTATTGCTAAAAATACCAAAGTGGCCAAAGGAGGGCAATCGGACTTCAACACAGCCAAGCTAAGGTGGACCTTATTTGGTAGAATGGGTCTCTGGCCTCGGGCACTAGAAATCTGGGATAGTCATTCCTGAAGGCCTGAAAATCAGAAAATCCATTAAATGTGGATTTAACGCCACCAAAAATACAGAGCTCTCGTAGCAGGGTTACGCCTACCTAGAAAGGTTGACGTGGGAAATCTAGAGGCCCACAGGCACCCCCAGCTACTAGTGCGGCAGATGGCAGGGGACTATAGCACAAAGGGTCCAACTTCAGCAAAATACCATAAGGGTGTAGCAAAGCTCATCCGAAAGTGCGATGCAGTACGTGTTGAAAACACACCTCTCCGAGACAATGCTGAAGAAGCAGACAGCCTGACCAGGATCAAAAAAAAAAAAGAAGAAAAAAGGGTAACCAAAATGGTGAGCCATCCGAGCATGGCAACGCTAAATATAGTAACTTTAGACGAAGAGAGGAAAGATCCTCCGAAGAGGAATCTCGCAACCGAAAAGTCCCCAAGAAAACCCTCATGAAGCGGTAAAAAGTGCGAAGACATTCCGGACGACATCTCTTAGTTAAGGAGAAATTATACCGGCAAGGGTACGCAAGTCCGTTACAGAAAGGTATCGGCAAAAAGGGGTGCAAAACAGTTCGTCTAGGAAGCGTGAAAATTGCCAAAGACACGCCCGCACCCAAGAACTGCCTTCAGAGTGGATAACCCCGAAAGATTACCTTTTGCCTCTTTGCAGTATGGGGCATAAACCCCACCGGGCCACTCCCGACAGCACCCGAAGGAGTGAAGTCCTGCGTAGCAGTGGTGGACTACTTCACTAGGTGGAACGAAGCAGAACCCCTAACAATCATTCCGGCAAAAGATATACAAAAGTTCATCTGGAAGAAAGTGATATGCAGATTTGGGATACCGACAGTGATAATGGCCGATAATGGTCCCTAGTCTATGAACAAGGGATTCCAAGAATTCATTACCAACGTCGGAATAAAAACGCACTCCACCCCACTAGCTCAGCCCTAGAGCAACAGACAAAGTTGAGGTAGTCAACAGAACTATAAAGAGGGACTATAAAAAAGGGTTGGGAAAAGCAAAGGGAAAGTGGCCAGGAGAACTTCCGGATGTACTAAGGAGATACTAGACAACTTACCGAGGGGTCACGAGGGAGACACCTCTCCAATACAAAGGCCATTATCCATTCGAAGTAGTACGGCCATCAGCTAGAATACAAGTGTTCGATGAAAGAGGAAATGACCTCGGGTTGAGAACTAAGCTCAACCTAGTTGACGAACACAGAAAAATGGCCAAGCTCGGAAGAAAGGCCTTCTAGCAGAAGTGGTCAGGAGCGCAAACCTGCATGACAGGCCAAAAGGAAGAGGGAAAGGAGACCTCGTTCTCCGAAAGGCCGAGTCTGAACCCCAAAAACCGACCCATGGGGTACCTCTGCCAAACGGGAAAGGCCTTTATATTTGGTCCTAGAAGAGGTCCGAAAGGGAGTATACAAGCTTGCCGGCACCGAAGGAGGAAAACTAAAAAATGCATGCACTCAGAGGCCTTAAAGAAATTCTATACTTAGAATTTTAGATGAGAAATTGTACAAGTGAGAAACTTTCTCTAAGTACAAAAGTTTTCCCCTATCTGAAAATACTCGCTGAACAAAGGTGAAGTCCATCAACTCCCAAAAGTCTTGTTTTCCTTCTGAAGTTGATTGGGTTGTATGTCCAAAAAAGGTGAAGTCTATCAAATACGGCCGACAGGCTAAAATTTGCCTAAGGAAATGTCGCCAACAACGAAAGTTTACCCGAAGGTCGGCTGAGGAAACAAGCAAAATATGCCTTTCCGAAGTCCCTTGACCGAAAGTGGTCGGGACAATTAGGAAACAAAAATTGCTCAAAAGGCTTAACTAAATTATGAAGGAAAATTTATTGAAGAAGGTCTTATTACAAGAAGAAGGCTACAAGAAGAAAAATACAAAGCAAAAGAAGAAGGCAAAGGCTCTAGAATATCTAAGGGTCCCCGGCGTCATGGGAAGCTCCGGCTCTTGTGTCTTTGGCCGCCGCCTTCGATGCAGAAGAAGGAGCAAACGCCAGGTTGAGGAACTCGATTTTAGACCAAGACCACCGAGGCCCCTCGGGAATATCCAGGGCAGCCAAAAAGGAAAGGTCGAGGTTCGGATATCTCTTCAGAAATTGGTGACGATCTAGGCAGAAACCGTCCTGAAAGGCAACCTTAGTCGCCTGAACGGCCTTGTCTTTCTCTACGTCTAGATTGTCCCCCTTATTCTGAAGATCCGAAACCTTCTTTCGAAGGTCTTCGACCTCCTTCTCCAGCTCCTTTATCTTCTTTTTCTTCTTCGAATCCTTATTCAGCGAGTCAACCTTGGCTTGAAGTTCGGCCTTGTCAGGAAGAGCCTTCATCAGGAGAGCAGCTTCCTCTTATTTTTCCTTTTGAAGGACCTCGTTGGCCGAAGTCAGGCTCACTACTTTGTCACCAAGGCTAGACATCTTCTTGGAGAAATCCTTCAAGAGCTCCTCTCGGCCCTTCAAGAATTTCTCCCGAAGATTGGCAACCTTCTCATTGGCTATTCTGCTCAACTCGGTGTTCGTCACGACCGAGTTAGCGTAGAAGACCTTGGCCTTCTGTAATTTATCTTCGGCCCAAGCCCGGACCGAAGATTGCTTTGCTGTCCAAGCTCGAATGTATCCACTATACCCCAGGAGCTGTAAAAAAAGGAGGAACTTAGTGAAATTTACACAAGGAAAAGCCAAAACACTTAGGCAAAAAAGTGGGAGGAAAAATAAATGAGCCTGAAGAATTACCTGAGCAGCATGCTCGGAAACTCTAGCGGCAAGGGAGTCCTCGGAAGCGCACTCCTCAGCAACTGCTTTGAAAGAGGCCTAAGTAAGCACTCCCCTCGCCATCTGGGGAGCCATTTCCCGGCAATCCTCGGAGAACAGGTTCACGTCCTCCGTGAAAGACCAGAACGGCTCCCTTGGAACCTTGTCCTTCGGGACATGGGAATCCCGAAGAGCCTGCCTTCAGGCATGCTCGACCATCCAAGCTGAGGGCGCCAGATCCTCTACAAAAAGAAAAAAAGATACGCCCCATCAAAATTCCTTGACTGAGAAAGACTATGGGATTGCGAATACTAAAAAGGAGATAAGAGACAAACCTGGCGCAACCTCAGCAACATCGTCGTCGGAGTCCCGAACCTCCTCCACGTCGGTAGGAACATGTTTGCCTTTGTCCCTTCAGCGTTTTTCCAGCTCCTCGGCAAAGGGACTCCCCGCCAAAGAGCCTACAAGATCTGCCGATGTGGCGGGACTTAAAGAAGCAGGAAGGGCAATCACCCCGGCAGGAACCTCGGCCGTAGTTTCAAGCTCGGCGAGAGTTGCAACCTTGGTGGAAGTTGCAATGACATCACCAACCTTAGTAAAAATAGCAATGACATCACCAACCTCGGTAGAAGTTGCAATGACACCAACTCCCGCCGCATCCTCAAAGGGGTGGAAGAAGGATGTCCTTCTTCACCTTCTTGGCCGAAGACGGTCCACTCCTAGTAGTCTTGTGCCTTTTGGAAACGTCTTTCTTCATTTGCTCTCCCTTCTCGGCCTGACCAAGGAAGAGAGACTTATAGTAGGCAGCGGACTCGTCGCCCATCTCTGAAAAAGAGGGAAAACATCAGCGTGAGTCCAGACAGGCACTTATGCTGAAAACTTTGAAAGAAAACTTACTTTCAATAAACGCCTCATAAGTGAGCTTGCTCCAAAGGAGCTTCACCAGCCAAGAGTCCTTCCCCTCGGTAGTAGGAGCTGGCATGCCAAGATCCATCTTGTGCTCCGTAACCACCCCCAACTCCCGAAGAACCTCCTCGGTCATGAGTTTCCACATGATCGGGAAAGGGTAGAGGGAATGTGGAGGGACCTCGGCATCCCAATCGGCGACAACGCGGATATGTCTATCGAAGTCCGCAAACCTCGCTGCCAACTCAGGAGTTAGCAACTTCTTGGGATCAACGACATCCGTCTCCAGCTTTCCCTAAGCCCACTTAGTCGGAACATGCGACCAGGCCTCCGCCACCTTTAGGAAGAAGAACTTCCTTTGCCACCCTCGCCATCTATCCTTGGTAGCAAAGGTGACCATGAATTTTTTGCTCCCAGATCCCCGAGGTAGCATGAAATAAAAGCTACCCTTCGGAACCGGATAGAGCTTGTAATACTCCATGAACAGGATAAAATGGGGTTCTACCCCGAAGACCCCGCACATGCAGAGAAAGGCATTGAAATAACAGTACGAGTTTGGAGGAAGTTGATTCACGGCTATGCTATGAAATTGGTGAAAGTCACAAATCATCTTCGCTAGAGGATACCGAAGTCCGACCTTCAGTTGGGCTTGAAAAACGGTAACCTCGTCGTCCCGGTTCATAAAGCTAAAGTGACCGAGGTGGGGTAATCTTGTGGTGGCATACGAAGGGAGGAAAAATTTAGTTGTCCACCTCTCTAATTTCTCAGAAGTGGAGCAACAAGGGTGAGACATAAAAGATTGCCAGCTCTCGGGAATAGCCGAAAACATGGTTGACCAAAAAAGAGACTTCAGAAAAGAAGAAAAATGACTTCAGGAAGCAAAAAGAAAAGCATAAACCGAACGAAAAACCCACCAAAGGCCTTGCCGAAATCAAGATTCCTAAACGCCGTCGTGCAAGATGCCGGAAATCGCTCCGCCGATTAATACCGCCACAAAAAGCACGGAAGCAGACGAGAGCAAAATGAGATGCAAAGGAAAACAAATGAAGAGTATGACAGGAGGAGACTTATATAGATCGAGGAAAGGCAGCCAGAAGGACGTCATAACTGCTGTGCGAAGGCGAAATATCGCCATAATTATCCCTTGCGTGCAAAAAGGTGTGCCCATCCCAACCAACGCCTGCCACGTGTCGATCGACACAAAAAATCAGGACGTGTTTTCTGACATCCTGAAAATTGGACACGCTGCTCCAAAATGACACTCCTAGTTTCAAGACATGACGGTCCATTAGCCTATGGTAGAAAAATTAAAGAGGTTGGGTATCTCGAGAACACCAAAAGGCAAACAGGTAACACCTGCCCGAACAAGGCTTACCCCCTACCTGGTAAATCACCTCTCCTGCGAACGTCGCACTTCGAGTCCCGAAAAGCGCTCCCGAAATGACCACTAGCCGAAGTCTCCACTCCAGCTTTCCAAGGGGGGCATGTGATAGCCGAAGTGCTATCGCCCTGAACACCTTAGGACCCCCAGAGAAAGGGAGCCAAACACCTGAGGCACGCGACCTCGGTGGCCCGCCAATACCAACCTCGGGAAACTACCGTATCACCTCCATCGGGAGGGTGACCAAACTAGCTTCGAGGAGAAGCTCCAGCCACCTTCTGCAGGTGAAAGCCCCCTGAAGAGACCAACTTCAGCGCCCGTAAATACCTCGAAGTACCGGTTTGATTCCGGGAAAAGGCCCCTCACTCCGAAGGGAGACATCAACCAAGGGGACCTCGGAGGTACGGCAGGAACCATCAAGGAGTCTCTAACATTTCTGCCCGAACACCCTGCACGTCGCCCTCATATGCACTCTGGCGCACGGCCCTTACCTACGTCCTATCATGTAGGGCTGCGCCTGACGCAGCTTGTGGCCCGACAAGCCCCAGAAATACGGATACCATCCGTCCATACACGTGTTACGATCTAAAGGGTTCACCCCCTCCTATATATGCTGGGGGAATGGTCTTAGATAGGGGGCTCTCTCCTCTCTCCGCCTAAATGCTCGGAGGCAAAGAGGTTTCCCTTTCCTTTCCTCTCAGCCCTCAAAAGAGAGCACGACAGGCAAGAACCCCTTGTGCTTACTACTCTTTCTCCACCTCTACTAAGCACTGACTTGGGCGTCGGAGACTCCTCCCCGGAAAAAGACTCTGGGGACCTCCTAACCCCTGTTTTCCGAGTGTTTCAGGCAGGCCTTCCTACCACGAGCCAAAGATGCTGCCGGCCATCCCAAGTGATCCACACAGAGCATCCTCTCCCTAGGTTCATCTACACCTCCGGAAGTCCCTGCTGTAGTCTCCACGGCACACAGTGGAGATCATGATGGCCCTCATCGCCATCAAAAGGCATGGAGGCTTTCAAGCCTCTTAACTTAAGGGCATTTGATAGAGGGATACAACCTGCTAATGAGGCTAAAATCAGTCCCAACTTTTGGGAAAGACTTCATTAACTCACGGTTATTCACCCCAAACTTCTTTATATCCATGCAAAACCCTAATCCCTTTTTCACTTTAATCTTCAATCAATCATTTTTTCTTCATCCTTCCTTATCACTTTAATCTTCCATCCATCCATCTCTCTTCATCCTTCCATAATCAACCTCCAAGACTGACAAATAGACTTTCTTCTCCTCATTTCTTCATGTTCTCAGCATAAGCACTCCTAAGCCACTCAAATCTCATCCAAATTCAAGGAAATCAAGAAAATATGAGCTCTTAAATGGTAAACCGAATAAGAGAAAGACATGTTGCAAATGAAAGCTTAAGAGCTTAGCTTCACTTCAAGGGAATCTCCTGTTTGGACTTTCTTAAGGTGAGGTATTATATTTTCTTATATCTGGGTTTCTTCTTTTTTAAGGTCGGCCTTGTACTCATAAAAAAAACCATGTTTGTTGAGGTTAAACTTGGTAAGAGGAAGGAGGATCATGAAGATTTTGAAGGAGTTCAGTTTGAGATTTTTCTCCTAAGCTTGGAAAAGGGAAAAAGAAATGATACTGCTAGGTTCAAAATGCTAATGTTTGAATGGTTGATTTGCTATTTTTTTTAAAGAACTCAAAGAGCACTAGAATTGTACTTGTGGTGCTTAGAACTTGAGCTTGCAAAGTGGTGACCTAACAAACAGTATAGTGTTCAAGCTCTTATCTCTTTCTTGGAGAAGATTTGACCATACTATAGCTTAAAGATAGATAGGGCAAATGGTTCGGTATTAGGGCATGAGGTGACCACAAGGGCTAAGGAGCTCATTACTCGATCACAAGGATCAAGCATAGTCCTAAGGAGGGCAAGAGGTTTTAGACATGATGTGGGCATATGTATTATGGTATAATTGAGCCGATGAGGCTTGGTAGCTTGTGTGTGTAGGATAGGGCCTTATGCACATGAGGATTAGGTGTTTAAGGTCAATGAGTGCCTAACACTAATGGACCCCAAGCAATTTGGAAGGCTTGCCTTAGTGGATGCTTAGTACTCAGGTGGCTTGGTAGCTCAGGTTGGCAAGTGCCTAAACAAGGATCTCTAGACAGTCTTTTCTTGAATAACAAATTGTAAATGCATAGGCACAATGTCTTTGAGGTGGTTAGGTAGAATAGCTCTTTAAATATGGGTGGTTAGGCTCTAAGATTATTTGGCATCCGTCTAAGGAGTACCTTAGCATCTTAGGCTCTGTGCCATTCTATGTCCGAGTAACTCGAAGAGTGCTAGTGGCTCCTGAGGAACCTTTTTGTAGAACATGTTAAATAAGCTCTTGCATGCCCCATCACTTATAATTCACATTAACTCAGCCAAAGCCTATTACATACAATAAGGGACTTTTAGCGAACAGAAGCTGTTAAGCTCAAGAACAAATACTTGGTTGTATGCTTGACGGCAAAATGAACTAATGGGTGTTTACATATTCATTTGTTTGTTTATTTGTAAGTGAAATAAAAGGAGTCATGCACCTAATATGGCATGATATGATGTGTAGGGTTTTTGGATCAGAAAACAGTGTAGCAAAATTAACCGAAATACCTCCAAGAGCCATGTGAAGTGGGGTAAACCATGTGTTTAAAATTTTTGTACCTTTACATATTGAGATCTTTCTTACTCAACTGTTGAGTTGAATTACAAAACTTGAATTAGTGGCATGTTCAAGCTCTCTAAGGTATCCATATGAACTAATTGGATCATTATGCCTCATCTAGAATTTGGTATAAGTATTTCTCTTGCACTCACAGTGCTAGCTAGTATCCTCCAAAGGAAACAAGAAGAGAGTGCGGCTTGGTTCTTTCATCAAGAAGACCTTTGTTGATTTTATCCAAGAGAGTTCTCTCTCCAAACACACACTATAATCTATATAGATTGTAATGCATGAATTCCAAACCAAGTCAGTTTCATAACCTTAACTTAATTAGATCCAATTTTGGGCAAAATTATGGGCTCAACTTTTGGATTAATAATTAATCCAAAATTACCATGAAACTATAATCAAATAATTTAACCCATGCACTCAAATAATCCAATTGGCTCTAAGTGTACAACCCTATAAGCTCCTATCATGTTGGCAATGTTCATAAATCACATTTGTGATAATAAAAAATGAACAATGTCTAACAATACATCATTGCTATCCAAGTGACAAGAAAGTCAGTGATTTAACAAAACCTTCATGAAAATTGCCCGTATATGCCTTCTTCCTTTTGTCTGAGATATCAAGACTAAGCAAGAGACATGAAATGTGTCATTTTTGTATAGACCAATATATATATATTTCTTGATTCCTAAGTAGACTGACTAAAACCAATAACTTTCATATCTCATATTAACTCATCAGAGTATGGCTATACATTTCCCCAATATCACTTAATCAAATGGCCCAAAGATATCACTATTGTTATGTAGGAAGGATAAATACCATCTTGATTATACAAATCTTTTCACATGATACGTGATGTACCCAATGATCACCTTTACATTTGCTCTATTACAAGCAACAAAGTGTAATATCAAAGTATGTAACTCACATATAGGGAACATTAATGGCCTCAAGTCAAAGGGCAACATATACCATGATCACTATGAAAAATGCTCTCATAAAACAATCCAATATACAACTTCTCTAACTTTTGCTTATATGTGAGCTACATATCTTATATTAGTCTCCACACATTATCATAACTAATGTATTATCATAACTGATTCCATTATTATACTCAACTAAGGACATTTAAGAATTTACTATTGTAGCATTATAATTATATTTGATTATGTTAGTATAAACGAAAAGCAACACAATTATTAGAATAATACCTCAACAAAATATCATGACTCAATGTGCAAAATTCAACCATCTCATTATTGGCTTTTAAGCACAACATTAACATGATGAACATTAGATAATATTCCATGATGTATAAGCTCATGGCACACTCATAAAGAATTATAGGCAAATTTCTTACATACATGGCTATGTGCATATTTGGTCAATTATGTGAAACATTGTTATGATTTTTCTGTTGTAGAATTCCTTACTAAGTATTTTATATACTCACCGTCATTATTAACGTGCTGATGATATTGTGTTGGAGTCGAATAATCCATAATGATTATTTTGTACTTATGGTTAGGTCTTTTAGGTACATGTTGCATACATTACATGCCATTTTTTTGTGTATGTTGCATGCACTTATGATCATAGTCTAACTCCAAATTTATTTTCCCTATCCAACAAGGTAGTTAGGCATAGGACTTCACAAATCACTCCTTACTTGGGTTTTCTCTCTTAGGAAAAGATGGGCTTTTGAACCATGTTAGGTGAAGATTGTTTTGTAACATGCTATTAGTGGCTAGAATGAGGTTCACTAGTATTAACTTTGACTTAGTACAAACCATAATATGTATTATTAATTACTTGGGTTAGGCTCATCAACCCCTGGCACTTCTTACTTAGGTTGATATGTAAAACACTTGGATATCAGGTTGTCATAATATTTATTTGCTATAGGAGTAGTTTTATCCATGGTTTGGGATGATATACTATTTGTGCATATATGAGCATTAAAACATTTTTCCTATGCAGTTGCATATGTTTTATTCTTATTTTTGAACTCACTCCCAACCAACATCCTAGTTTAATAAACTTTTGCATTTTGTTGAAACTAAGTACTATCTCCATTTTACAAAAACTAACATTTTTACTATTCATAGTAATTAATTTATAATTTTATTTTTTAAAAAAATTATTATAAAAATATGAATATTTTATATGAAAATGAAACTTTAAATATTATAGTTTCTAAATATCATTTTTTAAACTTTTTTTTTCAATACATATCAATATAAATATCTTCAAGTCAAAATTCAATAAAAAAAGGTAAAATAGTCAATTAATGCAAAACGGATGGAGTAAATGATTTTCTTAACTTATAAGTAAATACTAAATGCCAAGAAAGTGGATAATATGTACTTAATAAGTCTTGCAAAAATATTTTGGAAATGAGGAATGATTCTAGGTTACTTAAATGAATAAATTAGGCAACAGAATAATCTAGCATAATTAAAGATTAATAAGGCATTAGTTGAGATAGGTCCTCAGAGTATGGTATCAAAGCCTTGGTTTATAGTAAGGGCAAAGTTCTAGGTTGCTACCACTAAGGAGTCCTGTGTATAAAGTCAAAGTTTGACTAATAATTGTGAATATTGATTATGTCTTTCATTTGTTTCTATTTGTGATTTGTTTATTCGCATGTTTAGTTATGGTCAGTGCTAGAAATTGCAGGGGTGCTTATAGAAGCCAAAATGGTCAGGGTTGAGGTGTAGGGCAAGATTACAGGGGCATCACATTGCATGCTCTATACACTTTCACCTTGAAGATGCTTGATTGAAGGAATCAGCAAAATGAGACACTTACTCTCTTAACTCAAGGGTTGAATGCCCTAGCTTAGGCCCAAGGTCATAGGGCCAATAGGCAAAGCTTTGATGATGTTGATAACTTAATTGATGAGCCACTAAAGGTCTACTATCAAGATCTCGAGCTTGTTGTTAATAAGGCCCTACATGAGGATGGTTCCCTAACTGCCACTCTTAAAACGTTTCAAGCACTAGGTCCGCAATACTTTGATGGCAAGGGAGGTGCCTATAATGGCAAATTTTTTCTAACCTGTATGAACAAGTTATTCCATACCCTAAGGACTAATGACGATATTAAGCTGTATCTAGCATCTTTCTGCCTAAAAAAGAATGCCAAGGTCTGGTGGAATAATGAGTAGGATCTCCTAGAGGAGGAGAATAAGGGCAAGTCCAACTACAAAGCCAAAACCCTAACTTGATAGTATTTTCTGGAAAAGTTTCAATAGGAGTACATCAATTAAGCCGCCGAGGACCTTAAGAGGCAAGAGTTCAAGAAACTCACTCAATGTTAGATGACTGTCCAGTTCTAGCTAGGTGATAAGTGAACCCCAACAAGTGCATGAAAATGTTAGGAAAGAAATTTGAAGTGGTTGTAGAATTGGTTCATGAAAGTGTGTAAGGGAAACCAAAGACCAACTTACATTGGTCAATGAATACAGTGAGTTGGTTCCTAGGGTGGCATGGCTTATCATGGGAATTAGGGAGCACAGGTTTTACAAATAAGAGGACAAAAGTATCCTTCTTCAGAGTTTCAATGGAACGAACGGCTACAGTGCTCCTAAGATGAGAAACATTAGAGTGGTTAAGGGGTTTCAGAACCTTACACCCATGTGAAGTCCCTACATTGGCCTTCCTTCCAATGGATGGCATGTCTAAATGTTAACAAAAAACAATTGTTAGTTAGGAAAAGCAACCCCATCATTGATGCCAGACTTCAATGAACCAATTCAGCAGAACAAAATCAAAAGAATAAGATTCAAGCTTAGAGTACTAAAAGAAGCTTGGGAAATAGAAACAAGTACCTCTAATAATGATTGAAAGCTTGGTTGGTCATCTAAAAAGCTTGATGAAAAGGTTTGTAGTAACTCCAATGACAAAGATCGCAAAGAGATGTTTCGCAAAAGGGAGGAATTGCAAACAAATTGGGAAAGAATAGTGAGGTAATGGATTGCGGGAGTTAAAGCACGTCCTTCTTTGGTAAATCGTGCCCTTGGCCAATCAGGGGACACAACTCACCCAACCCATAAGAGACATGCCTTCACCTTTAAGTTCAAAATGCAAGGTGCCATCGTCCCTCCATTTTACTTTGGAGGACCCGCTAATACCATAATGGACTTTGGTTCACATCCTTGTAAGGCCCGTTGGCAATTCACTTATAAGTAAGGTTTGGCTTGGAGGAGCCCATTTGAGCATTACTCATGGGCTAAGGAATAACGGGCTAACAGTTATGATAAAGGGCTCAAGTCAAAGAGACAATCCCAGTAATCACAAGATCCACCACAAAATAAGAAGAGCTTCCCCCACTACCACCGCTTCTCTAGGCCTATAATATGTCTTCTCCACGAGACTATGAGGTATGTTCTGTGTTCTAAACAAAGCTTTCCCCAACCTTTCGTACACTTTTCTCAAATCTATATTGAATTAAGTATGAGAGAATTTTTCCCAGACATATAATTTCAGGCCCTAATCTCATCTTAGAGTGCAGGTTCTGTAGTTTCTAAAGTCTCGGGCAATTCAATCAACGGCCGTTGGACATCGGAACCTGTAAACATACCAAAAGTCGCATTTTGAGGCATAAGTATGAGGTTTGGATCAGGCACGTTGGATATATGGAGTATTCATAAGTTCGATTTTGTCCTTTGTCACCTAGCTTAGCTAGCAACAAAGAACATAGCCTGACTAGATATCGAATCTCATTCTTACCAAACACAAAAAAAAAAAAAAAAGTTAGCGTAATAAAGCATCGCTCCAAGAAAAAGCTAGACAGAGTAACACAGAAAAATACAGAAACATAATAGAGCAATTACAATTACATTTTTCCTCTATTCGGTCATCCAAGTTACAATATTACGGTAACTAAACTTGCTAGGAGACCAAATAATTTGGTCCAACATGGACTGCAGTGACCGTGATATTTTTACAGCCCGTAACATAATTTTTGCGTCACCACATTATGATTATCTTAAATAAACTTCAAGTCGAACCCTAACACCTCCAAGCTGACGTGGCGAGTAGGACCCTGTCACGCCAACAAAGCACCAACTCAGACCCTCGTTTTCCGACGTGGAAACCCCTAACCTGTAACTTCCCCAAGAGGCACTCCGCCTGGTAATCCGCGAACTGGCTCAGCTGCATCGCCCTCATCCCGGCACCCCTCAACATCTCCCTCCATGGTGGCGCCGCCCGCCTCCCCGCCACCGCCTCCACCGCCGACATGATCCTTGGCCGGATCAAATACCACTCTATCTTCCTCCCCCACTCCCCTCCTCCCACAGCCGCCGCCTCCAACGACTCGAACATCGTCGCGTAGAATTCCAGCCCGTTCACCAGGTTCCTCCTAAACGACGTCGCACCGGTCTCCATCCACGCCTCGCCGTCTACAAACACCAGCACGCTCGGCGAAACCCTTCGGAGATCGGTCAAGAACGCGGGGATGTTTAAATTCCGGCACTGGAATATTACTGGGGATAAGAGTATCGCAACCCTTTCGCCGTCGACGAATTTGAAAGCCTTCAACATTAACATCTCAAAAGCACGAAAGGGAACAAACTCGATCTGGAACCGGATCTGGAGCTCCTGGGCGAATTGGATCAGATTTTCTTTGACCAATTTCGTCTCGATCGCGAATTCTTCGGGAACTATGGCGGTGATTCTGAGCACTGGCGGTTTCACTTTGATTGAA
Organism: Aquilaria sinensis; assembly: GCA_005392925.1. Classification (NCBI taxonomy): domain Eukaryota; kingdom Viridiplantae; phylum Streptophyta; class Magnoliopsida; order Malvales; family Thymelaeaceae; genus Aquilaria; species Aquilaria sinensis. Next base: position 105,910 of record SMDT01002548.1, on the reverse strand, counting down.
TCATATTTCTCGGCGATTTCTCGGATCAGAGAAGCGTATTGGCCTCCAAGTCCAATATCGAAGTCGATGATGTGAATCGCAGCGCTGTCAAGTGATTCGAGAAGGGCTTGATTGTTGGTGAAGTGGGTGAACATCGGGACCGGGGAGATTCCACAGAAGGCCTTGTAGGATCGGATCGTCTGGACAACCTCAGCCGAGGAAGATATGCGACTTGTCCGAGTTGACCCGGCGAGTAGGCCCTGGAGCGCTTCTTTGAAATAAAACGCAGCTCGCTGAAGCGGTTTCCCCGCCGGGGATCGGAGGCGTTGGTTGAGCCGCGCCAATATCACCTGCGCGAGTTGCAACTCGTTCTTGTCGAAACAGTCTGCAGCCCTGATAAGCTCTTCTATGAAATCCAAGCCCACATCAAAGCTGTTACCGAACCCATCAAGATTATGGAAATTCTGAGCTGAACTTGGAATCTGACCCAACAAGAGATCGGAGAAGTTGAAATCAGGGTGCATGGCCTGCTGAGTCGAATCGGGGTGAGTGAACTCGGCGACATTTTGGATGTGGGTGTCATAGGAAGAGAGGTGAGAGATGGATTTGAGAGCATTGGCCGAGTCATCATCCAACCCAAGGTCCCTCATGATGGAGTCCCAGTCCATGTTACGCAAGACATGCTCGTCAAATTCGAGCGTCGGAAGAGCGTCCGAGACGACGGAGACATCAGTGGCAGACGGCGGCTTCTCGGGCACTGGGCTGGGACTGCGGCGGAGGTCTAGAACCGAAGTTGGCTCATAGCATGAACTGATTGGGGACGTGTTGCTTTGGGAGTTAAACCCAAGGGTCCGAATTGCGGCGGCGGCGGCGTTGTTGTTGTTATTGACAGGTTTTGGGTTCGACGAATTGTTGGTAGGTGGAGGTGCAACGGGAACTCTCATAGCTAGCTAGGCGCAGAAAATTGAATGGTGCCGGCGGAAGCTTTGGTGGGAGGATGCTAAGATGAGTCGGGTCTGTTTCTTTTCGTAGTGGGATTGTGTTGGAAAGTTTTGGCTGGCGGAGGGGGCTTTTCAAAAGGTAATGTGGGGGCGTTTTATAGAGAATAATCTATGTTATTAAATTTTTATCAACTTTTTAATAAAAAAAGGCATTCATAAAACTTTAATAATATAGTAAAAATTTTACAATCATTGGATTATTACACGTAAATAATACTAATGTTCAAATCAAATTGATTTGGAGAAAAAAATGAAAAAAAATAAAAATAACACATTTTAAATTAAGTTAATTTAAGTTTGGTCTGAATCCCTAATTCACCCCTGAACTTTATTCATTCAGACACTTAATTCTTTTAACTATGACTTGGGATAACTCAGCCACCAAACTTTGTTAACGGGAACTCATAACCCCCTCCGTTGATCACATTAGATCATGTGCTAGGGATCCATCATGGAAATGTTCTTTTTAGTTTTACAGGGACTTAAAAGAAAATAATATTGAAAAGGGAGGCCGAACTGAGCATTGGAAGCGTGGTTCTTGGATGGTGGCTTTCATCCACAAGAAATTGAGATGTGAGTCTCCGCTCCGGCTTGACAATAGCGCTGTCATAGGCCATGGCTGCATCAATCTTTGACTTAAATGCTCACAACCAAATCCTTTGGTTGTTGGGGACTTTGGGTAAATTCTCGATCCCCAATTGCCATTTGCTTGTGGAACAATGACATGGGCTACGATTGAACTGCCATTAAGCCATGGAGTAGCAACTCACGTCACAATTTCCCGTGGACGGAAGCCAACGTCCAAAAACCATGCTTCCAAAGCCAAGTTAGACCTTCATTTTTAATATTATTTTTATTTAAGTCCCTGCAAAACCAAAGAGGATATTTCAGTGACGGAGTCATAGAACATGATCAACGGACGTGGTTATATGTCCCAGTTAACAAAGTTTAAAGGCCAAGTTATCCCGATGCACAATTAAGGGGTTAAGTGTCCGAGTGAACAAAGTTCAGCGGTGAATTAGGGATTTAGGCCTTTATGTTAAAATAAATTGACTCTAAAACTCTTGAGTACAAAATATCTGAATGGTTACTAATCTTAATTATTATTTCATTTTCTTGTTCCATTTTCATACTAAATTTATTAAAACTATTTTGTTTTAGTTCTTAAATGGAAAATTTCTCCATTGAAACAAAACTTGCCACACTTGCATTAAACTAGCACTGTAATTTTTATTACTTGTAAATTTTATGAAAGAGATCAAGGAAGCAGAAGTGAGGCTAAATGACAACACAATAGGTGGTTGTTGGGAGGTTAGCTGCATGAAAAGGCTGTATTAGCTAGTCCCAGGTGGTTAGTATTAACTAGGATTTTGACTAAGAGTAGTGGTGAGAGTAAAACGTGAGAATTGAGAATATGGGAAGGAAAGCAAGCTTGGGTATTGTTATGAAGTTGTGGTTTGAGCTTATGAGAAGTGCTAGAGGGCTTAGAACAATAGCATGGACTAGGGAGTGGTTAATGGAATATCGTCAGGTGGCGATATTCCAGCGGTGGTCTAAGGTGAAAGATAAATAATAGTTAATTTTATCATATGTAAAAACTTACGTTGGACTTATGGCACTAGACAAAAAGCTTAGAGGCTAAGTTAGATAGTTTATCCCTTTTCCCTAACTAGAATCAAGAGGTAAAACATTAAGGGTTAGTTTGTTTCTTGTTAATGGGTTAAAAGAATGCATTCTTTTTTAAGCGGGTTTGTGAAACACACTGGTCTAATTTGACCCATTTGGTAGCTTAATGAATTGAGGCCTATAAACACATGAAATTACAGCAATTGCCACTTGCCCCACGCCTTACATTTATCTCACTGATGCAAGCCACTCCACTCACATTGCATGTTGTTCCTGGTCCTCACCTCACAGCCGCAACCAGATCCACATCATGTCGCATCTGAGTGGGCCTTTGGATGAACTAATCAGGCATCTGAGTGTCAAATCGGGGTTCATCAGTGTGTTTCATGCCCGAACAAATCTTAGATTGTGGTGTCAATTCTTTTCTTCATTGTGTGTAATGCGATCGATGAACACTTTTCGATGCAATTGACGATGAAATCATGTAACTTTTGATTGGGGTAGGGAGCTAACCAATGGCTGGTGCTTTCCCAATCACGTCATCTTTCTTATCAATCCGTTGTATGCTTTCCCGTGCTTCGTGAACCGTGAATGATATATGCTTCTCATCTTCTTGTTGGTTATCTAGTTTGACTGGTCGTAGGAGATTATGGAAAAATTGGTGGCAGATGTAATGTTGACACAACAGCTGAGGTATAACCGTAAATTGAGGCAATTTCAAAGGGGTTTTGGAATTTGGGTGGAAAGGGCCAAGCATGACCTGTGGGCCAAACCCAGCGCAATGCCTTTAATGTGTTAACACCATCACATTAACACTAAACAAACTGTGACTAACTTAGCATGTAAACATTTGTCCAACATTATAAAGCACCAATAAGTTTCTAAATTTGTGATTCAGCTACCATCTAGCTATCGCTAAGCCCAATAGGGATTATGTAGTTGAGTGTCCATACTAATAGCCTTGGTTTGCAGCCTCCAGAATTCGCCCACACATCCCTTGATCAAGCAAAAGACAATGCCTTTCACAACCCTAGATCTCTCTTGTGCCTTACTACTCACTGCCAAAGACCACAAATGCCACATGTAACCCAATCACTCTAAAGCATCTTTATTATATCTAATCATCACTCTAAGGTTGCCTTAAGTATGGAGGTTTGGTTGTTGTCATGTGATAAGAAAGAAGAGAAAGTTAGTATGAGTGAATAGCAACCACTAAATCTCTCCATCATTAGGCTACAAAATGAAACATTTTAATAAATTTAGGATGAAAATTGAACAATTAATAAGTTAGGGACAAATAAGGAGTGACAATTAAAGGTTAGGAAACATTTGTAGAATTTATCCAAACATTATTCTCTACAAAAGAATTTTATATATTTAGTTTTTGAAGATTGTATGCACAATTTCACTTCAGTAGTTATCTATCCTTTGTATTTCGCATAAATGTCATAGGCTTTTTGTATTATTCTAGCTAAGACCTGTGAAAAAAAAAAGAGTTGTACAAGACCAATAATTTTATACCACAACAAGGGAAACGATAATTGAAATAAAATTATATGGTAAAAAAATTTATATTTATATTTTTACTCCAATTTGGAGTTAGCGATTTAGGATGTCCAAGAATAATAATTCACTTGTCCTAGAAACATTTATTTTTTTAGTATTTTAACATTTTAGGATGTCCTAAAATAATAATCACTTACCCTAAAGACTTATTTACAAGTGATACCCTTCTTGGCTTTGACCCACAAATTGGAACTTTATTGGAGCTTTACTTGTGGGTTAGGCTTGGAGAAACCCATTGGAGAGTGACTCATGGGAAAAGAGATAATAGGTTAACCATTAACCTAGTAAAAAAATGGTTTTAGGGGGAAATCCCCTTTATCACAAGGGTGATCATGTTATAGGAGGATTTTTTCCCATAATCAGCATCACCTAAAGGCTATAAGAGGTTTCCTTCATGAGGAGATGAGGTACGTTCTATATACTAGACAAAAACTTCCATTAAGCTACACTCCTCTAACATTATTAACATAAGCATCAGAGAGTCTTCCATGGAGACACAACTTTTGGCCCCTCAACATTGTCTTTGGTTCTAGGTGTAGCTGTCTTAGAGGGTCTTGAGAATCCTACCAAGTACTTAAGATATGACTTTGGCATTGTCTGTGGGAAGACCAACCATAGTTAAGACTAGGAGATCATACTTGAATAATGAGACTAGTCAATGGAAGATTAGGGTCAATGGCTCGACAAGGGAAAAAGAGTATCTTCTATTAATTTGGAACACCTTAAACATCAGGCATTAACCTATTTCCCTTGTGATGCAATCTAGCATAAGGGAAGGCTCCCGTAACCATGGTGAATGAGCAATTCAATGCTCTAAAGCATTCCTTAGTCAAGGATTTGTGCAAGCAGCTATAGTAGGAGATTCTAAATGCTCTCCTCCAAGCATTTGAAGAAGAAGTGGAGAGCTACCACAAAGACATAGCCAGACAAGCCTTTGTGCCTGGAGATGCAGTAAATACACCAAAAGATTAGTGGAAGTGTAAGATCTAGAAAGAGTAGGAGTTTAGTAACATTAACACTATCCTTTAGAGGATAAATGGGTTGGAAGAGCACCTGAAAGAAGAGTGCTCAAAGGAATAGAATAGGACCTTGAAGGAACTATTGTTGTACATCAGCTATATGCCTTTAGCCCTTTACAGATGAGATTTTCAACACACCAAAGCCCTATCTAGATGTCAAAGGTGGATCTGTATGACGAGTTGACGAATCTAGTTAATCACTTGCAAAGATATACCATGAAAATGAACCTGGATTAGGCCAAAAATGTTACCATGTTCAAAGATTGAACTCTACCTTTTCAGGAGCGGTGCTAACCTAGATTAGAATTATTGACTTAATGGTTCATCATATATCTTTAAGAGAACACTCAAGAAGTTTTCACTACGCTACCTAAAGGTGAAGAGTTTTCTCCCAGGAGAGAAGATTGCCACCTAATCCAAAGCCATATGGCCACCATGTGGCCATCATTCCCAAACAAGCTCAAAATGTAGGGCACCCTACTCCCTTGATTTAGCTTTGGGAGGGGCCTATTGATACTCTATTGGCCTTCTGCCTACTAGATAAGAGGCCCATTAAAGCTCTAATCATGGGTAAGGCTTGGAGGATCCTACTAGAGCATGGGTTATAGGTTGAAAGGTTAACGAGTTGGTTGTTAACCTGGTAAGGAGCACTTTATGGGAGGAATCACCTTTATCATAAGAGTGATCATATAATGAAAGGAGTTTTGTCCCATGATGATTATGACCTAAAACCTATAAAAGGTCTTTTTCATGAAGAGAGGATGTATGTTCTATCTACTGAAAAAAGCTTCCATTAAACTATACTCATTTCTTAAACTATTATTGACTTAAGCTTCGGAAGGTTTTTTCCAGATGCACAACTTAAGGGCCCTCTAACCTTGTCATTGGCTTTAGTTGTAGTTGGCTTTGAAGGTTTCAAGGATCCCACTAAGCACCTTGAATATCAACAAGCATTAAGGAATAATATTTATGATTGTATGCAAATAGTAAAAATTCTCACATGTTTCTTAAAATCTGGATAACTTTAAGCCTTTATTTTTCATCATGCAAATGATTAGGGGCAGTTGTACCTAGGTCAATGACCCCAGAAAAAAGTCTATTATACTAATTAAACTTAAGCAAGTGGGACTAAAGACATACCTTAACTTTCAACATTTGTTGTTCATAAAAAGAAAACCACTTACACATGAACCATGAACAAACAATATAAATATATGTGCACAAAACCAAGATACATTCAACATTATGTCAAAAACAAAAATGAGTAACTATCCAATGCACCAGTGTACACCTTAGTCTCGTATTTTATGAAATAGCACATTTGTATGAATGGAACAATATATTTTTGTGATGGAATATTACACTTTACCAGATAAAACTCCATTATATAGAACAACACATTTGTGTTAATGAAATAAGAATTTCTACTGAAAAAATAGCACATTTATAAAAGTGAACAACATATGATAAAATGGTACATTGTTTATAAAAAAATGTATATCCTATGAAATGAATAAAACCTCTTACTGAATGAAACAACATCTTACAACATATTACAAAACAGTAAAATTGAATGAATAAAACATCACTTCTTACTGAATAAAAAAATATTATTTGTGAACATTATATCTTACTAAATGAACAATTCAATTGTTTGAATGAAACATTACTTCTACTGAATGAAACAACATTATTTTACAAACAACATATCTTATGAAATAAATAACATACTATAAAATAACACATTTGTATAAATGAAATATCACTTCTTACTGAATGAAAAAACAATACATATGAACAACACATCATAGAAAGTGAACAACATATTACAGTACATCATAATTATATGAATAAAACATCACGCTTTACTGAATACATCAACACTATTTATGAACATCACATCTCATGAAATGAATAGCATATTACAAAAAAACATATTTGTTTGAATAAAACAATACTTCTTATTGAATGAAATAACATAAATGTCGTCAGAGGCAAGGATGAATAACTTAGCATGGTACAAAATAACATATTTTTATGAATGGAATAATACTTCTTATTGAACATTACAATATAGATGCCTTCAGAAATAGGAACGTCGGTTCTTCCTCAAATGGGCCACAAACACCGCATAAGGCAGGAACAAACATGGAATGAGATTAGTAAAGAAGGTCAGGCTTATCTGTTGATTTACCTTCTTTTCCACCATCATCAAAATCATCTCCGACCAAAATAGATCCATCAATGGGATGATGATGAAGAACAGGAGTCATGAGATCTGAATAGAACAAACCAAAAATATTAAGAGAATCAGGATAAGGATTTGAGTGAGCTTGCAGTTGTAGAGAAAGAAGAAGCAAATGGAAGAAATAGAGGAGGAGGAGGAAGAGGAGGAAGTAAAGAGAAGAACTGGAGAAGGAAGAAGAAAGTGGTGGAAATCGTAAATAACCTGAAAGTAAGGATGCTCCACATGATTGGGGTGTATTTTAGCTCTAGCCACACAAAAGTTAACTAAAATATGGGACTTAAAAGTACTTATGTCAAAGAAATTAAATTATTGTTTAATTCTTTTTTGTACTCGGTACAATCCATAAGATATATTAGAATTTGAGAGATTACTTAGAAAACTTAAAGGTAATTTGCTTGTTTATTAAAACACATAAGACATCAAACTGCCATTTGCAATGTTGAACACACAATGGGCCTTAGGGAAGAGTTAAACCTAATTGAAGGTCATGAGATATCCAAACTTTTAACCATTTAGCTACTTGGAGTGGATTATTGTGTAAATTTAGATCATAAGTCACCAAACCTTTTATAGTTAGGGTGAAAGTTTCGGATTTCAGGTCAGGTTTGGGCCAAAACCTAAAATAAAATGGACTTTTTCGTAATCCAAAAATGTTAACCCAAACCGATCTAAAAATTGAGAGAAAATTTGAACTGAACCTAAACTGAATTTTTAGGGTTGAATTTGGGTTAACTCGAACAACCTGTTTGTAATGCGATGGGTAGTGGTGGACGATAGGCAAGGTGAGGCGACATGTCTAGGAGGAGAAGATTGACGGTAAGGCAAGCATGGTGACAAGCAACGGTGGCCAAGGCAAAGCGAGGTGTCTGGGAGGAGGAGATTGATGACTGACCAAACAAAGCAACAACGTGACAGTGGCCAAGCTAAGGCAAGGCATCTAAGAGGAAGAGATCAACAGTGAAGCAAGCAAGTGACAGGCAATGGTTGGCAAGGCAAGGCAAGGTGTCTGAGAGGTAGTGGTGGCCAATGAGCTGGGTTGGCCCGGGCCCGACCCAGACCCGGCTCAAGTCAAACTCAGCTCAGCATGGTCAAACTTGGGCTCGGCCCAGCACTGATAAGGCTCGGAAGGTGGTGGGCCGAATATGGGCTTGGAAGAAGGGGGAGGCCTAAACTGGCATGGCCCGGCCCAGCTGGCCGTTCAACTTGGCCCCGCCCGGCCCAGCTGGCTGGGTCGAACATTTCCAAAAATCTGTTGAGTTTTCAAAATTTTTTAAAAAATGGGAAAATTACAACCAGCCCTCCTAATGGCTCCTGACTATTTTTTTTGTCCTCAAACTTTTTTACCTTCACTCAACAGTAACTAACGGCTAGTTTTTTAAGGCTTTTTGAGAGTCTGATGATGACCTGCAAGAGTAGATTATAAGTTTCTTTACAATTTAAAGAATGTAATCGATCTAATTATGCTGTTAAGCACAGATATTAAGTTTTACCTTCTCTTTTTTTTTTCTTGGAACGTTTTGTCATTTTCAAGTGTAATGCACGTTTCAAATTATGTAAGTGTTGTTTGGTCTTTTCATTAATAAAAATGACATCGGCGATGGTATTTATTTTTAAATATATATATATTTCATAAAATTATTATCGAAGAATGATTGGAAATATATTAAAACACATTTTTCATTAATTGCATAAATTCGGCCCAGCTTAGACCCGCCTCGGGCCCGGGTCCAACTCGGCCCAAGCCCACCCTGCTTTGATTTTGGCCATGCCTGAGTCCAGAAAAGCCGACCTAGGCCAGGCCTGGGCCGGGTTGGCCCACTGGCCACCACTACTGAGAGGAGGAGATCGATGACGACAAGCGAGCAAGGCAAGATGAGGTGAGATGGCCTTACGGGAGATGAGAGAGGAGGCGATCGTATGAGGCAAGGCGAGATGGAGGCCATGCGATAAAGGAAGGACTAAGGAGGGAGAGGAGGAAGAAGGAAGTTGTGCGATGAAGGGACGAGGGAGGAGGGGCGCCAGCTCCTATGTGTGTATGTATTGGCTTTTGAGTGTGAGGGTTTTGGGAGTGAGTGGGCTAGGGTTAACTTTATGGGCTGGGTTGGGTTTGGGCTGGTGATTAAGTAAGTTTATATAATTTCGGGTTATTTTGAATTACTCGGGTTGGACCCAAACCAACCTGATTTTTTTTTACTTTATATCGGGTCAGGTTTGGGTTAACCTAAAGTGGTAATTTCCCACTTCCTGCCCTAAACTTAACCTAACCCTAACCCAATATTTTAGGTCTGGTTTCGGGTCGAAATATTGGATTAGGGTATTTACTTACACCCATACTTATAGTACGGGAAAATTATAGAAATCCCTTTTGTGGTTTGATTTAATCTACACTTTACCCTCTGTAATTTCAAAAACTTATACTTTAGCCTTGCTGTATTTATAGTATTCAACCACAACTATTGAAGCCCTAAATTAAGCTGTCTGGTAAATATCTTTCAGTAATTTTAAATTTTTTTATATTTTTTAATAGTTAATTGAGCCTTAAAAAATACTGATATGCATATGTATATAGGAGGAGAAAATTGCATTTATAGGAAAAAAAATTGATAATTTAAAATGTCTATTTTCTACAAAAAAAAATTGACAGATTAAACTTACTAAAAGATTACTATCATATAATTTAAATTAAAGTCTTAAAATTTTTTATCATATAATATTAAAAAAATATATATTTTTAAAAATAAAGAGATAAAGTATAAATTATAACAATCTTTAAAGGGATAATTATAGGTTTTCTCTTATTGTAAATGGTTTGGTGGACAGTATTTGGCCATGAAGCCGATGGCACGCTTGAGACAGGTCAGACGGCCTTTTTATCCCTTTGAAAGCTTCACCCTTAAGTCGTTGCTTTTGTGGGATTCCGGCCCATGACTTGTTAAATCATGCCTTCTCGAAAGTATCATGATTTTGCCATTTTGGAGCTGAAAGCGCGATAACAACAGAGAAACCGTCAATTAGGCAGCTCTACAGAATTCAAGGCATTTAGAATTCTGGCACGCATCTTCAAGTGAAAAGTCAAGTGGACTCAAAACTTTTAAGCTAATTAAAAAGTCACTGAGCTGTGAATGAACGCGAACTCTATTGTGGACATATGTCCACAAGGTCCGGAACTTTTTTGGACATAAACACTTTTAATGAGAAAAGTTATTTTCAAGCCAAGCCAAATCCTTCCAGCTTTTGAGTGTTTTGCATTCTAATCCCTATAATTCATTCTCTGTTTTTTTTAATATTTAAGAGTTAGGCAAATTTAAAAAGATTTTTTTTAGTAATTAAAAATCATTATTAAGATCTTTCCAGAATATTACCAAGTCACATAACGACCGTAAGACTTGTTATTGAAGTGGAATGACAGTAAGATCACACAAAAATATTGACAGCTAGTTGTTTAAAATATTAACACTAATTAATAGTTACTAATAGATAAAATTTTTAAAACTTTGTCTAGGTCTGCTTCAAAGGGACAAGAGGAAGAAGAAATTATGGAGAATAGAAAAATTAACAATTCACAAGCTGTTTTGATAAGAGATATTGAGAAGAAATTAAGAAACTGGAATATTCCTAAAGTTTGATAAATGGAATATTTATAAAAAATAAACTTTTGATCTTAGAATGACTCATGTTATTAAAACGGGAGAGAAAATTGTTCCAATAATAGAAGAAGACCATAATTTGAATTTTTTTCAAAATACATGATCAAGAATCATCTAGAAAATCACTGTAATTATTTGAATGTTACTCTTGTGTAAATTGCTTTGAAACCTTTAACAAGAAATAGTTTAAATACTTCTGTGATCATTACCATAAGAGATTCTAGACATAATAAATTCTCCGACTCTCTATTAGGCATTATAGAATCAAGTTTGTGTGATGGACCAATTTATTTTAATTACCATCAAAATTTTTCTTTTTTTTTTAAAGATCCTCATATTATGGAAGTCTTAAATGCAAATATCATGACATCTGATTTCGATATGCTTGAAGGATCTCATAATCTTACACTTCTTTATAGAATTTATTACAAAGTAATGATAATAGAAATTAAGCCTAAAGCTTTAGAGTTTGATACACGAGAAAGAACTTTATTGTTAAAAGCTAATATAGAAAAAAGTCATATTGTCATACTAAAGTCAATTAAATAGAGAGACATCAAGCTTCCAAAAAAATGGATTTTCCAAAATGAAAGAACCATTAAATCTTTGAAACCTCAAGAATTAGAAAGAAGTGTTGAATATGAAAATAGAGAGGTTGAAATAAGATTTAGCAAAGATAGAATTACAAAAATTAATTTTTTAGAATTGGAACAAAAAAGACTTCCCTCAAGAATTACTTATAAACCCTCAAAGGCTTCATGCTCTTATGTGTTTGAGTCTGAACATGAGAAACTTGTTGGAGGAACTATGGAATCCATAGAACACATTTCACACCCTGTCTATAAAATCAATCCAATTGTCTTGGAAAAATGTCAAAATTCTAGACAACAAGAAGAAGAAGAAACAAAATTTGTACCCATAGGATCACCCAATCCTAGTTTTTTAGATTTTCAACTAAATATTTTGATTGAACCATTTAAGTTTGACCCTTAAACTTTAAATGAGGATTTCTAGTAAAAAATGAGATAAAAAGAAAATTATTTTTTGAAACCTATACCAAAAGGGACAGAAAAAAATTAAACACCTTTGGTATAAGAGAATAATGAAAACTAAGAAGAATTTGAAATTCTTTAAATGGTTTATTCCTGCCATAGTGTTGAATAAAAAAATTACATTAGATGTGCTAGAAGAAACATAGCCTACATATAAGACCAAAGATAAAAAAGAAATCACATCTCTACATCTACCTAACACTACGGTCATAAATCGGTGAAGAAACTAAAACATCTGTTTCACCCTTTAATGCTTTTGATGCATAAAACCATAAGATTGCTAAGAAACCCATTAGATAAAAAAGACCTCTAGAACATCATGGAACAGAATAACTATACAAATATTTACCTACAATCCATAGGTAAATAGATGAATAGAATTGAAACATCGTTGGATAAGTATAAGTTTGGTTTTACAAAAACTTTAGTCTTTAAACTAGAACTTTTTCTAGAAACATCAAAATCCCTAATAAGTTTCCTTAAGAAACTTATAGAATTCAAATTAGATCTGGAGAACCAAAGGAGACTATGGATAAAAAAATAAATAGGTCTTCAAATAAATGTTATTAGAGAAAATCCAAATATCTAGGAATTAGTTGATTCTCATCACTTAGAATATGAGAACATAGAATTAAATCATCTTGATTCTGAAATAGAGGAGAGGAAGTCCAATTAGAAATATTTCAAAATTTTGGAATGTACATCATCCTTATGCTCTATCAAAACCATCTCCAATGGATATAATGTTAACAAATTATTCTGAGCCTTATGCTTTTGTAGAATACAAAAGAGATTCAGTAAGAGAATAAAATATAGATGGTTTGTCATAATACGAAATAATAAACACTATCCAACATATGATTATGTTTGGGATAATTGCTAGAAAAGGAGTTGATAATTTAGACCCAAATATAGCAGAAATGATCATAATTGGATTTATAGGACAGTTAAGAAATTGGTGGGAAAAGTGCCTAATTGAAAAAGCTAGACAAGAAATTAAAAATGAAAGAAAAATGCTTATAGTTCAACATGGAAATCAGTTAATCCAAACAAGTGAACTTGATATGGTAAATACTTTGCTGTATAATATATATTCTCATTTTGTTAGTGATGCAACAAGTAAAGAAAGTAGAAATAGAGAATTACTTTTAAATCTGAGGTGTAGAAATTTATTAGATTTAGAATATTACAAGGATACTTTCTTTATAGGGGTTTATGAAGGAGAGGATTGTAGATCTTTCATCTAGAAAGAAAAATTCATACAAGGTTTGCCAAAACATTTTGGTCAATTAGTTATGGACAACATTAAAGAGAAAAACCAAGGTCATCTTAACCTAGAAAATTACATCTATGATCAAATTATAGCAGAAATTAAAGAAAGTTGGTTTGAAAATGTGTCATGAAATGAAGTGGTAAAAACCTGTAAAAAGAGAAAGATTAGTAGGAAAAAAAAAAATGAGAAGGTTTTGCTCCCAATTCAGATTTGATATCCTAAGGCCATATTCTAAATATGAGCCTAGAAAACAAAAGAAGCATAAATCCTATATAAAATATAGGAGAAGAAGATTTGAAAAATCAGAAGAAAAACTAGGACTTTCTAAAAGGTTTAGAAAGAGGAAATCTAGAAAAAAATCAAAAGGTTTGTTGGAAATGTGGTAACCCAGGATACTTTGCTAATAAGTGCAAAATAAGGCAAAAGATAAACTGTTTATAAATTGAAGAAGGATTAAAAAGGAGCTTAAAGCAAATTTTTCTTAATAGTGAGAGTGAACCTAAAGAAGAACAAGAAGGATTAACTTCTAAGAAAGTTTCAAAGAAATAAATGTCATTGGTCTTTCAAATAGTTCAGAATCTAAGCTAGAAAGTTGTGATTCTAATTGTGGCTGTGATTCTTGTTAGCTACAAAATACACTTGATAGTTTGCAACTAACTATGATTTAGATTAATGCCATTACAAAAGAGGATGAGAGAATCCTAGAAATTGCTAAGCAAATTGATGATATAGAATTAAAAAAAATTGTTTAAATATCTTGTTAAGGTTGGTAAGCAGGAACACCAATCAAGTTAAGGTAGAAGAAATTAAAAAAAAAAAAGGTTGATATACAGGAATTAACTGAGCCTTCTTGTCTATAGCCTAAATGAAATTCTTAAGAGAATATACTAGGCATAGAAGAGTCATAAAAAACTGACAATAGCAAAACTGAAAGCAGAAATTTCAGAAATAAAAATAGAAATAAAATCTCTTAAAAATATAAATAAGATTTTAGAACTTCAAAATTTTGAGGGATATTATCAAAATATTCCAGAAGATGAGTTAATCATGGAATACATGGAACAATTTAGCTTTAAGTCAAAGTAGAAAGAAAGGGTTAAAAATGTTCCAGAAACAAGCTTAGAAAATAAAGAAATAGAAATAGAATTTTCTCAAGAAATAACTTTACAAATTAATGAAGTCTATTCTATGCCAAATCAAAGATTTACCGATAGAATGAATTTATTAATAGAAAATCAATTCAAATTAACATCAGTAGTTTTAGTAGATTTAGGAGCTAATAAAAACTGCTTTAAAGAAGGTATTGTTCTCTATTAATAACTTGATAAGTCATTTGGATCTATTCCTGCTGCCAACAAAGAAACTATACCAATAAGGCTTAAACTGACAAATGTTGATGTGTGTAATGAAGATATTTGAATTAAACAACATTTCATAGTTTTAAATATGAATCAAGAAATAATTTTAGGAGCTCTATTATGTCTTTTAAAGTACGTATGAATGAAATTTCTACTAAGAAATTTGGAAAGAAAACTACATTTAAATTCACTAAACCACCTAGAAGATCATTGTTAAAAGAATTTAGTATAGATTTAGGAAGAAAACAAAAATATTCTTATGTGTTTGCAAGAAGTGAAACACAAGAATGTTGAAGAAAAATTAGAAAATCAAGAATTAAAACCAAAGATAGAACACTTTAAGAGAGTTTTAGCTAATAAAGTTTGTGTTGATATTCCCAATACTTTTTGGAAAATAAAGAAACGCATTGTGAATCTTTCTTATAAACCAAACTTCAATAAGAAAAACATTCCTACAAGGTCTAGAGTAATCCAAATGAATAAAGAATTAATGACCCATTGTAGTAAAGAAATTTTGGATTTGTTAGATAAGAAATTAATTAGAAATAGTTCTCCATCATGGAGTTGCTCTGCCTTTTATGTGTTTAAGAATTCAAAAATAGAAAGAGGAGTGCCTAGATTAGTAATTAATTATAAGTCCTTGAACAAAGTTCTTAGATGGATTAGGTATCCAATATCTAAGAAAAAATATTTGTTATCTAGGCTTCATAATGCAGTTGTGTTTTTTAAATTTAACATGAAGTCAGGATAATAGCAAATCTAGATTGCCAAAAAAATAAGTATAAAACAAGATTTAATATCCCATTTTGTCACTATGAGTGGAATGTCATACCTTTTGGGTTGAAGAATGCTCCATCTGAATTCTAGAAAATTATAAATGAAATCTTTAATCCTTATAATTCTTTTACTATTATTTACATTGATGACGTGTTTCTATTTCTCAATCGATAAATCAACATTGGAAGCATTTGAATATATTTGGCAAAATAGTAGACAATGCAGGACTTGTAGTGTCAACAAAGAAGATGGAATTGTTCCAAACTAGAATAAGAATTTTGGGCCATATAATTCATAAAGAAACAATTAAGCCTATTGATAGATC
Source organism: Aquilaria sinensis (assembly GCA_005392925.1). Lineage (NCBI taxonomy): Eukaryota > Viridiplantae > Streptophyta > Magnoliopsida > Malvales > Thymelaeaceae > Aquilaria > Aquilaria sinensis. The sequence continues at coordinate 90,039 of SMDT01002548.1, read as the reverse complement.
AATTAGTTTTGCTGATAAATTTTCTAATTGAATTAAGGACAAGAAACGGTTACAAAGATTTTTATGAAGTTTAAATTATGTTGCAAATTTTTATAAAGATCTTGCCAATGATTGTAAACCTTTGTTTGATAGGTTGAAAAAGAATCCTCATGATTAGAGTGAAGATCAAACTAAAGCTATTCAGCTGGTTAAAAGAAGAATAAAAGAAATTTCTTGTATTAATATTCCCAATCTAGAAGCCTTTAAGTTTGTTAAAATAGACGTCAGTGATATTGGCTATGGTGGAATATTGAAACAAGAAATTGGAGAGAGAAAAAAATTAGTTAAATTCACTTCAAGAGTATGGAACCAAGCCTAAAAGAATTATGCTACCATTAAGAGGGAAATTTTAGCCATTGTTCTTTTAGTTACAAAATTTTAGGAAGATCTCGTCAACAAGAAATTTTTAATTAGAGTTGACTGTAAAGCAGCAAAAGATGTTTTGCTTAAAAATGTTAAGAATTTAGCATCTAAGAAAAATTTTGCTCGATGACGAGCTATCTTATCTACTTTTTGATTTTGATATTAAATATATTGTGGGAGAAACCAACTCTTTGCATGATTTATTGACCAGAGAAATTTTGCAAGGGAAGAATACGACAAAGAATTTTAATCAGAAAATAAAGTTATTCTCCGCCAAGAAATCAAACAGAACATAGTGGACATGGACATAGAAATGGATACAGACATGACTAGAGCTATTTTGGCTCAGCACCATGTACATCTGGAAATCCCTAAGGAAGGTAGAGCCACTTCCCAGAATAAATCTCAGGAAAAATCCTAAAAGAAAAGAGATTTTTGGAATGACAATGATGAATGACCTTCCTAAGAAAGAAAAATCTATAGGAATTTCCAAATAAATTCCCAAGAAACTAATTAGAAAAATGTTGCTTCTAGTTCTCAAAAGCCTCAAGAAATCTCTATGCACAATCTAGGTATACCAACTGTATACCAAGAAATTGATAGGAAATGTCCCATTTCCCCCCAGAAGATAATGATTTTAAGCATCTTTCAATCCTAGAACTGGCAGAAAAATACTGGCCGAACCACCAAAATCTTCTGTGGCAATTCCAGCCACTAAAAAATCCTTCATTCTTTGAATTAATTTTTCTAGAAACTAGTTTTGTTGAAATATAACATAAATCCAGAAGAACTAAGATCACCATTAATACTAAAAGTGATGATGAAGAGCTTTCAAAAAAATATATTTCAGAAATTAGGATTTCCTTATTTAAAGTATTGAAAGTTTGGATATTTGAGGAATGGGGAGTTCCATCTGGAAAAAGAAGAATCTTGTCTCGACGAAAATATGAGAGTATGTTATTCTTATATTGGGACTATATCAAGGCTTGGGATGAAGTTTTTCATATTCAGAACAAAGAGCATCAGCATTCATGGATGATTTTATTTAATACCAAGCAAAGAAAGTTTCCTAACTAGTATTTTGGAAAGGGCCTTTTTAGAGACACTTTCTTAGAACAAGTCATGAAGTCCTTTGAATATGTTCCAAGAATAATTCTACAAGAAAGGTCAAAGAGTGCCATTCTCAAACTTTTTGTTGTCATGAACCATACCCATCGATCCTTCAATAGCACTATGAGAAACAAGAAGTAGATTATGACACTTATTTCACTCCTTGCCTAGAACAAATTTTGGAATCAAAATCATAGGAAAATGTGTCCTAAATCAATATTTACCTGAGAAAATTAGATTTGATAAAATTGATATAATTAATGAAGAGGAGAATCTAGATGAAGATTTGTTGGCTATCAGTAAGGAGGAAAATTCAGAGATAGTGAAATTCCTATCTCTGTGACGAAAGAAAGAATCTTAAAGTTGGCTAAAAACAACTCATCCGAAAAGCCAAGAGAGCCTCGGGATCCTCATCTAAAAAGAACAACTTAGCAAGGTCTCAATAAAGACATCTTCAATTTTAGTGTTTTTACTTTCACGTGAATAAAGAAAGTGTCTGCAGAAACCGACAAAAGCAGGAAAGTAGTTTGCTTAGAATTATTAAAGTTACCCATTAGCTAAAATTTTTTAGTACCAACCAACCACTAACTTATTGATCCCAGATTCCTTTGCTCATCAATTGAAGGATAATTGCTAAACCTTATCACGAAGGACAAAAGTCTTTGCTTATTAAAAGGAACCTTCCATTTGAGTTCTGGCATCCAAAAATTTCTATTTCTTTCCTGTAGTCCATGTGCTGGACACCCTTCTTATTCCCTCCAGAGTTTGCATTTTATTACTTAGTGTTTAAGTGGTGTTATCATACCTCTACCGTAGTGATGTCAATCCTGTTGAAGCTTGGACTTCTACTTCAATAGTATAAGCTTGTAATCACACCGTTGTTCTTCATTTTCGTCCAGCAAACTAGTTTTCACTAATTACCTATAAGTTTGTATTTCAAGTTAATAAATTATGTGTGCACATTTTTCAATTTACATCTGTGCCTAATCTATGTTTTCCTTGTATGTTCATGTTACCTAGGTGTATTGGTATTAGAGCCATGATATATTGATAACTTTGCATTGACATATCTTGAACCTAGGTCCTTATTTGGAAAAATTGAATAAAAAGGCTAAAACTGATAAGGCTATTTTTTTGAACAAAATCATCCTGCCCATAGAAATTAACTCCACTGTAGAAAGCCCCGTGAATGGAAGTATAATTTAACTTAAGGGTAAATCGCACTAGTAGCCTCAAACTTGTATATGTCATTGTAGACCAATTATCAACTTCTATTTCATTGTGAATTATTCTTGAATTTTATAATTTCTTACATATTAGATTATAGTCTTAAAAAAACCTAACTTCATATAGAAATTTAACTTGGAGGAGGCTGTGAAAGAGCTCCTCACATGCTTTGTAGCATCAGGAATCAGCCTATCTTACATTGCACCACCTATAGGACCGACACATGTGACCCCCAAGAGGAGTCATGAGGCCGAGTATGAGGATACTAATAACTACTTTGCGATGCCCTCGAATATGATGAGAGGTCAAGAGGACCAGGAGCAAAGGGTTGAGGCAAAGTCTAGTACGACAAAGAGAGTGGAGGGTGATGATACTGATGTCATCATCTCATCTTCCATGGATGCCATTCGGCAGTTGATAGAGGCTAGAGTGGAATATGAGATAAGAAAGAGGACCAGTGAGGTGGCAGCAGAGGATTTGCCAATTGTAGAGCGCATTGGTGACTTGGTCACGCATACCACCGAGACCGGAGCTGCTATTGGTTCCAAGGTGTTGACTACTATGGAGACAACTGCTACCGCCACTACTAACCCTTTAGTTCCACCATTGTCGTTGGATCCATTGGCTGGTGACACTTGATTACCACCATCAGTATATTTCTTTAGTTTTATTCTTTGGATGGTTTTATGGATATTGTTTTTGATTTGGTCATTTTGGGGCATCGATTGCCCCTGATTTTATTTTTGTTTTTTCTCTTAGTTTTTGGTCATTTCAGTTGGTTGTGGATATTACTATTTTTTCACTTTTGATGACCTTTGTTTTTAAGCTTTCTCTTTTGGATACCACTACTTTATTCGCCTTCACCCTAGGCGATGATTGCCATTGGTAATTGTTCATAGCCATCTAATCAATCAATTCCTGTATTGTTTCAGGTGTCTTGCTATTAAGAGTACTACCAGTTGCTGCATCGATCATTTGTTTGGAAGCATAAATTAGACCATTAAAGAATGTTTGTACTTGTATCCATGTAGGTACTCCATAATGCCAACACCTTCTCAATATATCATTGAACTTTTCCTAAGCTTCATACAATGTTTCTGAATCCATCTAATTGAAAGTAAAAATATCATTATGAAACTTCATAGTCTTGGCTGGAGGAAAGTACTTCAATAATAACTTTTCGATAAGAGCATTCCAAGTGGCCATAAAATCTCTTAGAAGTGAAATCAACCATTGCCTATATCTTCTTCTCAGTGAAAATGAGAATAGCCTTAATCGAATGCTATTTTCACTAGCTCTATTAATTCTGAAAGTGTCACAAATCCTTAGGAAACTAGTAGTGTGAGCATTAAGATCCTCACTCTCTAAGTCATTGAACTAAACACAATTCTGCACCATCTGAATAATATTCGGCTTGATGTCAAAATTGTTGGCATTAACAGGAGGTCTAACAATTCTCGATTCTGTCCCGTCAAGAGAAGGCTTAGCATATTCTAACATAGTTCTTGCTGAATTACGATCTTCCATGATTGAGTATTCTTGATTCTCCTATTGCCTTTGCAAATCAGAATGTGAAGGTTGTGACTCGGTATCCTTTGAATATAAGAGTTTCCTCAAGGTTCTTTTGATTTTTGGATCCATTTCAATAACTCCATCGGGATGGCTATGAGTCATACACCAGAATTCCTACAAGAAAGGATAAAACAAATCAATAAACTAAAGATAACTGAAAATTTAAAGAAACATACTACAATAAAATAAATGGCTAAATTAATAAAGATAAATTTTTAAAGTAGCAAGTTTGACAAATGTTCCTCGACAATGACGCCAAAAATTTGGTGTGTTTGTAGTTCACAATAAACCTTTCCCACTACACTAGTAAATAATGTAGATGTGTCAAATCTCTCTATACTAAAAATTATGTGAATTCACAACTAGATACACCTACCTTTAAAGTATATCAACGGCAAGTACCAATATCATTTTTCCTAAGGAAAAGGGGTTGTCCACCTTACTCCACCTTTTTCTATTATCCAATTGGCAATTAAAAGAGATTGTTTACTAATTACCTTGAATTAACTAAACTAAACTAATACAGTGAAATAAACTACTAGCTAACAAATGACAATAGAAAAACAATTAAGACAATCAATAATAAGAAACCTCATACCTAGAATCGAATCCTCCTAGAAATTCTTTTGTACTGCTTTTACTTTGGTTTAACAGGATTGTGATTAATTTGGACCGTGGAGTACTACCTAATATAGATTAGCTTTCTATTATTTCTGTTACAATAACCCTATTCTTAAGTTACTGATAAGGTGTCTAGGCTTACCGCGCTTCATAAGAACGCATTATAAGTCATACGACCCACTAGGTTTTACCTTAGTCCAGAGGTATTATATTGCATCCATTACTCTCGATTACAATGATATCCTTTTTGTCTAATGATGATTCACAACAAACATACCGGATACTATCTGACACATGTTCATCATCCCACATAGAATTAATAGGCTAGCTACTATTAATCAACACAACAAAGCACATTGGATAAACCCCAAGAAAAATACATAATCATATTAAACCAAAACGCAATCATAATCACAAAATCATCCTGGGGTTCATCAACTCTAAGCATGAGTAGGAAAAGTTTAGCTCATAGTGCCGTAAAATAAACACAACAGGATCAAGAGAAAACTAAGAAAAAAAATTATCCATGGCTGAATCTTTTTTTCCCTAAGAAATCTTTGATCCGGCACTTATAAAATGGTGTTGATCATCAAAACTGCCTTCAACAGACTTCTTTCATGAAAACTCTTTTTTTTTTCTTTGTATTTTTCAACTACTATCTTTTTCTTCTTCTTTTTTTTTTTTCTAAAATAACCTGAAGAACCCTAAAAATGGGGCAAATACGGTCTGGTACATGGCCATGTTCAAGGACATGTAATACCTCTAGAACTTAAAATCTCGCTAAATTAAACACGGTTTAGAACATTGGCATGTAACTTAGACACGGGCATGTTGTAGGAGATGTAAGACACTACATGGACATTTAGCAATGTGTGTCTACTCCAAAACTTCACCAAAACTTGCATTTCTGCTTCAAAACTTTACAAAAATCCTTCCTAATTGAAATAAAGTTGAAATATAACCTAAAAATATATGAACCAATTAAGCACCATATCCTAGCTTAAACATACCAAAAGACAAGCAAATAAAAAGGAAAACCAAATAGAAGAACCTGACTAAATATGAACACATCAGATATCCTTAAAGAAATTCATACAAACAAGTTGCCTTAAGAAATTGTTGCAAAAAATGCAAAAACACATGAAGAAAATGAACAAGAGGCAAATACCAACATTACCAGAGTAAATGGTTCTGACAACAAAAAACCCCGAGTAGGGGGAAATTGGCAAAAGAAAAGTCTCTGTATAACTAAAGCAAAACACCCATATTGCCGAAAAGAAGAACTAGGCAATCAATATATAGTGGAAACTTTATGCAAAGTATGAGTATTGTCCCAGAAAGCTAAGTTGTTGTTGCCTTCTGAGGAGGACAATACCACAATGTCTTTTTGTAGTAATGAAGCAAGATCATCAAAGTAAGATAAATTGTTGACCGCATGATCAATCTTTTCCTTTGAAAACTTTGCCCTAATTTTGGTGACCATCTACGCAATCTTGGCTACTGATTTGCACCCAAGGCTCCATAAGGTGAGCCATCCTTGTCTCCATGGCTCAAACATGATTGTTGCCCTGATAAAAATTTACTTGCAAAGGAGTTGCCCAAAGAGGGGTAACCTGCAGATGTGAAGATGTGAAGCATGAATAGGTGCAAGTAACCCTTGACCTATCCAGGAGTAGTCTCGTCTCTAGCAGAAGTAGGCTTCCTCAACATCGGGGTGGGATCAACCACGAGGATGTTACTAATAATAGCTTTTTCCGAGATCACCACAGGTGAGTCACCCTCAACCTCATTTAGGGACGAAACTAGATTAACAGAACATTTGACAAATTCCTCCAAGCACCACTCCTTAAGAGCCTTAGGCAGAATGAATACCTCACCAAGAAAGCTCAACTCCAAGTCAGTTGGTCGGCCTACTAGCTCGTACCGGCAGTTGTAGATGCCCTACTTGTAAACGCTTAGGTCTTCATACTCAAAGAGCTCAACTATAACCTATAAGCTTGTAATCTCTTGGAATTGGGCTCGACAATCTGCCCTTGGACTTTTGCAGGCCTGTAACCCTTGCTAGGCCCAATGGCATGAAGTTCAAGAAAATGTTTGCATCTGAGAGACCATCAAAATTAGGCTCATGTAGCACCTACCTATCAGTTATAGATTGGACATCCTTCTGGTCCAACTAGGAAGATAACTGCCTAACCCACTTGGAGAGGTTAGGTGGTGGCAGAAGATATCTTAAGTTAAAAAAAGTTATATCATAAGGCATGAAATAAAGGCAAACCCTAAGAGGGCATCACCACCTAGAAATTTTGTTAATTGCAGGAGCATTTAAAATTAGGGCCAAAATAGCCTCAAGCAAAGGTTGGAGCTCAGGATGGTGGGGTACCTTAGTAGTAGCTCCAAAGGGGGAGAGAGCAGCACTTGAGACCCATTTTCTAGCTAGAAAAAAGCTTCTTGAGTAGCCTTCACCCTTGATAAAAAAGAAACCTCCTTAGTGATTTCCACCATGGTGGGTAACTTGCCACCCTAGGAGCTCCTTGGAAAGGAACAAATTCATAGCAGTAGCAGTAATAACACTACTGGCTGCCAATACTCCCTAAACTAACTATAAAAAATGGAACTATAAATTCTCAGCTATATGGGAGCTAAGGCAAGTGCACCTATCGCTCCATAACATAGCATTGGTAGGTATTAAGGTTGTGTCCTATGGGTTTGAAACTGTTTACTATACTAGTTATTCTTTCTATTATCTAACTGGCAATTTTGATTAATGAATTACTAAAGACTAAAAATAAATTAAACAACTGCAGCGAAGAAGCAACTGAAAGCAACAAAGAACCAATCAAAGAAATCAACAATCAATAAAAATCATGGTTAGATATGAATCCCCTAGAAATCTTATGCAACCTACTCTTAAATTAGTTCAATTGGAATATAGTTTGCTTGGACCATGGAGAACTCTTAAAATAGTCTAACTTTTCTCTTGAGGCAACTACACCCTATTCTCAGGTTGATCAATCGGAGTCCCTTCCTAACTGAAACCCCTAAAATGCATTAATGCTCTATGAATCTTACTATTAGGTTTGACCTTTGTCTAGAGGTCTTATTGCAAAGGCACTTGACTTACCCTAGTGTGAGGCAACCAAGGATCATTAATTAAATTGGGATTTAGTGGTCCCACTCTTAGTTGCAATTGGCTAAGTCAATGCTTGTATGGATTAAAACTCATGTACTGCTAGTTCATCAGCCTAGCATATGCAATATGCAAGTTTGACTTCGATAATTTCAATTTGTATGAAACAAAACTTTCTATTAATTTCCAAGGTATGGTTGAAAAAATAAATATAAAACTAAATACCAAAGTTATAAAATAAGTTTACTTAGGCTTCAAGCATCAACTTTAACTATATAACTAGTGTATACATATAACAAAGTTTAACAAAAAATAGTGCATACTAAAGGCCATTTAGTACCTAAGTACTACATTTTCACATAAACCTAATTTGAGATCTAAAAATGAATTTGCCACAAAAGCTTGTAGCTTTAGAGATGAAAACTCAACCTCTTCGTGTACTTAGCCTACAATTGAGAAGGCCATAGTTAATTACTTAGTTGGGGTATAAACTAGCTAGCCAAAGAACTTAGAATCAAATGTGATTCATTTTACTCAATACCTGCAGTGAGAACTTTCTTAGCAACCCATTCACTAGGTGCTAGGATTCACACTAGTATAATTTGTAGAATGTGACAACTAAAAGGGTGAGAATTTAATAATTCTTAGCAAGGGATTAATACCTACAAAATAAATCTTTAAGACATGCAATTGTATACATAACAATATATAATGCTTCTCAATGTGAGCTCGGAACATCTTGAGGTCTTAACTAATGACCAATAGTTTAGTCCTATGGTAGGCACCCATCCTCACTCTAGTCCTAACTTACAAGAACTTACCCTTGTCTTAGCAAGCTTAGTTGCCTCTTTATTTGCCTTATCACATTGTACAGGAGTTTAGTTTAGCTTGGTGGCTTAACTTACTAAGTTGGGTAGCATAGTTAGGGTACCTTTGAGGTTTAAAACCTCTTTTAGGTTCTTAGTATCCTAGGGTTTCTTAAGGTCCCAATAACTTTCTTAGACCTTAAGCTTTCACTTAACCACCACTTAACTTATTAACAAATGCATTTTTATAGACTTAGGAGTGGTTTTAAAGCTTAAACAAAGATTCAAACTATCTTAGAATGGTTCAAGCTTCAAAATTGATACATTGGAGTACCCTCAAGGTTGCCCTAGCTTGGGGAAGAAGGCACGTTGGCACTATATCCCCAAAAACCAAAACTCCCTGATCCTTAAACAAATACTCAGTGTCGGGTTGCCTACACTCGTTTTGCAGCTTCATAGTTTTCACACTTCAATGCTCGTTTTACTTCTTTTTGCATTCAAATGTGAACCATTTACGTAATAACCGACTCCTATGTTTTCATACATGTTAGAACACATGCACATGCATCAATTAAACTATTTGGAACACAAAAACCCTATACCAATTACCAGATCATAAGCTTCAAACTTCCTATGCACACATAAAAGCACACTTGTATCAAATCTTTACAAATCACTGTAGCCTTTGTTCTAGCCTAGAAAAATAAATTGCTCAATCATAAAACACTTAGAATATGATCATATTATGAGCAATATGCATGGAAATCACATCTACACACCCTTACCCCTTTGGTGAAATAAAAAGCACACCACTTGAACCACTTTAGCACATTCACACTTATAGCTTGCTATTCAACTTGCACAAGCCAAATTTAAGCTTAGAGATCAATCATATAACTCACCCAAGCCTTAATTTAGTTGGTAAACACCTAAAACTTAATTTAAATTAAAAAATTAAAGCTTAACAAGAAGGATAACATGATTACTTGCCTCCTTAAGCTCAATCCAACTTGTTGCACCAATAAAGTACTTGTGAAAGCCTCAATTGATCAAGAAATGGATTGAGATGAGATTTGAATCCTAGGGCTTGGCTGCTATGTATGAAGAGGAAGAAAAATGAGCAAGTTGTGTTTTTCTTGCTTCTTATTCTCTCCATATTCCACTTAGATCCCCCATCTTCCTTAATTGGGCATTTCAAAGCCTTTTTCTTCCACTTCACCAATGTTATTTGAACTAGGAAGTATAAACATTCTTAAAAAATCTTTAATTCCATGGTTTAAACACATTTATCTCTTAAAATAGGGGTTTCTTATGCCTCGCCTTATAGATCTTAACACTTTTGGCTCCTATATGGTAGTTTCAGTTTCAACTACTTACTATCTTTTTATCAATTAAATAACATTCATTTTGAAATCTAACAATTAGTTTTCCTTCTCGACTTCATTTGGTGCCATACACTGATGACTAGTCAGCATAAATTACGCTCAAGGCGGAGAATGCTGACCACAGACCAAGTTATGTAGGTCAACGATTGATTTTCCAAATTCTAAGTTAAGTTTCAGGAGAAGAACTATAGGCAGACTGATGTTGCAATCAACACTACTATTTAGCTGTTGGTACAACGTGGGATCATACCAAATGTCGCCATTTCACTTGAATTATGCACTGGATCCTTATCTGGCGAAAATGAGGATAGGAGTACTTTGGACAGCCAACAGGCTTGCCACATTAATGACTGTTATTAGTGCAAATTAAAATTTTCAGATGTATCTAATTCTTTTTGTAATTTGTAAATAGTTCGACACCTTTTTGTACATATTTTATGTTTTTCACTAATTTTTAAACATTCCGTTATTTTTCCATCCATTTTAATTTATTGTAATTTTTAAAAAATATATATTAATAATTAATATAAAACAATAATTTAAAAGTATGTACCTTCATTTTGAGCATGGTAAAATCATTGTAAACTAGAAACTGTCGTAAATATGTCACTATAAATAATAATTTTCATTTCATTATAATATGCAAGGATTTCTATCATCGATCGTCACAATTTTATCACGCTACAGAAGTCATCACATATTCATTGACATGTATGCGACAATTATAATTGTCGCAATATGCCTCAATTTGGTGATGTTTTTTATTTGTGTCGTTGACATTTCCAATGCTCCAGTGTATTGTAGGGATAGGACTTAATCCTCATAATTGAAGAGCAATCCATTTGTGTTTTCTATATATTTTAGCCATAACGGGATTAGGGTTTCACGATATAAATGAGAACCCTGGCCGAGGAACGTCTCCTTTTCAGACGTTGTCAGCCTTTTCACCCCACATGTTGGGCCTCAGCATTGTGCTTGGCCAGAATCGCAGCACCAGGTTATCCTAACTCACTTCACATTTAACTACATTTTTTGAAAGTTCGGACACCTAAGAGCAACAAATACAGAATGTGGCACACTTGCTCATCGGCTTGTGCTTTAACCATGTAAGTATGTATATATTAGGGTAAATATTTTCAGTTGTTCCTAAACTATGTCCATATTACTTATTTATCCTCAAACTATTATGTATTGCACCACTCATCCTGAAACTATTTAATTGTTATTATTTTATCCTGCCGTCAACTAAACCATTAAATATGGATGGAAAAATGACATGGTCACTGATGTGGTATGGAAAAATGATGTGGCTGCTGATGCGGCAGCACTTTTTGTCCATATTTAACGGTTTATTTGATGACAGGACAAAATAATAACAATTAAATAGTTTTAAGACGAGTAGTGCGGCACATGATAGTTTGGGGACGAATAGGTAACATGGGCATAGTTTAAGGACAACTGAAAATATTTACCCTATAAGAGCTAGTACTCTTATAAATACCCATCCTAATTCCCTCACTTCGTCACACAACTTTTTACACTCTCCTCTTTTCATCTACTAGCTTCTTTACATTTCTCTCCTCAATTCTTATATTCTTCCAACAATTTTCTTAATCTCCTACTAATTTTTTCTTAATCTCTCATTAATCTTTCATTAATCTTCCATTAATTTTTGTCACCTCAAATGGCTTCAAGGAAGAGTACTAGCTCGGCCCCTGCTAAGAGCTCCTCATCACGCACTGGCTTAGGGTCATTCTTCTATCACAAGAGTTCTGTACAAAAGGGAATTCACATTGAAGACTAGCTTTAGTTTGGGAACATTGATATGACGAATATCAATTTGTAATTTGATGAGCAAGAATCCGAAGACGATGTTGAAATCCAAGGGACCCCCACTCAAAACATTAATACGCAAGGAGGTGGTGGCAAACAACCGATACCTAAAAGTCAAGTTCCTGAGGGAGGTGAAGGAAAATCTCGTCTCAAATCATTCGTGTAGGAGCATTTTGAGACACTTTGGGAAAAAGACAACCGGTTCGCTAAGTGCAAGCACTGTGGGAAAAAATTGGCACACAAGGTGAATTTCGGGACCAGGACACTTCAACGACATATAAGGAACGAGCATCCAAAACACTATCCGAGAGTCGAATGAAGTTCTGGTGGACAAACACAACTTGGATCAACTGATGGTACAGGTATTTTTTAATTTAATCAGCAAGATTGTAGGGAAAGTATGGTTAATTGGATGATGCTAATGGAAAAACCTTTTACGCAAGCCAAATACATGCATTTAGAAAATTGGATTAGGTCTATTTTAAACCCGGCCTTTAAGAAGACATCTAGGACAACTGCACAAAGAAAAACATTTAAAATGTATGAATTAGGTAAATATAATCTGCAGGTGTATTTTTCTACAATTGTGTTAGTGTTGTGCCCAAAAGTCAGTCATGAGATGATTGTATTTTTGCACATTGAGTCATGATATTTTATTAAGGCATTAATCCAGCAATTATGTTTGTTGTTTTGTTCCTGCGTAACTTAACAAACATAATTGTAACCCTAGAATAATGATATTCTTAAAAGTCCCTGGTCTAGTATTATTGTGGAGCGGGTTGCAATAATACATAACGACTAGCATATGTGGAGACTAATATGAGATATGTAGTCTACATATGGGTACAAGTTGGAGAACTTGTGTACTGGACCGACCCACCATGAGAACACTACATGGATCGTTATATGAGTGTCATAAGTGATTCCCATAGTGATCAGGGTATATGTAGTCCTTCGACCTAAGATCATCAAGGTTCCCTACATGTGAGTCACATACTTTGATACTTTCCTTTGTTGCTCGTAACTGAGTGAACTTGAAGGAGGTCATTGGGTATGTCACATATCATGCGGAGGGATTTGTATGATCAAGATGGGATTTGTCCCTCCTATGTAACGGGAGCGATATCTTCGGGCCCCTTGATAGAGTGAGACTTAGAAAATGCATGGCCATGCTCGGATGAGTTGATATGCGATATCAATGTCATCAGTTTAAGTTAGTCTACTCGGTAATCAAGAAACCAAAGATTGGGCTATACGAGAGTGACACATTCCATGTCTCGTGCTTAGTCTTGATATCTTGGACAAAGGGACAATGGCATATATCGGTGATGATCATAAAGGTATAGTCGAATCATCGACAATCTTGTCACTTGGGTAGCAATGATGTGTTGCTAGACACCGCTCATTGCTTATGATCATAAATGTGATTTATGATCATTGCCAACGTGATAAGAGCCTATTGGGTCGCACACATAGAGCATTTTGGATCATTAGAGTGCATGGGCTAATTATTTGGGTTATGGTTTCACTTTAATTTCGTATTAATAATGGGCCCAAAAGTTGAGCCATTATTAAGCCCGAAATTAAATCCTAATTGGATTAGGGCTTTGAAACCTATTAGGCCTGGAAGTTGAGTCTCACTATAAATACAACTTTTAAGTGAGAAATTCGTAGGTCTCCTTGCCCTAGCCTCCAAAAAGGACAGCCGCACTCTTCTCTTGCAATTCCTTGGAGGACGCAAGCTAGCACTGCGAGCGCAAGAGAAACGCATCTACCGGGACGTGGTGGAAGCGTGGTGATCCCGAGAGGCTCGTGTGGATACCATAGAGAGCCTGAACACGTCAACTGTTCAGGTTTTGTGATTCGACTCTACAGTTGAGTGAGAGATCTCAATCGAAAATTAGGTATGAAAATTTTTGAACACCCGGTTTACCCCGTTTCACTTGGATCCTGGAGGGTTTCGGTTAAATTCCGCTGCGCTGTTTGGCTCCCGAAACCCAACAAATTGATCATTACATTGCTTTTATTAGTGACATGTGGATATCTCCTATGAAGCAGAATTATTTCTGTATCACCGCACACTAGATTTATGATGATTGGGTCATTCAAAGAAGAATTATTGCTTTCAAATGCATGAAATTTGATCACACTGGATATAATATCTATCAATGCATTTTAAATGTACTTCATCAATTTTTCTTTGCTAATAAAGTTTTCTGCATTAGTTTTGGCAATGCCTCAAATAATGATTTTGCCGCTCAAGAACTCTATATTGCATTGAAACCCCTTTAGAATGGTGTTTTTTTTTTCATATTAGATGCATGTGTCAGGGTTTGAGGAGCGGTAGCACAGTCTACACAAAACAGGGACCTAAAAGTGGGCTAATTGTAGCCAAGGTCTTTTAAGGTTTGTGCAGCAAACCCCTTCACCCTTAGGTTTATTATTTTTCACTTTTATCCATACTCTTGTTAGCTTGTATTAAATTTTGTGTACGAAAAAAAAAATAGCTCTATCTCAAAGCCCTCAAAATTTCTAAAACCAAGCAAATGAGTTCTTACCTTCCTAAATATTCTAAATACTTTATCTTATAAAAGTAAGTCTTATGTGCACCTGGTGCAACCTGTGCATCATGTGTTCTTTTATTAGTTTGTATGTATTATTTTATTAGATATATTCTTTTCTATATACTATGTGTTCATTTATATATTACTTATTCATTTTGAGATCCTCTGTTTTCTCATTAATGTCCAATATATTCTTATCATTTTCATCGTTCTATCATTGAACAATATTTGTTTTTTAATTTTGAACTAATTATTACTTGCTATTTGTCCAACATATTTTCATTTGTAAAAAGAATATGCAAAGTTTAAAAAGAATATATACTTACTGCAAAAGAGCATACCCAATATTCTATTTTTTCTTATGCTACCATTTCTCATACTTTTTTATTTATGTTCTTTTTCAGTTACTATATGTTCTTTTATGCATTGTTATGTGTTATTTTATAAATATGTTCTTTCTTAATTTTTATATGTTCCTAAGTGTTCATTTGCCAAATATGTTCTTTTTATAACTACTTTGTGTTCTTTTATGTATTACTGTTTGTTCTTTTTGAGTTTCTATATATTCTTATTAATGTTTGATATGTTCTTATCTTTTCCGTTATTCTATCATTGAATAATATATGTTCTTTTGTTTTGAACTAATCATTACTTGCTATTTTTCCAATATATCTTCATCTGTAAAATGAACATATATGTAGTTTAAAAAGAACATATACTTAGTACAAAACAACATACCCAATATTTTACTTGTTCTTACATTACTGGCCCTCATGGTCTTATTTTTTTGTTCTTTGTTTGGTTCATATACGTTCTTTTACGTATTTGTGTTTGTTCTTTTATTTTCATTATTTTTCAATTTCTATATTTTCTTTTATGCATTACTATTTGTTCTTGTTATTTTTCAATTTTTATATGTTTTTTGTTTCTATTCCTATATTTTATTTTATTTTCGTTTTTTTATTAAACTGGAAAAAAGAATAACATACTGGCAATTAAACAGAAAACAAAATTAAAGACAAAAAATAAGATGAAAATAGGAAGATAAAAATAACAAAAACAAAAGAAGATTGAAAAGGGAAAAATGAAAAAATAAAAATAAAAATCTTGAAAAATTGAAATATGAAAAAAAAAGAACAATACATAAAATGAAAATAAAATGAGAAAACGGAAAAATAAAAATGAATGCTAGAAAATAAAGGAAAGGAAATAAAAAAAATTAAGGAAACGAAATTAGAAAAAAAAAACGAGACAGGAAAGCACAAAAGGAAAAAAGGAAAAGAAAATGAAACAGAAAGGAAAAAAAGGGGAGAAAACGGAAAGCGCAAAAAAAAAAAAAAAAAAAGAAAAGAAAAAGAAAAAGTTAACGAAACAAGAGAAGACAAAAAAAAAAAAAAAGGATCACAAATGAAATGCAAGGGCGATGGTGGATATTAGAACACGCGCAAGCCAACCCTCCTTGAAGGAAAAATTATCAAAGTGCCTTGAGTTTTGGTTGAACTATTTTTTTATTTTCATTGTTTCACATGCGGACCTAAACATACCCGGTCAAAAGTTAACTTGATTAATGACAGCAGTTACCATTGAAAAGGAAAACACATGAGTTTGCCCTTTGACCTTCTTCTACAAAAAATTTAGCTCCCAACACCTACATCTAACGATTTATCCATCTTAAGCCAAACCCATCCTCCGGAAAAAAAAAAAAAAACAACTAAACTCACCTGCTTTCCTAAACCAAACCCAAATCCCATAATCCAAGTTCATCCCCGCCCACCACCGTTACTCCCAATCCGCCACGTGCCCTCAACCACACACGTCGTCGGAGCATGTTAGACACCATCGATGCTTGATTCAGAAGAAGCATGCCCAGATCTGCTGTTCCACTGCCGATTCTAATTCCTCTTTTTAGCTCTCTCTCTTCTTTTCTCCACCTCCTCCGTAGCTCTTTCTTCTTGCGCAAAATAGGTCTGAGTTCAATTTGTCCCCCACCATGTCGAGAATACGCTTGGTGACCGTCTTCCTAGGGTCGAACGGGGATTGGACGAGAGTGATGTTGCCAGGCCTCAGCAACCCTATTATGTGCAACAGCTTCTCCCACAATACAACGTCGCCAACTGCATTCAGCGCGGGAAGCATCCTCGGACCGAACACCTCCAACGACCGGAGATCAGACACGAGAATATAAGGAAGGAGACAGAAACAGATAGTGATGGGTTCGAGTTTCGGGGGGCTTACGAGGGTTAGAGAACAGAAGTAAGAATAGTAGACATGAATGGGGCAAAAAATCTAACGACCACTGAGCCTTGATTCAGAACCTTTTTCGCTTTGTTATTCCGACATAAAAAACGGCAAGCCCATGGCTGTATAACTTTCATCCTCTGTTTAGCCTATTAACCTGATTATACGATGCATTTGATGGGTTTGTTAGAGATAATTTCTTGTCTGGTCCCAATTCCCCCTTTTTTTTTTGTCTCTCCGACTTCCAGCGATGAGTTTAATTGGGCAGCAGTTGATGGGTTTGTTGAAGATGAAAAGTCGGTTGGGTTTCTTGATGATTTTTGGTTATTGGCATTTGAAAGGCTTAGGATCTAAGGTTCATTGCCCACGAATGGGACCGATTGAGATTGACAATTAAGAGAGACGAGTTGGAGGTGGAGATTTCGGTTCCAATTCTTAGATTTTATTTTTGTTTATAGGTTTTGTTTTTCTTTAGATGCAAAAGAAGTTGAAGGGTAAAGTTCTATAAATGAATGCTGGGAGGGCTAAGTCAGATGTTTTTCCTTTCCTATGGTAATTGCTATTAATGGAGTTAACTTCTAAGAGGATAAGTGTAGATATTTAAAACAGTAAGGATAAAACTGTAGATTTAACTAAATCCGAGATGAATTTTAGTAATTTTTCATGCTTGTATCTGGTAGGGCTGAGCATGATTAGGATTGGTTTGGTTTTATGGTGGAATTGAATCAACTTGAAATAGTTTTGGTTCCAAAAGTTTTTTACCCAACTTGAAAACCGAGAATCAAACAGAACTAGAACCATGGTTCTGGATTTTTCGATTTTGGTTCTCAGGTTTTTTTGTTTATACCATATACCTATAACAACACTAGAATTCAATAAAATTACATCCATAACCAATTTATGAAGTATTCAACATAATATAAAATTAAATAACATTTAAATACAAGCACTTAGATATATTTAAAAGAGTTTAACAAACTGTTACCAAAATAGCTTAAAATAGTTGCTTATAGGGTACTTTCCATCTCAACCAGTCTACTTCACTCCAGTAATTTCAACAATGACACGATATTCAACATAAAAAATTGAGCCTTTAAGACCATATTCCTTAATATCAAAACTTGAAATATGTTATATCATGAATTTTCAATTTTACATTGCTCATAAATAAAAAAAATGAGGATTGTGTTGTCCAGAGCAATCTGGAGTAAAAAGATTGAAAGCAAAATTACTAAGAAGTAATCAATCTTAGAAATGAAGTAATTCAAGTGAATATGAAAAAATTTCATAAATGATCTCACAACTTCCAGGTTGTTTCAATTTGGGACATTAATTTAAGTGTTTAATATAAAAATGCAATATGACCATCATAATTCTTCAAAGAAATACATACTTATATATATATATATATATTAGGTTTAGTTTCATCTGGGATTGGTTTCATATGGAACTAGAACCAACTTAAAAACAATCATTTTTTTTATATGTGAAACTAACCTACAAATTATAGTATATTTTTATCCAATCCAACCAATCTAATAAAAATAGTTCAGGTTAAATTTTGAGTTTATCCAACCTAAACTTACCCCTATCTGGTGTATGCAAAACTATTCATATTTGTCAATACCAGAAAAAGAAAAGAAAAGAAAAAAGGATAGACGGCTACCACATCACATACGTAGAAACCATAAAATCCAACGCCAAGTGCAAGAAGGTCGGCGATCTTGGGGGACCCGTGATAATTCTACCTGAAAAGAGAGCCTACCACGCAAAATGAGGCCCCACGAGACCCACTTAACGCTCACCCTAATGGGCAATCGGGGCCCTACACGACGGCGTTTGTCAGATATGCATGGATGTATGTACGCTGGCACGTACGGTAGGCGTCATTACATCTAATAGAGAGGTGGTTTTGGATGACGTTATATAAGTAATTCAGAATAATAAAAAATGGTTTATTTTCATCTATAAAGTTACTTGGGATTAGCATTATTTAAATTTAATATTATATAATTATAATAATTTATTGACTAATATTTTTTACCCTCTGTCTAAGAAGTTTTGATACATTTGACTTTTTGTTATTGATAGCCGAAGGGCTATCGCCTCTATCTGACCCGAACTCAGAGCGTCAGGAAACTCGAGGATACTATTAGCCCCCCGAGGTACTAAACAGATCGCCTTCGGAGATGAAGAATCAGCTGTTGCAAGCCGAAGAGGATCTCCCCGAAGGCGAAACCCTGAATCAGGGAACTCCCCGAACTACGGGCATATTTCCCGAAGGGGCATCGTCCGCGCCAGAGGACGACCTCGTCAGGGACTTCGGGAGTACGGCATGAGCATTTAAGGAGCCTCTGACATGTCGCCCACAGACGTTACAGGACGCCCCAAACGGCGGTCTGACACACCGACGCCATCCAGGTCCCGTCACGACCTGTCTCGGTTCAAGGCTCAAGAAACCTGCCACCGGCTACTTGTCCCCTACGCCCAGAAATTCAGGAAAGATCTGACCGAACACGTGTCATGATCTGAACGGGCTGGATACTCCTATAAATACCAGGAAATAAACCTGGGCAAATGATGGATCCTTGAGCAGACTCCTTTCCTTGAGAAAACACAAACAGGCAAGGCCTTTCTACTTTTCAGTGCTCCTCCCTTATTTTCTTTCAGGACACTGACTTGGGCGTCGGAGGCTCCTCCCCGGAAACACACCCCGGGGACCTTCTGACCCCCTCTTCTGAGCTTTTCAGGCACGCTCCCCTGGGCAATCTGGCATTCGGGCGTTCTCCCCCTCAGGAAGTCCCTCCACAAGTTACAATGTCATCTGACGAAGATGCTGCAGGGCATCATTTGGCGCCGTCTGTGGGAACCCGCTCTGAGGTCGCCGTCGTTGAAACTCGGCGTTCTAAGGACAAGGGACTCCCGAGGTCCCCGCCCGCGCCTGAGGATCAACCGGCCGCTGAGCAAACATTCCCAGGGACTTCTGCGCCCGAGGAAGACCGCCCTCTAGTTATTACTATGAGCTTTCTATGGGACTTTCAGCGTTCTGTCGTGGCTGAGATGACACAGCAGATAGACCGAAGGTGGCCACAACAAGCTCAGGCCCAAAGGCCTCCCTCACCAGGACGCCCTCGGGAGAAAAGCCCCAAATCGACCCATCATAGTTCGGGAAGCGGGGACCCACGTGAAGAGTCCTCTACGGAAAACATACCCCTCGGGAAACGGCCTGCGGGACAAACAAGGTCCAAGCGACCCAAAGTCTCACAGCGAAGGAGTTCGTCGCCTGAGGCGAGGTCCCTGTCCCCTCGACGCCGAGCTCGCTCCCCGAAGAGGCGCCGGCAATCTCCCTTCCCAGAGGAAGAGCCTAACGCCACGATCCTTATGGAGAGGATACTAGCGAGACTAGACAGGGTGGAGAAACAGGTAGCCCGCAAACCCGTCTGGGCTAGGCTGTCGGGAACCTTCTGCGAGGATGAGTCCCCGTTCACCCAAACTGTAGTTGAGGCAGCCATGCCAGGCGACTTCAGGGTACCTCGGCTGGAGATCTATGATGGCCGCACTGACCCACAGGCCCATCTGACAAAGTACAGACGCAGCATGATAATGCACGGAGCCGATGATGCTACCTTGTGCAAATGTTTTGAGGTCACCCTCACAGGACCAGCAACTGCGTGGTATAACTCATTGGCTCCAGGAACCATCACGGGGTTCCAGGAGTTATCCACGGCCTTCACACAGCAATTTATTGGAAGTCGGCCAACGGCGAAAATGCCTGTACAGATGTTCGACATAGAGCAAAGAAATGGAGAAACCATCCGTGACTATG
This sequence comes from Aquilaria sinensis, assembly GCA_005392925.1. Classification (NCBI taxonomy): domain Eukaryota; kingdom Viridiplantae; phylum Streptophyta; class Magnoliopsida; order Malvales; family Thymelaeaceae; genus Aquilaria; species Aquilaria sinensis. Next base: position 69,328 of record SMDT01002548.1, on the reverse strand, counting down.
TCGAAAGGTTTAACAGGGAAGCTTTGAGCGTCCCGGATTTTCGGCCCGAAATACGCATTCTCGCCATGACACGGGGCCTTCGGAGGGACTCGCAGTTGTTTTATGAGTTCTCTAAGGACCCCCCGGACACCCTCGGTGAATTTTACCGAAGGGCCGAACAGCACATGACCGCCGAGGAGCTGAGAATGGGTGGGCCGAAGTCCGATCACGCCCGCGCCGAAGGGTCCAACCAGCAAACTCGGCATCCAACCGAACAGGCGGGCCGACCTCGGAGAATGCGGGGAAGGAAACTCCCAGCTTTCACACCCCTGAACACTACACGGACAAACATCCTCATGACGATGGAAAGGCAGGGGACGCAGATTCGACGGCCAAGGGCCATGACCGCTGATAACAAGAAAAACATAAAGAAGTTCTGCCAGTTTCACCGCGACCACGGCCATGACACCGAAGATTGCTTCCAACTGAAGAAGTACATAGAGTCGCTAATAAAACTGGGCCAACTTCGACGATATCTGCGGATACCTTCCCCGAAGGGAAGAAAAGATGAGGAAGAAAAGGCCGAAGATGAGGACTATGACTCTGACAGGCGAAGAAACCGAAGTCCGAAGAGACGCCCTCCACCTCCGGCAGGAGTAATACAAACAATCACGACGGGGCTCCCATCCTCGGAAAGAAAGAGGAAGGCCAGAGAAATAGCAGTCATGGAATATCAGAATCCGACAAAGAAACTGGCCCGCAGGGATGGATCCACCGTCATCTTTCCCCATGACGATCCGCTGCTGATCATGGCGAGGATAGGGAACTGGGACGTCAAAAGAGTGCTGCTCGACGACGGATCGAACGCTGACGTCCTGTTCTCGCACTTACTGCCGAACTTGGGCATATCTAGCAGCGACCTCAAACCCGTCACCTCGCCTACTTTCGGGGTAGGACCGTCCGAACTGCCTGTCCTCGGATGGATCGATCTCCCCTTGATGATGAAAGGAACTTCGGTAGAAGGGACTGCTGAACTTTACGCCTCCACAATGGCGAAGTTTATTGTCATGGATGTCCCTTCATCGTACAACGCCATCCTTGGGAGACAGACACAGGGAAATCTACACATTCGCCCTGATGTGAAGTACTTGACTGTCACTTTCGCCACCAAGGATGGAGATGCAGAGATCTTCATAGATCAAGGCGAAGTAAGAAAGGTGTTCGTAAAGGCACGAAAAGCTCCGGCAAACAACTTCGCACAAACGATGGAGGCAAAGGCACCAGAGAAGGGCAAGGAAGGAGATCCCGTGAAAGCGGAAATGGAAACAGTAGAACTTGTCCCAGGTCAATCTACCCGAATAGGGAAGAGCTTGGCCGAAGGTGACAAGAAAAAACTTGTATCTTTTCTACTGGAAAATAAAGATCTATTTGCCTACTCGCCGAAAGACATGCCAGGGATAAACCCTAGCGTAATACAGCATAGCCTTAAAGTTAATCCCGAGGCAAAACCTGTCCGGCAAAAGAAACGGAGCATCTCGGTCCATAAAAGTAACTTTGTCAAAACCGAAGTGCAGCGCTTGTTAGACGCTGGTGTCGTCAGGGAGGTCAAATACCCCGAATGGTTGAGCAACGTGGTTATTGCCACAAAAGAAGGAAGCAGTAAGCTCCGGATGTGCATCGACTTCAGAAACTTGAACGATGCTTGCCCAAAAGACTCATACCCCCTCCCACCGATAGACCAATTGGTAGACTCAACTGCCGAATACGGGCTCCTAAGTTTCTTAGACGCCTTCAGTGGGTATCATCAAATAAGGATGGACCCCGAAGATGAGGAAAAAATCGCCTTCATCACCGAGGGAGGAACATACTGCTACGTCAGAATGCCCTTCGGGCTTAAAAACGCAGGAGCCACCTACCAGAGGTTGATGAGCAAGGTCTTTAACGACCAAATAGGGAGAAACATGGAAGTGTATGTCGACGATATGATAGTCAAAAGCAAGCTGCCTGACGACCACGTCGCAGATCTAAAGGAAACTTTCCACCAGCTCAGAGCCTTCGGGATCCGTCTCAATCCCGAAAAGTGCATCTTCGGAGTGACCTCGGGAAAATTCCTTGGGTACATGGTATCAGAAAGAGGCATTGATGCTAACCCAGAAAAAATCAAGGCTCTGCTCGAGTTCCGAACTCCTGCCACAATAAAGGATGTGCAGAGACTCACTGGAAGGATAACCTCTCTTAGCAGGTTTATTTCCAGGTATGGAGACAGGTGTCGACCGTTCTTCAAGGTCCTCACTAAGGCAACAAAAGAGGAAAACAACCTCGGAAATAATGATCATCCTTGGAATGAAGACTGCCAAAAAGCCTGGGAAGAACTCAAAATCTACTTAGCCAGCCTGCCCACTCTGCGACAACCTCGCGTGGGAGAGCCCCTTGTGCTATACCTCGCCGTCACAGAAAAGGCTGTGAGCTCGGTCCTTGTGAAAGAAGAGGGGCCGAAGCAATGGCCGGTCTATTATGTAAGCAAATCCCTGCATGGCGCCGAAGTCAGGTATCCTTTGTTGCAAAAAGCTATATATGCCTTGGTGCTGGCAGGGAGAAGGCTACGACCATACTTTCAGGCTCACCCTATCATCGTCCGAAGTAGTCTACCACTTCGGGATGTCATGAGGAAGGTTGATCATTCCGGAAGGCTCTCCAAGTGGTGTATAGAGCTTGGCGAACACGACATCGCTTATGAACCTCGGAAAGCCATAAAAGCTCAAGCACTGGCAGACTTCATCGCCGAAGTACCCACCACCGAAGACAGCCATCCGGATCATGGCGAAGGTGAGCCCGAATGGACTTTGCATGTCGACGGAGCCTCGGGGTCCGAACACCAGGGAGCTGGCGTGATCATTAGGGGTCCTGAAGGCCTAGAAGTGATGAAGGCTATCAAGTTCGGCTTTGATGTCACCAACAATATGGCGGAGTATGAAGCCCTCATAGCAGGATTGCGCCTGGCCAGAAAAATCGGCATAAGAAACCTGAAAGCCCACAGCGATTCTCAGCTGGTAGTGCGACAAACGGCAGGAGACTACGGGGCAAAGGACCCAACCTTGGCAAAATACCATGAATTGGTGGCAAAACTCATCCGGGAGTTCGACACCGTACGAATCAAAAACGTGCCTCGGCGAGATAATGCCGAGGCAGATTGCTTGGCAAAGTCAAAAGCATGCACCGAGGTGCTAAGCCACCCGAGCATCACAGTGCTGGGCATATCAACTTCGGGAAAAGGCTGGAAAGACCCGATAAAAAGATATCTCGCCGACAATACGCTTTCCGAAGACCCCAGTGAAGCTGCCAAAATCCGAAGACGCTCCGGCCGATTCTTCCTAATTGGCGAAGAATTATATCGGCAGGGATATGCAAACCCACTGCAGAGGTGTGTTGGCGAAGAGGATACTGAAATGATCCTCGAAGAAGTACACGAAGGCGCTTGTGGTTCGCACATCGGAACCGACGCCCTTGCAGCAGTAATACTTCGGCAAGGATACTTTTGGCCTACCCTGAGAAAGGACGCTAGGCAGTTCGTCCGGAAATGCGGTAATTGCCAAAGACACGCAAATATCCAGAGGGCACCCTCGGAATTGGTGACTTCGGCTGATTATCCTTGGCCCTTCGCAGTCTGGGGCATAGACCTCATTGGGCCGCTCCCAACAGCCCCTGGAGGCGTAAAATTCTGCGTGGTAGCAGTAGACTATTTCTCCAAATGGGTCGAGGCAGAACCCCTGGCGACTATCTCGGCAAAAGAAGTGCAGAAGTTCGTATGGAAAAACATTGTATGCAGATTCGGCATACCAAGGGTACTTGTAGCTGATAATGGGTCCCAGTTCACAGATAAAGGATTCCAGGAATTCATCAGTGACCTCGGAACAAAAATGCACTTCGCTCCAGTAGCTCACCCCCAAAGCAATGGGCAGGTAGAAGTATCTAACAGGACCATAAAAGATGGTCTGAAAAAGAGACTAGGGGAAGCAAAAGGGAAATGGCCGGGAGAGCTCCAAAGCGTGTTATGGAGTTACCGAACAACACCCCGAAGAGCCACAGGGGAGACCCCCTTTTCACTCGTCTTCGGTACAGAGGCCATCATCCCAATCGAAGTCGTGCGACCGTCGGTACGGGTACAAGTATTCGATGAAAGTGGAAATGACCTCGGCTTAAGAACCAAGCTTGACCTTGTCAGCGAACACAGAGAAATAGCTGAGCTGAGAAGAAAAGCTTTTCAGCAAAGAGTGGCCGCGGCTATAAACTTACGAGCCAGGCCAAAGGAAATCAAGAAAGGAGACCTCGTTCTCCGAAAGGCTGACTTTGCACCCCGAAGGCCCTCCCACGGAGTACTTCGCGCAAATTGGGAAGGACCTTATCTGGTTCTTGCCGAAGTACGAAAAGGCGTGTACAGACTCGGCGACGCCGAAGGCGTAGAATTAAAAAATACCTGGCATTCAGATGCCTTGAAAAAATTCTATGCTTAAGGTTTCGCGGAAGAATTGTGTTGTACAAATTTGGAAAATATGCTAAGTACAGAAGTTTCTTAGAAAAATTCTCAAGTATAAAAAGTGTACAAGCCAGAATTCCGCGAAGGCGTTCGCCGTAATAAGTGCAGATACGATTTCCCGAAGTCCCTTGAGCGATCACGTTCGGGAAAAATGGGAAACGAAAAATCTCGCGAAGGTGCTCGCCAAAATAAGCGCAGATATGATTTTCCGAAGTCCCTTGAGCGATCATGTTCGGGACAAAGGGGAAAACGAAACATCTCGCAAAAAGACTTAGCCAAAAAAATCTTCATTAAGGTGAATCGGCTTACAGAGAAGAAGAAGTACAAAAAGAAGAAGAAAAAGGCAAGGAGTCCTAGAACAAACTAAGGAATCTCGGCGTCCCGAGAGCCACCAGCCCCTACGTCCTTGTCCACCACCTTTGGCGCCGGGATAGAAGAAGGCAAGTTCAGGTGCTCAATCTTGGACCAGGACCACCGAGGCCCCTCGGGAATGTTTAGAGCCTCCAAGAAAGAGAGGTCCAGATCTGGGAACCTCTGAAGAACTTGGTGCCGAACAAGGCAAAACCCGTCCTGGAAAGCGACCTTGGCCATCTGGTCAGACTTGTCCTTCTCGACCTCAAGTTCCTCAAGATCATTCTCCAGATCCGCGACCTCCTTCTTCAGTGCCTTCATCTTCTTCTTCCTCGGCTCCTTCTTCAAAGAATCGACCTCGGCTTGGAGCTCGGCCTTCTCAGCAAGCGCCTTCGCCAGGAGAGCCTCAGATTCTGACTTCTCCTTTAGATGCGCCTCGTTTGCCGAAATCAGCTCCGCCACCTGGGAGCCGAGGTCAGAAATCTTCTGGGAGGAGTCCTTCAAAAGTTCTTCTTTTTCCTTCTGGAACTCCCCCCGAAGGGCAGCAACCTCCTTCTCTGCAGCATCAGCCAGCTGCAGGTTCTTGGTGGCCAATTCCGAGCACATGGCCTTAGTTTTTTCAATAACCTCTAAGGCCGAGGCTCGGAATGCCGTCTGCCTGGCTACCCGAACTCTGAGGTAGCCGGCGTACCCCAGCAGCTGCAAAGGGATAAAGGCGAGGTCAGTAAGACAAAGAGAAAGCCAAACACTTAGAAAAAATTGAAGGGAAAAAGATAGGCGTGAAGCATACCTGGGCAGCGTGCTCGGAAACCTTCGTGGCGAGGGAGTCATCGCCCGGATGAGCTTCCGCAATGGCCCTAAAGGAGGCCTCAGTAAGCATCCCCTTCGAGATCTCTTTGGCCATTTGCTGGCAGTCTCCGGAGTACAAATTCATGTCCTCCGTAAACGACCAGAAAGGCTCCTTCGGGATCTTCCCTTGCGGGACTTTAGCATCGCGGAGCGCTCGCTTCCGGGCGTGTTCGGCCGCCCAACCCGGAGTAAGTGACTCCCCTGCACGGCAAAAACAAGAAGCTGGTCAAGACAAGTACATCCCAAAATTCAAAAAGTGAAGACATCACACTTTGCCTGAGAAAGCGAACCTGGCGGCACCTCGACGACGTCATCGCCAGAGTCCGGGGCCTCCTCGGTGGAGATCCCCTTGCCTTTGCGTTTACGCCGCTCCTCGGCAGAAGGAACCTCTACCACGGCATCCAGAAGGGCCTGCGACGAGGTAGGGCTCTGAGGAGGGACGTCGGTCGGGGGGACGTCGGCAGCGACCTCGGGCGGCGGAATGGCAGCAACCTCGGGCTCCTCGCTTGCCTCCTCAAGAGTTTCCGAACGAGGAGGGGGAATAGTCTTCTTCGCCCGTTTGGCCGAAGGCCCAGCCCCAGTCGCTTTCCGCCTTCGGGAAGCAGCCTTCTTTGTCTGCTCACCCTTCTCAACTTGGCCAGTGAAAAGGGATTTGTAGAAGGCAGCAGTGCCGTCGCCCATCTCTGAAAAAGAAAGAAGATATCAGCGTGAGTCCAAGATGAAAACCATAACAAAGGGAGTCGGAGATAACTTACTCTCGAAGAAAGTTTCGTAAGTAATTTCCTCCCGAAGGAGTTGCACCAGCCAGGAATCCTTCCCAGCGATGGCAGGAGCCGGCATGTCGAGGTCCGTTTCGTGCTCCTTCACTACCCCTAACTCCCGAAGAACTTCCTCGGTCATTAGCTTCCAATTGATGGGGAAGGGGTAGAGAGAGCGCGAAGAGACCTCGGGACCCCAGTCGGAGACAGCGCGGATACGTCCGTCGAAGTCCGCGAAGATAGGAGCCAACTCCGGAGTTAGCATTATCCTCGGATCTACGACGTCCATCTCCAGCTTTCCCTGAGCCCACTTGGTCGGAACATGCGACCAGGCCTCCTCCATCTTCAGAAAGAAAAATTTTTGTTGCCACCCTCGCCAGCTGTCCTTGGTGGCGAAGGTGAACATATATTTTTTGCTCCCGGATCCCCGAGGTAGCATGAAATAAAAGCCACCCTTCGGGACCACGAAAAGCTTGTAGTACTGCATAAAAATAACAAAGTGGGGCTCTATCCCGAAGACGCCACACATGCAGATGAAGGCGTTGAAATAGCAGTACGAGTTCGGCGGAAGTTGATTTACGGCAATGCCATGGAATTGGCAGAAGTCGCAAATCATCTTCGGAGGAGGGTACCGAAGTCCAGCCTTCAGTTGGGCTCGGAAAACGGTAACCTCATTACTACGGTTCGAAAAGCAAAATTGGTCAGAACGTGGCAACCTCGTAACGGCATACGAAGGAAGAAAGAACTTTTTCTTCCATTTTTCTAGTTTTTTGGGGGTGGTGCAGCAAGGGTGAGACAAAAGGGGTTGCCAGCTCTCGGGAACAGGCATGTTGGCTGAAAAACGAGTTCGGAAAAAGGAAAGAAAGCAACTTCCGGAAAAACTCTAAAAATCAGAGGATTCTAGAAATCAAAAACCCACCAAATGACTTGCCAAAATCTGGGTTTGAAGTCGCCGTCGTGAAAGATCGCCGGAAAAAAACTCTGTCAGACAGCGCCGCCGCGGAAAGCAGGAAAAAAGAAGCAGTTGCAAGCAGAGAAAAGAGCAGAAGCAAAACCAAAAAAGGAACTTATGATGGAATGGGCTATATATAGGCCGAAGGTGGGTAGACGAACCGGCGTCATAAGTACCCCTTGAAGGCGAACAGTCGCCATAACTGTTTTCTGCACCCGAAAAGACGCGCCCTCTGTAACCGACGTGACTCTCCTCCAATGACAGTGTGCCACGTGTCAGCCGCCGCGCCAAAATAGGGGACACGTCTTCTGACACCCCTAAAAAACTGGGACGCGCCGCTCCAGACTGACACGCCTGGTCATGAGACGCGACGTTGCACAGACCTGCGAAAGAAGAAAGGAAAGAAGTAGGTTGCCTCGAAGACACCAAAAGACAGGCTATGGCCGAACAGCCCATATCTTCGGGCAAAAGGTGTATCTTCGGCACAGGTTTTACTCCCTAAAAACTCCCAAAGAGCATCCTTGGAAAGACTACAAACCGAAGTCTCCACTTCGGCTTTCCAAAGGGGGGCATGTGATAGCCGAAGGGCTATCGCCTCTATCTGACCCGAACTCGGAGCGTCAGGAAACTCGAGGATACTATTAGCCCCCCGAGGTACTAAACAGATCGCCTTCGGAGATGAAGAATCAGCTGTTGCAAGCCGAAGAGGATCTCCCCGAAGGCGAAACCCTGAATCAGGGAACTCCCCGAACTACGGGCATATTTCCCGAAGGGGCATCGTCCGCGCCAGAGGACGACCTCGTCAGGGACTTCGGGAGTACGGCATGAGCATTTAAGGAGCCTCTGACATGTCGCCCACAGACGTTACAGGCCGCCCCAAACGGCGGTCTGACACACCGACGCCATCCAGGTCCCGTCACGACCTGTCTCGGTTCAAGGCTCAAGAAACCTGCCACCGGCTACTTGTCCCCTACGCCCAGAAATTCAGGAAAGATCTGACCGAACACGTGTCATGATCTGAACGGGCTGGATACTCCTATAAATACCAGGAAATAAACCTGGGCAAATGATGGATCCTTGAGCAGACTCCTTTCCTTGAGAAAACACAAACAGGCAAGGCCTTTCTACTTTTCAGTGCTCCTCCCTTATTTTCTTTCAGGACACTGACTTGGGCATCAGAGGCTCCTCCCCGGAAACACACCCCAGGGACCTTCTGACCCCCTCTTCTGAGCTTTTCAAGCACGCACCCCTGGGCAATCTGGCATTCGGGCGTTCTCCCCCTCAGGAAGTCCCTCCGCAAGTTACAATGTCATCTGACGAAGATGCCGCAGGGCATCAGTTATATTTTAACTTTATTTTATTTATATTATTATTTGTCAGAAAAAAATAGTAAAAATATATATTTAGAAACTACATATTTTGAATTATCATTCATATACAAAATTTTTTTATTTATATATTAGAATGTTGAAAATAAAAAATTTTAGATTAATTATTAAAAATAAATGGAGTAAAACTTTTTGGATGGAGAGAGTATAATATAATTAAGTTTTATTCAATTTTTTAACTTAAGTAATAAATTTGCAAAACCTTAATTATATTAGAAAAAATATTATCTAATGTATTATTATACCTATAAAGTACTAGATTTCAAACAAGTTTGGTTTTAGATGGAGAAACCATAAAAATAAAAATAATTAATTTTTATTAATTTAATTTAATACTTTCTCTATCCCATATTCTTTAATATATTTCACTCTTTTGACTTAATTAGTTTAACTTGATTGTATTCATGGTATTAGTTTCTATAAAAATTTTAGAAAAAATTATATTTAAAAACAACAAGTCTTTATTTATTATTAAAATAGAAATGCTTTTTATTTATATTCTAAAATAATAAAATAAAAAATTATAAATTAATTACTATGAATAATAAATGGAAAAAGAAATGGTACGGAAGTATTACTAAACAACCTCTCATAGCACAAAGTGGCAGCACCAACGGAACCTGTCAATTTCTGTCACAAACTTCTAACACTAAAAAGTCAAATAGGTTTAGGTTTTGCTCCGTAAAGAAAATTCTAGCCCTAGGCCACTCGCAATATGAAATGCTTTTGCTGCTCCTTCGAGTTTCGGGTTGAGAAGAATGACCGGAGAAAGGTCTAGATTCTAGAGCACATGGAGGCGCACCAACTGAAAGCTGCCTAATTTTATAAGAAAGTTACCAAAATCCGCCACCCTTCAAAACCTAATATTGTTTGAGGACTTCATGGTCAAACAGTCAATGATGATCAACTTGACCTTTAAGCTTTTTGAATCGTGTAAATTGATGCAAGAATTTTTAAGTTGAATGGCCATTTCATCCTCCATCCAGCAATGAAATTTCGTTTGATGCCAACACCACTGCACATGCCACCACCTTGGTCGATGCCCTCACCACCTCTTCTCCCTCTCAAATGTGAACCCACCAATGACACCATAGGGTGCTCAGTGGAGTCCCAATAGGCTGAGAAGGCGGAGGAAATGGCAAAGATGAGTTTGCAGGCAGAGCAAAAGTCAGTGAAATCCATATATTGGAGGAGAAAGAGACAACCGGAAAGATTTCTTTGTTTTAGGCAGTCATTAATGGTGGAGATAGAGGAAAACCAACACATTATGATCAAGTTGGGGATATTATACACTAGGTCATCAGATGTAGAAGTTTAAGACCAAAGTTATTAAGTAAGAATGCTGGGAGGGTAAAACAAAGTTCTTCATTTTTTTTCTTGATGAACATTAACGGAGATGACGTTTTAGGGGGTAAAGTGTAGGTAACCCAAATAAGGCGACATAAGTCTAGGTTCGACTAAATGTAAGGGGCTCTAGATAATTATTCCTTTTCATAATTGTTTAGTTTCATCATATATTTATATTTCCAAAATCTCCATATTCTTTGACCAGCTACCACCTTCAAGCAACATCTTCAGGTGGCTCACTCCCATGATGATGACACTATTGATATTTCCTTCGTTAGATCATGCCATCATTTGTTAAGATCATATTTAGATAAGTTCAATCGAGTTGCCTTCTTTAGATCTAACCTTTGCGGTGCACTGATCATAGTCTATGACAAGCTTTCACTGTTCAATCCTCACAGAAATAGGTAATCATTTTCACAAACAACTCAGGCCATGCCTCCATCATCACTAGCTCCAAATTGTGCTAACAAAGCAAGAGATTGTTGAGTAAGCGACTGGTTATGCTAAAAAAACTAAGCTAGAATTTAATTGGAACTTATTTAGAGATGTGTCTAAAAGAATATCGAGAAGTGTCTAAAGTACTATATATATGCGTCTGAAGTATTATAGAGGCTACAAAGTCACTAACTTGAAACCCAACTCAGAGATGTGTCTGATGGGCTATTGAGATGTGTCTAAAGGAGTATTGAGATATATTTCTATAACTACCAAGATGTTTTTAAATCAAAACTGTGGCAGCCTCTTGTTGGCCTACCCAGGAATCCTATGGGGAGTTCTCCCACATTAAACACAATTAGCTAATTGATTAAGTGACATGGCCCCTCACGGCCCTGCCCAAGAAACTTGTCAGAATGGGTCTCACGCTGGTTGCAATTGGCTAGTTATTTATGTGCTCTCATGTTAAAACTTCATGTCACTAGCTAATTAACCTAGAAATGTAAGCATGCATGCATGCATGCAATTTTGCTTTTAACTTGTAAAATTGGAAATCTGTAAAAATATTCACATTGCCTAGGCATTTTTCCATTAAAAACGAGGTTCAAATAGCCAAAGCATATAAATCCATCATTTGTATTATCATAACAACACATATAACCAAGTGAGGGCATTCAACACAAAGAAGACTAATGCTATTCACCCAAAGGCAACCTTAGAGCCTTTATTCTATCCATAAACACTGGAGGCAACTAGGCATGCTATATGTACAAGCCTTCCGATTGAGAAACTCCCAACTAACTTCCACCTTAGAATTGAATCTTGGTGGTGAGCTTTAATAGTCCTCCATGTGCTTGCTAGGCTCTGAGGCCAAGAAAACTATAGTTAGTATGAAAATTTAACCAACAAGTAGGCAAAAGAACTAGAATCACAAGGATTCCCATAACAAAATACCTGTAACAAAAGACTACCATGACAACCTTCAGTTGTAATCGAGCTCAATAGCATTAGAATCTGCACAACATAAACTAGGGAGTGAGAACTCTCGAATTCTCAGTAAGGGATATTTACCTGCAAGGAAATATACTAAGGACAACATATACATAATCATAAGTAACTTGTTGTGAGCTCATACAACGTGAGGCTAAACCTATGTGGATAGTGTTTTAGTCCCTTAGGACTTGTCCTCTACCTAGTCTTTAACTACAAGATATAGCCTTGTCTACTAGCAAGCATTGCTTACTAGCCTAATTAGTAAAGTTAACTAATGCAATTCATCACTAGTTTAGCCTCTTTTATGTTGTACATGTGAACATGGTGGATGCACCTTGCTTCAGTTCCAAGGAACTTACTAGGTGTACCACATAGTGCCTCAAGCTATTAAGCTTGCCCAGGTCACTTGTGTACTAAGCTTCCACCATAAAACCCTATGAAGAGTGCACTAGGTCTTCACTTGTGTTTCAAGTAAACTTGCCCAGGCTGCAAGTGCACTAAACCTTTACTCATTGTGCTTATCTATCCACTATTACTTGGTTCACTACTAAATTAATGTTTAATTAACCATGGAGATTATTAACAAGCTTAACTAGGGTCCCCTGAGGTCCCCCAAGGCCTTAGGAACACCCAAGCAATCAATCTAGGTCTTTAGGCCACGATGCATGCGCATTGGTCACATGGTGCATTCGCATCTCAGTTAGCTTCTCAATTTTGGATTTTGCGTGAACGCACCATGGGCTAGTGTGTTTACTTCTCCTAGGAAAGCTCTCCGTTGTTCTTTGCTTTACCTATGCTCAAGGGGTGCTTTCCTTGGCTCAATTCAAGCAATAACTTGCCAAACCAACCTCCATGGCCAATATATAAGTTCCATACATCAATTTAGCAAGCAAAACAACTAATCCCTTACCTCAATTTCAAGGCATAAGTAAGAATCAAGCAATTCCTCACCAAGAACAAGGTTCCTCTATGATTCATCTATGTTTCAAACAATCCAAGACAAATGGCTCCAAATTAACACAACCTAAGCAAAACCTATGCCTTAAAACACCAAATGAACAAAAGATCAGCAAGGAAATCAAGTTACCTCATGCATAAACCCAGTCGTAGCAAGAAAAATGTGAAAGAAAAACATGATTACAACCTTCCGAACCTCCAAACAAGCTTAAAATGAGCTACCCAAAGCTTGTATACCCTTAGAGCCTTCAAAATCCACCAAAAACTCTTGATTTTGTCCAAGAGTTGAAGGATAAATGGTGAGGGCAAAGGGAGAGCTTGGGTTCGGCAGTGAAAATGAGCTAAGGTAAGAGCCACCACCCTTCTTCCACAAGTTTAAAGCCATTAAACTAATAAGCCATCAAACTTTCTTAAAAGTGACAAAATAGTAATCCCAAGTCCAAACTTAGTCAAAACTCGCATACTTAGGCTAATTTTTTGGGTTTTAAGCAAGGTTTTGGTTTTAAAACATATTTTTGACTCTTGGGACTCGGCCCGACATCTTAGGATTCAAAATTACCATTTTAACCCCTAACTTCTTTTGGTGCCATAAAATCTGAGTCCAAATCTGTCAAAGCATATAAATAACTATGAGTTTAACTATGCATAACCAACCGTGTGAACATCCATACAAAGAAAGACTATGCTCAGACCTAAGAATGACTATAGAGTTTACTACTCAATCATGTAATGAGAGGCTACTAGTGTATTAAAACACTGAAGCTACAAATTGCTAAGATCCATATACTTGCTCCCACCTTGGGTTATATTGCAAGTGTAAGAGCTTCAATAGTCTTTCACTGTGCCTCACTAGCCTCCATTGGCTAAACAAGTAACTATAGTTAGTACCATATCTTAAACAATAAGAAACCATAATACTAGAATTGTAAGGATTTAAATAAACAATTACCTACACCAAAAAACTAGCAAAACAACCTTCAATGGTTGTGGGGCTCTACAGAATCATAATTTGCCCAACAAATATTTAGGGAGTGAGAATCAATTATTTTCAGTAAGGAATCATTCAGCCTAAAGAAAAATACTGATGAAAGACATATATAATCAATATATGTAATTTACTATGAGCTCATTATAGTTTAAGAGCTAACATATACATGTAGGTTCATATTTCTTGGAACCTTTACTCATACTAGTCCTCCTACGGAACATTGTTCTATGCCTAGTAAGTTTTGGCTCCTGACTTGCCCTAGTAAGTCTTCGCTTGCCAACCTAACTAGTAAACTTAGTTTACTAGCTTCAAGTGAGCTTAGCTCGCCACTTAACCTAGCCTTTGTTGTTGCACAGGTGAACATAGTGGATGCCTCTTACTTGAATTCCAAGGAACTCACTTGGTGTATTATGCTCCTACATAATACCTTAGGCCACTGGCATACCTAGGCTACTATGGTCTTAAGCATACTAGGCTCCCCTTTAGTGCCCTATGCTATTAAGCTTGCCTAGGCCACTAAGGTACTAAGCCTCGCCTATTACCCACCTAAGCTGCACTAGGCCTTCACTTGTGACTTAAGTCATGACTTGCCTAGGCTACAAGTGCACTAAGCCCTCACTCTAGGTGCTCAATATCCATTATTACTTGGTTCATGTTATTATCACGAGAATTGCTACAGATGGACTCAAACTCCAAGGTTTCAAAAAAACACACAATGTCCCCTAGTTTTCCTAATGTGTTGCCTCGAGTTCAAGGCTCATCTAGGTGCACAATGGTTACTAAACCCCATTATAAATCGTAATGGCCTTATTGTCCTTCAAGTTTTTTCCTCCATGATGCCAACTAGGAACTTAGAGCTAAACTTTAAAATTTCAAAATTGATGAGTTGCCTAGTTCTTTGGTGGACTTTAGGATCCCTAACGCACCCTTGGGTTGTACACACCCTTAAGGGCCCTTGGCACCACCCAGTCCCTCCCTTAGAACCCTCTTTGCAAGAAAAATACTGTACAAATAGCCTACGGTGCCATGGTGCTAGTAGTGGTGCCACACCATCATTGTGCAAACCATTTAGGTGGCATTTGGGAGCCTTTAGAACCGCAACACTAGAGGCTCATGCCTAGGTGTTGCATCTAGTGTCCATGAACACTTTGGAGGCATCAAATGCCTACCAAACATCTGATACAAGCCTCCACAAGCTCCAGACCCTTGAAACTACTATAATGGATGATGAACATGCTAACTCATCCAAGCTTTAGGTACATAAACACCTCACACTAAGCCATGGATTTTACCAGTCCAACTATAAAGAATTCTCACCATAACTAAAGCACATCTTTTAATCTACTTGAAACAATCAAGCAGGCAACTTACAAATGCATCATACAAGTAAGTAAACTAAATCCTTTACCATAGTGGATGTAGAATTCTCCTGATTTGATGCACCTCTTTGCCTACCAACCTGGCTAGTCAAGTCTTTGTAGGATCTATTGAATTAGTATCTGTTGGGTTTCGGGAGCCAAACAGCGCAGCGGAATTTAACCGAAACCCTCCAGGATCCAAGTGAAACGGGGTAAACCGGGTGTTCGAAAATTTTCATACCTAATTTTCGGTTGAGATCTCTCACTCAACTGTAGAGTCGAATCACAAAACCTGAACAGTTGACGTGTTCAGGCTCTCTATGGTATCCACACGAGCCTCTCGGGATCACCACGCTTCCACCACGTCCCGGTAGATGCGTTTCTCTTGCGCTCGCAGTGCTAGCTTGCGTCCTCCAAGGAATTGCAAGAGAAGAGTGCGGCTGTCCTTTTTGGAGGCTAGGGCAAGGAGACCTGCGAATTTCTCACTAAAAGTTGTATTTATAGTGAGACTCAACTTCCAGGCCTAATAGGTTTCAAAGCCCTAATCCAATTAGGATTTAATTTCGGGCTTAATAATGGCTCAACTTTTGGGCCCATTATTAATACGAAATTAAAGTGAAACCATAACCCAAATAATTAGCCCATGCACTCTAATGATCCAAAATGCTCTATGTGTGCGACCCAATAGGCTCTTATCACGTTGGCAATGATCATAAATCACATTTATTATCATAAGCAATGAGCGGTGTCTAGCAACACATCATTGCTACCCAAGTGACAAGATTGTCGATGATTCGACTATACCTTTATATATGATCATCACCGATATATGCCATTGTCCCTTTGTCCAAGATATCAAGACTAAGCACGAGACATGGAATGTGTCACTCTCGTATAGCCCAATCTTTGGTTTCTTGATTACCGAGTAGACTAACTTAAACTGATGACATTGATATCGCATATCAACTCATCCGAGCATGGCCATGCATTTTCTAAGTCTCACTCTATCAAGGGGCCCGAAGATATCGCTCCCGTTACATAGGAGGGACAAATCCCATCTTGATCATACAAATCCCTCCGCATGATATGTGACATACCCAATGACCTCCTTCAAGTTCACTCAGTTACGAGCAACAAAGGAAAGTATCAAAGTATGTGACTCACATGTAGGGAACCTTGATGATCTTAGGTCAAAGGACTACATATACCCTGATCACTATGGGAATCACTTATGACACTCATATAACGATCCATGTAGTGTTCTCATGGTGGGTCGGTCCAGTACACAAGTTCTCCAACTTGTACCCATATGTAGACTACATATCTCATATTAGTCTCCACATATGCTAGTCGTTATGTATTATTGCAACCCGTTCCACAATAATACTAGACCAGGGACTTTTAAGAATATCATTATTCTAGGGTTACAATTATGTTTGTTAAGTTACGCAGGAACAAAACAACAAACATAATTGCTGGATTAATGCCTTAATAAAATATCATGACTCAATGTGCAAAAATACAATCATCTCATGACTGGCTTTTGGGCACAACACTAACAGTATCCATGTACGGACATTTATGGGGTGAGTTTGAAAGTAAGGTTACAACATTATTAAGGCCATGATTTTGCTAGCATTGCTTTTATGGATCAGTGGATACCTAGACTCCACCCGCTGTAAGGTTATGTTGATATAGTGAATTGGCCATTGTTTCTTGCCTTCTTTTTGAACTAGCACATCGCTAATTGACCCTTCGGTCATGGCTAAGTAAGGCACCAAGGGATTTCTATGTTAGGGCTATCTAAGTGTGGGCAGGTGTTGTAAATTGTCTTTAATTTAATGTAGAGCTTTCCTATACTCATCTATCCATCCAAACTGCACCTCTTTCAACGATCCCCAAATCATGAACCGAAGTGTCCTATGGCCATTAGATTTCCTGCAAGTTCCTGGATGTCTTTTTTTTTTTATGTTCCAAAACTACATTAATAAAAATATGGAACTGTTAACTCTCAACTATATAGGAAATAAAGGCAGGTGCACCTATTGCTTCGTAGTATAAAGGTGGCGAGTATCAAGTTCGTATTTGATGGGGTTGTTTTGAATACTAGTATTCTCCTTCTTTCTATTCTCTAGCCAACAAATTTGAGGGTAGACTGAATTAGCTAATTAACAAATGAAGTAAAAAACTAATATGAGTAAGCAATTGAAAACAATCAAGAAAACAGTAGAGAAAATCAACAATAAATAAAAGATATGTTTAGGCTTGAATCTCCTTATAATTCCTTTGTACTAGTCTTTATCTAGCCATAGTAAAATCTTGCAAATGTTAGTTGTGTCCAAGATTACACTCATTCCTCTCCTACGACAACTAACCTCTATCCTCAAGTTGATCAATCAAAATCTCTTCCTAACCGAAACACCAAAAAATGCATTGCTCACTCTTTAAGTCTTACTACTAAGTTTGACCCTAGTCTAAAGGTCTTGTTTTAAACTATCTCTTGACTTGCATGCAATCTTTTCTGCCTATACAGTGATCAAATCAAACATAGAAGCATTTAGCTTAAAGTTGTAGAAATGAAACATTAAATCAATAGGTCAACAATTATCAATCCAACAAACCATGAAACACATATGAGTAAATCACAAGAAAACTGTATTCCATTAAGAAAAAAAATCATAGGAACAAGATCCTTGTAGGGTTCATCAATTCTAAGCATAATAAAAGTTTAATTCATGACAAAGTGGAAGAAAAGCAAATAAATGTGAAGAAAACTAAAATTGAGAAAATGATCCAAAAAATATTTACTCTGATCTACCTATAACTGATGTTGATTAGCCCAAAATTGATTCCTTTTGCCTCTTCTCATGTCCCCTAGGCTATCTTTGACCTAGAGAATCAAGATGAGCCCCAGCACCCACTTGTTAGAACTAAAATTGTAATTTAAATATGTAGCCAAGAGCTAACATGGCTTTGAACATAGGGGTGTTCATGGACATGTCAGCTGATATGGGCAGAGAAATAGGCGTGTCTAAGGGTGTGTTAAGCTACTGAATATGAAATCCATAATCAAAATACAATACATGACTTTGGCCAAGGGCGTGTTAACACAAAACACTTTTAAAACTTCAAATTTTAGCTCTAAATTTATTGAAAATCCTAATTAATTGGAAATGACCCAAAATATGACCTAAAAATAAAATGTGAAGCAATTAAGCACCAATTCCTATAAAAAGTACTAAAAAAGATAAGCAATTCCAAGGAAAAGCATGGTAAAAATATGTATAACTTAGTGAACATCATATTACCCCACATTTGAACCTTTGCTTGCCCTCAAGCAAACTTAAAATCAGAAAATGAAAAAGATAGATCATACTCTTGAGAGATGAGACAATAAAAGAGGATTAAAACTCTAAATCCATTAAGAACTCAACAAGAGACATTAAGCATGCAACCTATTTAAACAGAAGCAATTCCAAAACAAACTAAGGTGATCAGAACAATTTTTTCACAAGCTAGCAACCATAATCTTCTGAAACTTGGAAAAAAAAACATCAAATTTTCATGCAAAGTATAATGAACAAACCATACTAGACAAGAGCTCATCATGCATCCATCCAATCATGCCACAAAATCTTGAATAGTAGGTAATGAATTAAAATCCTCTTCATGTGCTTTACCTTTTAGCAAATGTACCAACATGGGCTCTATCTATACCCAAGCTACTAACTCAATACAAATCCAAGGTGATCTTTCATCATACTCATGCGTCCAACATGTTTTTCAGTAGTGATCAACTTTTGTCTTAGGAGAAGATCTCTACCTACTTCAACACTTAGTGTTGAAGTAGGTAGAGATCTTCTCCTAAGGCAAAAGTTGACAAAAATAATTTTTTTTTTCAATTACCAACAAATTCATTAACCAAACAAACCACATAACCTAGCATAAGAACTTATAATCTAGCATGTTTTAAAATTGTGTACTAAGCAAAAATTAGCATCTAGGATCATCATTGACTAGCTTGATAAAAAATTGTAAAAAAATTTGAAAAAATAATTTCACATATACAAATGATCTAAAGATCACTTACTTAACACTCAAGTTAAAAGCTAAAGGACCATAAAGTAACAATCAAATTCATCCAAGTAAACCATACTCAAAAGTATGACACAAAAAAATTTAGTTCACAAATACCAAACAATTGCAAAAAGTCAAGGCCCAGGCTACTCACTCCCCCCAGTTAAAATGTACATTACCCTCAATGTACAAGCATTAAAAGCACAAAGAAATGAAAAAGAGAAGGGTAAGAGAAATTGATATTGTCCTTAAGAATTGGTTATTGTTGCATAAGTGTGAGTTCCATGCACTAGCCAAAGTCTGCCTTGTAGTTTCATGAAAGGAGTAGCTATAATAAGCTAATCAAAACAAAATAGAAGTCTAATTGAAAATAGAAAAAAATTGCAAAAAAATATAAAAATAAGCCAAAAATAATAATAAAAGACATAATCAACTCTCAGCTCCTGCAGACACAACTGTTAAAGGGTTATTAATGGCCGGTGGATCCTTAGTGTCTGCCAAATCCTATGGTTGTGCTGGTGTTGCTTATTGCCATTAGTAGCTTAAGCCTTGGCTCTATCTATCTCAATCTCTTTAAAATGCTTGACATGTGGATTACTCATCACAAAGTAATTTTAAAAAAATAAGGGTGTTTTACATGCTTGCCAACATAGGCATGTCTATGAACTGTGTCATTACAATGGGGGCAAACATGGTCTATTTCACAAGTGTGAAACCGACCATGTTTGGTGTCTGATTTCATAAAAATTTTTAAAAATAAAGCCTTTACACGGTCTAGGGCACAAGCACGACCTGAACCATGTCTACAGCTGCACACTTTATAACACGGTCATGATTATGATTGTGTAAGACCTTTGGAATTTTTAATAGAAGAATAAGATGGCAAGATACACAGTCATGGCACCGATTGTATACCACCCCCTAAAGCTGAATTTTCCAATATTCTTTACAAATTTTCTAAAATAAGCCTAACATGACTATGTTCAAAATTGTGTTGCCCACACAAACATATACATAACCATGTTCTTACCCACGTAAGTCCCCTGGAATTTTTTTAAAAAAATTACTCACATGACTTACATGACCATGGTTGAGGGCGTGTTTACCAACACGAGGTCCTATAGAGGCACGTTGCACACCGTATACTCCTTGAGACTCCAAAATTTAAGTAGTTTCCTCATGAAAAGTTTACATCCTATACAAACCTAAGCTAATTTCATTTCAAATTCCACCTAAAATCATCAATTAACTCCTTCAAAATCCAAAATTAAAATTAAAAGAATGAAAATAAAAAAAAGTTAGAAAACTTGGGTTGCTTCCCAAGTATCACTTATTTTAACATTCTCAGCCAAATGACATGATTTGTTGCTCAAGGTGGATCCTTCAGGTTAGATGCATGTGTTTGCCCGATTTTACAACATTAAATCATCCTGGGATCAATCACTTTGCAAGGAAACAAACAACACCAAGGGGGTCTTTTTCCACAGTTTGGAATTAGTCCATCATCTTCATGCCACCACCCTTTTTTCCAGGTCTTCCTAAAAAGGCATTATCAAGAGAGGGTACGTCAAGAACCAGGAATTTTGCTCTTGAGAGTCACAAACCATATTGGTGTCTCGAGATCTTCTCTCCAACATCATAACCAACCTCACCATCCCCAAACTAAGAACCTTATCTCTTCTAAACCCTTAATATAGGCCTAGATGTGAGGTCTATGGATGAGCTCTTAGCATTATTCTTATCCAATAGGAGAGAAAAAAAATCACATTGGAGTTAGGCCCCATTTATAGATAAACCTTCTCCATGTTGAAATTGTTGAAACGGGTAGTGATAAAAAAGGGGTCCACCTGTGGTAAATGACATGAAAACCATTGAGTCTTGCCAAGACATTCCTAGGGTTGCCAACTTCGACGTGGGCTATTTCTTGGAACTTCCTTTTTTTGGACGCAGAGGAAATGACTTTTGTGAGCATATGCACAATCCTTATCAAAGGACTCAGATTCTAGTAATTGACCTCCTATCTTGGGTGCGAAGCATCACTTGCCCCTGTGACCCACTGCGGATCCCGTTCATCGTCATCACATCTACTGGGTCTATCCTCTTTACATGGGGAGATAGGCCAGACAATGTAGTCATTCAATTTTCCTTTCCATATGAGCTTTTCTAGGAAATCCAAGAGTTCTCAACATTCCTCTATGTTGTGCCGCTTATCGTGGTGACAGTGACTATATTTCTTTTAGTTATGTGTCACACTAAAAAATAATGGCAGGGGCCATTTAGTTACAATTTATTTCATTTCTAACACATATAGAATGTTTGCCCTAGATTCTCGTATGGGGTATAAGAAATATCTTACCAATAGGGTCATTTTTTTGTAAGAAGCCTCCATCCTTGGCCTTCGACTCATTCTTATGCTGCCTTTATTCTATGGCTTCAACTTGTTCAAATTTTCAGTGTGCTTGTATTGCATGGCTTTATCTAAAACTCCTCAATATTATATACCAGGTTTCTACACAGGTCTCAGGCCAATTTCGAATCTCGTAATAGGCCTTGGATATTGGTCAATAGGTGTACCTCAAGAGAGAGATCGCGAATGAGCACTGCTTCTACATTAAACCTCTGGATGTAGTCCTGTAGAAGCTCATCCTTATTTTGGAGGATCTTGAATAGGTGGGCAACCGTCTAGGATAGCTCTTGGATTGATCAGAATTCATAGCCCCTTTTAGTCTCAAACTAGCTGGCTGCTACACCCATAAAGGTTGAACTAAAAGCCCTGCATACAATGGCATCAATAGCCTTTTCTTACCATATGGAAGTAACATACCATTTAAGGTAGTTCATGGGATTTGTGAGCCCATCATATAGATAAACTCTTGACATTCTAAATCCCTCTAGACTGTGGACATTGATGAACTCTTCAGAGAACAGTTGGACCCAAAGGTAACCGATGTCCATGCTTTCTGGTAGGGGGCCACTGCCCCAATGCATTTATAGTCTAGTCTTTAAAGCACCATGTCTACGTCATTATCCTTCATCGGAGCCAAATGAATGTGGGATACCTAAGGAGGATCCCTAAGGTTTGCCTTCTCACCTTTGGGTATAGGGTCACTCTCCACTGCATCCTCCATTAGGATCGCATGCCTAAACTCCTATTGGATCATTAATCGAAGCCTTTTGAATAAGTCATGCTAAAGTGCCTGGAATTGCTCGTTTGTTAGGGCTATAAAATCCTTTCCCTTCATGGAATCTTAAGGAGGCAACGAGGGTTTATCGCCCACTACTTTCTGCTCTGCCTCTTGCTACCGACCTTCAACTACATTCTCTAAAGGAAGTCTTTTTCCCTCAACAGCATCATCACTATTCTAAATATCTTGAACCATTCTAGATCTTCTCATATTGACTATCATTGCCATAAATATGGCCAAATTGATAGCAAAACTATCAATGGTAAATGGTTGAACCGGTGGGTGGATTAGTCTAGTTGGACTAAGACCTGTACATGAAGACAACCGTTAAGGTCTAGAGAATGTCTCTGGGGGAAGCCCTCCAATGGTCAAGTTAGTATCTCTATGGATGGAGTAGAGATAGCTTGGGTTTTATGATGAGGAGATTAGCATACCTTGTCAACCCGTAGAGGTTGGGATTAAGGTGGTCTGATTCCTTGATTTGGATTAGGCTACCCAATTCATGTTGGATCAAGCTTATTTTGGTATCACTAGATTATTGGTTTGATTGGATCATGCCCATTTTTAGGTTAATCAACTTATTAGTTACCCTTTTGGCATGTTTTATCTTCTATCTAACAACATTTTTTTTTCATAATTTTGTACCAAATGCTTTTTTTATTTATGCATGTGGTATTTTATATAAGGGCAATGGCTATGGTAATCTACAATGCATTGTCATTAGTAGGGATCATCTGCTTGGCCACATTTTATCGTAGACCATAAACAAGTACAATCTTTTATAAAAACAATTTACAAATGCTAATGCATATTTCCAAAGCCAAACTATGGATTTGGCTATTAAAATTATCTAACTTGTAGGGGGTTGCCTATAACTCAGTCCCTAAACTCTTTAAAACTATGTGAGTTTGACCACAAACTCAAATGGCTTGATAGCAAATCTACAATGCCCCTAATATTTGTTTTCTTTTTGGGTCAAATAAGCCCTTAATGGTTTAAACATGTCAACTCCTTCCTTAAATTGAATATAACTCATCCACTATTAAACAAGAACCACCAGCCTTATCATGATTTACCTTATGACATCCTCTCGCTGTCTCTTAAGGTGTCGCACAACTATTTAGACTAAGCTAGAGCTATGGATACCTTATTTTCATAGACCTTATCGTGTGCCATAAACTTTGACTCCTTCCCCTTTTTGATTTGCAACATAGGGGTGCATTCAAGGAAAATGGTGGTTGGCCTTTGAAGGTAATGATGCTAGCCACCTTAAGGCATTTTTAAGGAGCTTCAATGGTGGCAAGAATGATACTTGTGCCATGTGAAATGCCAGATTTCATGAAAATGGGTTATTTGTTGCTCAAGTTTGCTTAAGGCAAGGATGTGACACGTTAGGGGGAAATTTAGTGACATGTGGGGACAAATAAAAATGGTGGCGGCTGTTATTGACAATCAGTATGGGAGAATGGGATTTGATCTAAGAAAGAGAATAGCATGTTCAAACATTTTTTTAATAAAGATGGCCTATTATGACTAAATAAAAAGGATGATGAGGATCTTTCATAATTTTGCTGCCAAGTAATCCTAGTTTATGGACTAACTCACATTGTTTTGCAAATTTAGGAACTTATATTTACTAAGTATTGAATAACAATTTATATGAATAACATTTTAAAATGCATGTGGCATCTTAGAGAAGGGCAATGGCTATGATGGTCTATAATGCATTGTCATGAGTAAGGATCATATGCTTAACCACACTTTATCATAGATTGTAACCAACTCCTATATTTTACAAAACTAGTCATGCATACTAATGTGTATTTCCAAAGCAAAACTATGGATCTAGCTATTAAAATTACCCAACTCACTAGGGTTTGTCCATAACTCAGTACTTAGTAAATATTGGCCCCTAAACTCTAAAAAACCTTATGAGTTTGACCACAAACTTATATGGCCCGATGGCAAACTTACAAAGCTACCAATATCTCTTTTATTTTTGGCTCAAAATAAGGTCATAATGGTTAAGCATGCCATCACCTTTCTTAAATCAAATATAATTTTCATCCACTATTAGACAAAAACCAGTAGCCTTGTCATGATTTACCCTATAACAGTCTCACATTTTCTCATGAGGTGTTGTGCCACCGTTTAGACTAAGCCAGTGTTATGGATACCCTGTTGCCATGTACCCTATCACGTCCTATGACGCACATTTAATTCCTCCCTATCTTTGATTTGCAGTGTAGGGGTGAAATCAAGGAACCTGACAGATGGTCTTTGAAAGAAATGATGTCACCTACCTTAGGGCATTGCTGGGGAGCTCCAGTGGTAGCAAGAATGCTAGTTGCTCCATATGAAATTCCCAATTTTATGGAAATGGATTGTCTGTGACTCAGGCTTGCTCAAATTTGGGGCATGACACTATAAGAGGAAATTCAATGACATTTGAGGACAAGTCAAAATGGTGGTAACTGTCGACGATAAGTAGTGGGAAAGAATAAGATTCCATCTTAGAAAGAGAATAGCATGTTTAAACATTTTTTTTAATAAAGATGACCTATTATGATAGAATAAAAAAATTGTGAGGATCTTTTATAATTTTGCCACCAAGTAATCCAAGTTTATGGACTAACTCACATAGTTTTGCAAATTTAGGAGCTTGGATTTACTGAGTATTAAGCTTGTACCAACTTGGGAGATTTGGATGAGTTCAAGAGTTACATGTATAGTTTAGTCTATTTCTAATTAGTCTGGCATTAGTTGTAGGATTTCTTGAAGTATAACATTGTATAATAATATTTTAGTAAGACTCTAGTACACCATGCATTTTTGCTTTGTAAATATTGAAAACCATATAATGAGCAGCCATACAATGCACGAGTACAACACGCTACACCCTTTGTTTCCCTTTATTTACAAAAAAATGTCACTGTATCTTGAATAATATTTTTCACAAAATGAATAATGGTTTTTACATGACTATCATCACATAAGAACAACATTTCATACAAAATCAACAACATTTTACAGAATAGCTACTTTGTATGAATAAAACAATGTTATTTATGATCGTAATTTCTTGTGAAATAAACAATATGTTATGGAATATCAAATTTGTATGGATGAAATAACATTATTTATAGAATAACTTTTTTATGAATTGAACAACATTTTATGGAACAATAAATTTATATGAAAGGAAAAACACATTACTACAATATTCATATCATCAAAAAACTTGTTCAATTGACTGTAACCAAGCACTCTTTTCTTTCATAATACACCAAATGCATATTACTATATTAGGGAAATAAAATACACTTACGAAGCAAATACACCAATAGATTTTAAAAGAAAGCAAGCATAACGGGATATATCAATAGAGGAAATGGAAAATGTTAAGAAAACAAATTATTAATCCTAATGGAACTTAATATTGTAATTAAAACTTGCTTCATCATAGAACATCATGAACAATAAAAGAAAAGCCATAATTTGCAATTCTCTGTAGTCTAGAGCTTACTTTTCTCGCCATTTCTTTTTATGTTTTTTTTTATAATGATGAGCAGTAAAAAATGTGAAACATATTGGAATAAAATCATAATTCTTATTTCATTTAAAGTAGAATTATTTTCAGTGGTGAAACTATGTTGGGACCGGAGTGCTACCCTTGAGAATTTTGAAAATGCGCAGAAATGAGGTACTAATTTGGTAATTTATCACAAGTCAAGAATCAACTATGAAATTTTACCCCTAAATATGATGGAATACTATAAAGATGGGGGCAGTGAGACATAAGTTCAAAGGTATGGGGACCATGTGCATAATTCTCCTATAAGTAGTTGAAGTGGACACCACCAGTTTAATTTAAAATATAGCAAAAAAAATACAATAATATTTTCATAAAAAGGAAGTTATGGAAACAAAAATATGAGTCAACCATTGCAAACTATTTTTTGTTGTTCTTGTTTTTATTACATTAAAACTATAGCTTAAATGCAACATTAACTCTTCGACTTTATGTAATGGGCATAGTTAGCCTCATATCACGAGTCAACCTATTTTAATCATTGAATTTCGCAAGCCAAGGTAAGTTCAAAATTTTCAAATAAGTCATGTTGATCTCTAAAACAAGTGTTAATGTTGTTAAAAGAATATGCTTTTTTTTTCTACTTGTTTTCAGTGTGAAATTATAAACTCTTATTGTTTTTAATTATTTTATTCTAAAAAAACTGGAATTAGTATATTTCTAAGCAATCTACCTTGAAATGTGCAAGATAACCCTTTATGTTTTTGAAAAATTAACTAAATATCTTTATGTTTTACTTGAAAAGGTAAAAGTAATATTTCTCTTTCAAAATTCATTGTTTAAGTTTATAAATAATTTGAAAGACGTATTCAATCTAAAGTTAAATACAAAGTATATATATTCAGTAACTGTGGAAATGCTTTATTTTGGAAACCAATAAAGTATGATAACTTACTTTAAATTAAAACTAAAGGTTACTAAAAGTAATATTTATTTGTACATATATTATTTGGTCTTCATCCCCTTACTCTTGCAGACTTGATCACAGCGAAGAAAGGTGATTCAAGAGCTTGTTAATTGACTTTGATAGGCAAGTTCTTGTTCACATCATAGTCGTGGCTTAATTAAATATTTATTTTGTGGGCTTTCTTATTCTTTTTTTTCCTATTGAAAGAGGTAAAAAAAATTATGATGGGTCAGTTGAATTTTATAAAGTAATTGTGGTGTGTGTGTGTGTGTGTGTGTCAAATAGAAGAAGTGCAATGGGTCCAACCATGTTGGCTGATATTTTTTTTTTAAATTATGCATCTAGGAGACTTGATTTCTTTTATTTGGTTCATGTTATGTGAAATATTTAATTTGATTTTAGTTGGTGGCAATCCAAAGATATATTTGAATGGTCAAATTCATGTGTTTGGGTGTGCTTGGAATGTGAAATTTATTATACATTGTTTGTGTATTTTAGAATAGGGGACCATGAATTATTGCATGGAGACAAAGGGACAACTGATGTGGAAGTATACTATCCATTATAATGGTAGGTTTATGAAAAATCTTTTTGGCTATATTGGTGGTGAGGTCGATGTATTGGTCATACTGAGGTATTAAGGTGGATATCAAGGATTTTGAAATTTTATTAATGACAAGAAGTATAAAAAAACAAGCAAGATATACTTTAAAATTAGTTGCAACAAGTTGCCAAGATTGAATGATGTCAAACTTGTGCGGGATGAGGGGTCCGCATTAAATCTATTTGATTTTGTGTTGGGGAGGAGTACGGTTGAGCTTTATTTGGAACATGAGATGAATTAGATTCATTTAATAGAACTGGTGGGGCTAGTGCAACAATAAATACATGTGCAGAGTTACTAGAAAATAAAGGTGTTGATGTACTCTTGCTTGAGCTGTAAAGGAATGCCACGCCAAAATTCTTATTTTGAGGGATATAAGGACAATGAAGAGGAGCAATTCAATGATGAAGCTTATATATCACATTTTGATAAGGAGATAAGAGAGAGTTGGCAAAATTTGAAGTTGTTTGAATTAAAGAAGAAATAGAGAAGAGTGGTATATGAGAATGCAAGTGATAATGAGAAATTAGTTGATGAAGCTAAAGATGAAGATGACAATTGTGATGTTCCCAATGGGCTTGAAGGAAAGGGCAGTGGTGTAGGAGATGAAGATGAAGTGAACAGTGGAGAAGGAGATCAAGATAATAGCGATGGAGAGCATGCTAAGTATATAGAGTTAGATGAAGCAGGTAGCATCACTTTAGATGATTTAGAAGATTGTGATGGTGAGCTTAATCTGAGGTTCAAAAGAAGTAAGTTTTGCAATGTACGCTGTATAGACATCTAAATATGCTTACTTTAAAGTAAATAAGCCAAAAGGAGTCCATGTAAGGTGCAATAGCACCTTCCTCTTCAAAACTTGGGCTTCAGAAAAATATAAAGACTAGTTATTTCTTAATAAAATATTATAGGAGAATATATTAGTGCAGACACCAAAAAAATCTGAGGCTAGTTAGTACTAAAGTTATTGCTGAAAGATTTGCTAATGTGATTAAGGATGAGTCTTATTTATGAAGTAGGTGGTTGAGGGGGCTGTTAAGGGACAATTGAAGTTCAATGTGTTAAAGAACATGGTGAAATTTTTAAGAAGGAAATGACATGCAACTATAAAGATGTGTTCTTGCATGAAGGGGTATGTTTTAGAACTGCAAAAGTGTAATCCTAAAAGTATTTTCGTTCTTGAGTTGTAGCCTTTGTTTTAGAAGACAGTTGTTATTTTTCAAAGGCTTTATATTTGTTTTAATGCTTGCAAGAATGGTTTCTTGGGTGGATGTCAGCCAATATTTGGTGTAGATGCTTACTTTTTAAAAGGTTTGATGAAGGGAAAAATGTTAACGGCTGTTGGGAGGGACGGTAATGATTAGATGTTCCCAATACCATAGGCTATTACTGAGGTAGAAAACAAATATTGTTGGACTTGGTTCCTAATACTATTGATGGCAGACCTTGAAATTAAAAATTCTAGTGGATGGACAATTATTTTTTACCAGCAGAAGTTATTTGTTTTATAATAGTTGTTTTAAAAACATTCTTTGTTGTGAAATAATACATATACAACATCACTAATATATACTATTTGTAACATTATATTGTAGGGATTACTGCCTACAATTGAGGAGTTACTTCCAAACACTGGACATAAAAAATCTGCAAGCCAAATATGTTTAAATTAGCAGAAAAAACATTCTAGACATGTTCTCAAGAATCTATTTTGGAAAGCTGCAAATAGTACTTCACTAAAGGACATCTATGACACCTTGAAAGTCAATGACAATTGGGAAAATGCCAAGGTTGACCTACTTAAAGTTGATCCACAATATTGGAGCAAGACATTCTTTAGATCATTCCCTCAATGTGATGCAAACCACAATAAATTGTGTGAGGATTTCAATGGAGTCAAGACAGTGCTAGCAGCTCGTTATAAGCCAATATACTCGATGCTTGAGGATATTAGATTGTATATAGTAGAAAGATTTGTTGAAAAGAAAAGGTTCTTGAGTAGATGAAGTGGTGAGTATGGGGCAATAAACCTTGATAAATTAGCTGAAGTAGGTAGGAATAGTAGCAAATGGGAGCTTAGGTTTACTGGTGATGATGCTTATCAAGTTAAGTTTGGCCTAGATCAACATATAGTTAACATAAGGAGGAAGACTTGTTTTTACAATAATTGGAATCTTTCTGGCATTCTTTTTTTTTCATGCCATTGATGTCATTGATGACATAGGTGGCAACATTGAAGACTATTTGAGTCCATTGTACAACAAGATCAGTATGAAAATTGCATATGTAGATTTCATTCCCTTAATTAGAGGACCAAACAATTGGGTTGTTTCAGATATGATCCCCAGTGTCCCACAAAAAATTAGGTGAATGCTAGATTGAACGAAAAATAAAATGAGAAGAGAACAAAATGAATCTAGAAGCAACACCAAGCTATCAAAAAAAGGACAACTTAATCAACATTCTATGTGCAATAACTCTGGCCACAATAAGGCAGCTTGTCTAGAAAAACAAGTATGTGCATTACAAACTTTCATAATCTTCTACTGAAATAATAATTTTACAAGACAAACTATTCATTTGTTCATATTATATTAAAATATATTGGAAGAGGTGTTAGAAGCCCAACTATTGCACCACACAAACCATCAAGAAGGCAAAAAAAAGCTGCCATAAAGATTATAAATCCCATGCAAAAAAAGACTTTTGTTGTCCCACTTACTGTAATGTTTTTTTTCTTTTTTATTTATGTTTTACTTAGATGTGACGTATATTAAATTATCATATGGCTATTTTCTATATTATGTAGGTAGGAAGACCCAGAAGCATAATCTTGGATACTTTAGTTTGTAGTCGAACTAGTAATCAAAATGCAGTTGCATATATATCATTGTTTAAATATGATGACTATAATGAGATCCATAGAATTGCTTACCGAGTTATTCCAGTTTGACACATTCCATGTGTTTTGTAGATCAAGTAAATAATAATGGTGGTGTTGAGACAATTTCCCTATCCTAGTCTATTCAACTTGGTGGTAGTTCAACATCAAGATGGTTTCAATCAGGTTCTACATTTTGAAGGAAAATCTAGACTCTGAGACAACTTTACTCCATGCCACCAAGCTCATCAACTACACAATCATAGCTCTTCCCCTCAATGCTTTTAATTAACAGTAGTGGAGTTAAGATATTTAAAGTTTAATTGTCTTTTTATGGACAACTTATTTTGTAAAAATGAATGTTTTTTGGCTGAAAAAAGGCTCTGATTTTATAATTCATAGTTGATAGTGACTATGTTAAACTAAGTTAAGATATTTCTTGTGGTTGGTGACCATGTTCCTTGTTGTCTTTGTTGAGTATAGTGGTTATGCCCATGTTCTGTTAAGTTTGTTGGGTTAGGTTGGTGATAGTTCAACCAATGCCAGTTTTTCTAGTAAAATGTAGGTAATGTCCTTTGTTTTTTGTGTTGTCATTTAGACAAATGACAACATGGTTAAGAAAATTGAAAAACCACAAACTTGTTCTTGATATCATTGTTTTGGTGCAATCCTAGTGCGAGACTAAACCTGCATATTCCAGCATACAAATTCCAATACACTTGTTCTTAATATTATTGTTTTGGTGCAATTCTGGTGTAAGACTAAATCTGCATATTTCAACATAAAAATTCCAGCACAAACTTGTAACTATACTCATTGTTTTGGTCTCCTGTAGACATATTCCAGCAACTACAGAAATTTAAGGCACCAAAGCAAAATAATCAATAAACTCATAATGGTAGATAAGAAATGGAGAACAAAACACTTCATTGATCACCATTTGAATCCATATTACAAAAACTAGAACCACCACATTAACATTGTGACTACACATTACTATACCTATCTACAAAAATAACAATACCTAAACAACATTTTATTTTAGCAACATCAACAGAAGCCCAACCACAATAGGAAAGGCAAAATCGTTAAACAGTGAACTCATAATTAGCCATTCCTTGTTGTTAGTATCACACTCTCAAGCGTCTCTAGTTTCACACATAATTTATTATTTGAAACCAACTCATTTTCCTGTATGCCAATAGGTCTCTTCAAGCCATTGCCAATTACCACATTTTTTCCTAAACTTTGTCCACCCAAAAGCTTTTCGCCCTCTATTTGTATCGTGTTCTTTGGCAAACACCAGTCCCAAAAAATCACATTTCTTCTTAACACAAGCGTAACATAGTTTGTTTGAATTTTTCTCTGATTCAGAAATTCTCACAGCAAATATATGCCCACAAAGGCACATCTTGTTCTCATACAACTGCCTTTCCATTTCGGTGTAATTGACATTAAGTAAATACATTCTACATAGCAATTATTGACCAAAGCATCAAATTTTGGCTTTGCCCTTTGCTTAACCTAAAAAAAAATCAAGAGCAATTGATTAGAATATAATCAAAACATCAAATTTTACCTAACAAAATCCCAATCATCCTGGTTGTTTTCACAAGGTGGTAGGATGACACAAACACCATGTGAATCAACAACCAATGCCTTTTTGAGAATGAACCATAACCAAAATCCCCAAAATTCACCCAAACCCTAAATTAAAACCATGCTCAAATCAAGTTTGAATCTTACCTGATTGTTGTTTTAAGAAACAAATCCACCCTTCCCATTGCTACTCTTATTCGTTTTCGAACACCCTGTTGCCTAGTACTCTCCCACAACAGAAGCAAGATTATCATCTTTGCTAACTGCTTATGAGAATGATCGATTTATTGTTATGCATGCACTTCTCATAGTTGCCAGCAAAGATAAAAAGAAACAAAATATCCTAGCTTTAGACAAAATATTCTAACTGTAGAACATGAAATGGGCATATGTCCCTGTTTTAAAACATGAATGACTTATTTGAGTTGCAAATAACCTAAGTGGCTGATTTAATCTACATTAAAACATATGTAATTTTTTTTATGATTTTTGCATATCATTATCCTAAATATAATATTGATGAGAGCATATTCTTTTTTCTAAAGGTATGATAGAAACTTAGCAATTAAGACTATCAAAGAACACGGGATACACGAGGCCAGCAGGAAGCTTCTAGCCTTCTAGTCCGCAAAAGCGGTTTTGTGCGATCTGATTGAAATTGATTCGTTCATGTACCCCACCTTTACTCAAAAAACACAAGACGATATTGGGATGGGTTACAAACATTTGTCATCGATTGGATCTTCTATCTTCAATTTCTTCTCCCGTGCATTATACTTTTTCTATTAAAAATAATTGATTAATTTTATTTTCGTTAATTTTTATTTAATATAATGTCATTAAAAGTTAATACTATATGTAATTAATAACCTATTGAATAATTTACTTTTTAGAAACTAGTTCTACTTTCACCTCGTAAAACTTATCATATTTACTATTTATAGCAATTAATTACTAATTTTTTTAAAATTTTTTTATAAAAATATAAATTTTTTATATAAAAATAATACCTTAAAAACTCTAATTTATAAGTATATTTTTTAAAAAAATTCACAATATAAATATTTTTAAATTAAATTTTAATAAAAAAAATAAAATGACAAACCTTAGTCAAACGGAGATACTAATATTACATGATTTTTTTCTATATCGAGCCAAACAAATCAGAAATCACGGTTTGTCCGAGCCTTACTGGCGAAAAGACAAATTTACCCCTGTTAAATAAATTGAATCCCTGCCAGGTTCTCTTTCTCTCTCCCTCTCACGGCCGCGCCGCCTCGGCCTGTTCTCGTTTCCCGTCACATTCGTGCTGGCTCGGTTGTTGGCACGATGGATGACGGCCGGGGATGTGAGGATCAATAACGCCACATAGTGGGTGGCTAGATCAACGGCAAAGCATGGATGAGACCCTCCGAGGGAGTTCGCGATCACTGGTGGATACGGCGTTTTGCATGGCTGGCAATGTGTGGGAGAGGCGATACACACCGCGAGACGGAGCGAGGGTCGGTGGTGGATCAGGGCTGTACGTCCGGCGATGGTGTGTGAGACGGTGGTCAGACTAGAGTAACGATAGCTCGTGGGTGGTGACAGGGGCCCGATCTGCTAACAACCAACCTTAAGGGGTGATTTTAATGAAGACCAAACTTCCAGGGATGAGAGGTGTATTTTCCTTTTTTTCTTTCTAAAGCTTTGTAGAACGAATTTTCGAGGTTATTTTGATTTTAGCGTTTCTCCTTTTACCTAATTGTACTTGCCTAATTTTATCCCAAATTTTATTTTTAAGCTAAGATTTGCATTTATATGTACAGATGTAAAAAATAATGTGGAAGTAGTTATAAAATTATTTATGAAAAAAAATAACATTTCAGTATCAATTCTGTAATATAAATTATATATGTACCACGTGTTTCATACATATCCATCACTTACTTTTATATGTAGAATTTTATACATATCAGTTACAATTTTCAAAATTTTAGTTGTACATATGTCTCATATATTTAAAACAAATGTCATAACAAATATACATGTTAGTTGTTTGATTTTGTATATATTTCTAACCTTATTTGTATATCATGTTCAGGCACATGGAACATCTGATTTGTACATATTGCTATATTACTATTAATTGAATTTTTATCTTAATTTTAATTTAATTTACAAAAATATAAATCTTATATATACAATTGTACATATGTGCCACAAATTTTGTTCTTATCTATCACTTACTATATACATAAAGTTTCATACATATCTATCATTTGTTTGTATTTATCTCTAATTTTGTTTAAAAGTGAAATTTGACGCGTTCACACTTATTTTTTATGGGATATTGTCCCATATCATATTTATGATTACATTTATACAAATGTTACACAACATTTATACATATCTTCCACTTTTTTTGTATATTTTGTTTGTGCATATTCGGTATATAATTTGTAAATATCTCTAGTTTAGAAAGAATATAAAATTTGATGTATTCACATCTATTTTATGTTTTACAGTATAATATTGGAATGTAAATATATATAGATATAAGGGGTAGGTTTGACTTGCACCAGAAATCAATAGAAAATACCTAATTTTTCACAAAAATTCCAAAAGATAATTTCTCGAACTTTTTCAAGTATCAACTTTCAATTTTTGTATTTTCCTTTTCTAATAAGCGAGGTTTAGACTAATCACCAAAAAGGGCAAGAATTCCAGTTCACGGATAGAAAGGTTTAGCCGGTTGGACGATCAGGTCACCTTATAGTCTACTGAAAATATTCTAAATACAAAAAAACTTCAGGTTAAGTACAAGGACTAAACATGTAGATTATTCAATAAATAAATGGTAGCATTTTCTAATTTGATATATATAGAGATGACAATTGGGTGGATCGGATTATATTTAGGCTAGGTCATTCAAGTAAAGGTTTAATTGGATTAGCATGAATTTGGGTTTAGGTCGGGTTATTTGGGTTTGAGTTGAGTAGATTTTAGATTTCGGCTAAGTTGGATCAGGTTTATATTGGATTCAGATTCAAAGCAGGTGGAATCAATTTTAGTCTTAGGTAATTTTATGTTGGATTATTCAAGTTTTGACCCAGATTTATGTTGGCAACTAGGTTTACTCAAATTATTAGTGCATAGGTTGAAATAACTAAATTGATTCAAGTTTTGTACAATTTCTGTTGAAATTGAAATTAAGGAATTTGATTTTGGTATGATTTAATTTAGGTTACTTTTCCTTCTATTCATAAAAATTTTCTTAATTATGTTTAGAAAAATTTGCTACAATTTCCAATTTTTATTATGAAATTTCTACGAAATGTAACTCTAGTTTATTATTGTCTATTAGTGGCTAAATTGTTAAAATTTAAAATTTTGGGTGAAAATGCAAAAATCTAAAAAGTTTGGGGACTAATCCTATAATTATTATAGGTGAAAAAAATGAAAGTTTTCAACGATTAAAATTTATTTATCATTTTGAACCTTTTTGTGTTGTCCTAAACATGCTTCTATCCTTCATTTTTTCCTTTTAAAATCCCAAATGTTCTAGATTGTGTTCTAATTGTTGTCCTTTGGTCAATTTTACAGTTAAAGTTAATAGAATCTTTAAAAAAATGTCAACTTGGTCCCTAAATCTTCTTTCCCACACTCAAAGCACCCTTAAACCATAAAATTTAACATTCTTCATAACTTCTCTCTAGATCTTTTTGCTCAACCAGCTCAAGTTGCTAACTTGTCCAAAAAATATTCGAATTGCCCTTGCACTGGACTTCAACGTGGTATTTTCCAGCTTCTCAGATAGCGACCCAATAATCGTAACCACTCCGACCGAACGTCGGCGGTGACAAGTTCTCTCCCTTCCTGACAACAGTATCCATTGTTACATCTTCCTTCACCATGACGACCCCACCCTCATCACTCTGGGCTGCCTATCCACTCGATTATGCACCCCCTACTCCGATCAGCATCTCTGGCACCGAACCTGTACCGCCTCGTGGCCATCTATTGCTGACCCACACTTCCACTAGACCATGTCCACCTTTCCTTCCCGGTACCGCCGGTTCTTCTCAAAATTGTTCCCCCTCCTCCACCACCTACACTGCCACAGAAACTTCCTTCATCTCACAACCTTTGGGGTTTGGGATGGAAAACTCAGATCAATTCGACAAACCTTGGTCAAAACTCGACATGGGTGGAGTTTTAACACAACCCATGAGGAGAATTCCATAATTTACAATAAACTTCTTTAAGAATTATGGTTCAGACTCGTGTAGGGGTAAAATTTTAATTTACTTCACTTAATTTCGTGTATGGATAAAATTCGGCAATGTTCATGATACTGTTAGTTGATTGTGGGTGAAGTCGACAAAAGTATATTGATTGTATGTGGTATAGTGATTATGGGTGTTAGTGTGTTGATATTGGGATTGTATGTTAATAAAGTGCTTATGAGTGATATAGTGTTTATTAGGTGATAGTGTATGTGTATGTATAAATATTGATAGTTTTTTGGTTGGAGTGCATAAAGTTTAGGGACCTAAATAACCAAAAGTAATTAAAGTTTAGGGACTTAATTGACAAAAGCACAAAAATTATGGATAAAATTTTAAGTAATTAAAGTTTAGGGACTTAATTGACCAAAGTACAAAAATTATGGATAACATTGTAAGTAATTAAAATTTAGGGACTTAATTGGCCAAAGTACAGAAATTATGGATAACATTGTAAATAATTAAAATTTAGTGACCAAAGTACAAAAATTAAGATCCTCGGGAAGCCTCAATTTCCTTAACCACTAAAATATTTCATAAAATGTTTTACCTAGATTTTGATGCGTGTTGTGCAGTTAAAGTTTTACGTTTAGTATAGTCATAAATGCATGATGTCAATTGAAATTGTGATGAGTAATGGACTACTCCCACGAGGATATTTGTTGTAAGAAGAGGTTTGATTACCAAACCATCGAATTAATAATGGACCTAAGTTAAGAATAAAATATGTTAACTACTTTAGTAATAGGCAAATATGAGCATTATTGACTAAAGATGAGCACTGCTGACTATATTAGGGATTATATGAAAGCTATTCTAAGATGGTGAACCATGCAAGATATTAAGCATCACTCCCCATGAATTCCATATTAACTTAATGGTCAAGTTGCCCAATTACTCATATTTGTTGATGTTGAGATTCTAACTTGAGACCATGCCCTCTGTTCAAGCTATAAGGGCTCTTCATAGCTCAACATAACAAGGATATCTTAATCACTATGTATAGACTATGTGTAGGTGACTCTCAATACCCAATATACACCTAATGGCCAAGAAGACATCTCTTTGATCCACCTCTCCTATACACTCTTAAACTGTGATTGTGTTTTGTGTGAAAGTGATATTCAACAATCAATACAAAGTAATGAGTCCAACAGTAATCAACAAGCAACAAGAGCTCATGAATAAAACATCAATTATTATGTTAAGCAACCAATCCAAGTAGTTCACAACCTACATGAGGGGTAACAAAGAAACTACTCCATAATCATGGGAGATAAAAGTACCATGTCTGAAACTAAATGATACAGGGAGAGTTTTCAATGAAAAACAAAAGAAAAAACCCTAAAAGATGATATCCTTAAGGCTTGTAACAGAAAACTCCTCCTCTAAGGTTCCTTAAAACCTCATTCTTGAATTGATGCAAAAATTAATGAAGAAGATGATTGGTGATACAGACAATGAAAGCTAGATTTAGACATTTAAAATGAAAGGTGTTCATTTTAGATTTTGATCTAGGCCCTGTTTGTTAGGTTACAGCTCCATTGGAAGGAGTCTCACTTATGCAAAAGGCCTGAGAAGTGGTGCCCTAACTTGGAAAGTGAGAAATCATTGTAGCACCAAAATGCTTGTTGTGTTGTGCACGGGACTTGGTTCGCCACCCAATAGGTTCTTTAACCCAAAAAATTTATTCGTTTAACTTTTAACACTGCATGCTCCGGTCTTAATCCAATGCATCCATTTTTTTGTTCTACCTACAAAAAAAAAACAATAACATGAGAAATTACAAAATCATGGAATAATAGGCTTAAAGTTTGAGGTCAAAATTGCCACAAAATTAAGTCCATAACTTTGACTGAAAGTCAAACATAACAGTACTTCTTTCAATTCCTTGACTCTTTGGTTTTTTTCCTATTTCATTTATCACTTTATTTCATAGGTTACTATTTCCTGATTTCTTCTTTTCATTATTATCTTAAGGGCAGTTCAGTTAGGCTTAATCCCATTAATTAGTCAACATTTTTAGGTGGGTTAAAGGAAAAAACTAGCGTTTGAAAAGGAATTACTAATAAATGGCACTAGTCCATTTTTCACCTGCTCAGCCTTTTTCTTTCACCATATTCTCCATTTTCATATAAAGTTTGTCTACTATGCCAAGTTATACCAAGTCATCTTGATTCTCATCCACAAAGCTCCACCGACATCTTCGCCCTCTCCGTCACTCACTGTCTGTTCCAAATCTGCCTCCTTACAGCCATATTAATGGCCGCCAAGTGCAATGAAGCCCCACTTGGAATTTTTGAATCTGTTCATGAGAGGGGATAGATGTTCGTTATTCTTACCACTGCCATCGTAAGTCTAGTAATGTACACTGTTGAGCTAAGCTAACTTCCACATAAGCCTAATTTGTGAATAATGTTTTTGTGTTTTGTCCAATAGGATGGTGTTTGGTCATTTTCAGTTGAGTAAAGGTACTACAAAGCATGTAACTGCTTGACCTAAGTTGTAGTTAAGTGCAATAAATACACATTTTGGAGGGTAAGTTTTGCATGAGTTGTTGGAACATTAGTTGTGAATTTAACTTATTTGGGATGAAGGTGTGCTGTGGATATTTCTATTTTCCCTTAGTTTTGTAATTCGACTATCTATGATATAATGGTTATATGGTCTAATTTGTATATGCAACTTGGTGGAACTAGATAAGGATTAATATGTGAGTGTATGGGTGTTGAGGTTCGGGGGTTGTTTATTTGTTTGATATAGTGATTGCAAGCTTCTCGCATCACCATATTGGGCTTTTTCATCTAGTGTGTATTGAGGTCGCTTAATGCCATATGCAAAATCTTTATGATTGCACTCTTAATTGATGCATTATATTTCTTTCATGCATCTATCACTCGGAAGTTGGTCCTTGTGTGCTTAATTTCCTGAAAATGAGTTAGTGTCAAATGTTAGTAAAATATAAGTTATATTGCTTTGTTGTGGTTTTGTGAAGTTGCATATTGATTTTGTATAAAGACATGATAGTAGTTGTTTCCAAGTTCAATGAGCTGACAAGTTAAATATGAGATATCCAGTGGATCCTCCTTGGCGAATGAAAAAGCCAAACATGATCAAGCATTGTGGGATCATGAGGCCACTGTTGCGTTTCTGCTATATTGTCGCTGGTCTTCTCTAAAGAAGATTGGTTGGGGGGAACATCCAATGTAGATCGTATAAGGTTTAAAAGAATTGCAATTTTAGCAAGAGACCGGCCAGCCATACTTGGTAACCCAATTTAGAAACAAGTGGTAGCTGCTCAACTAGCAATACACAACGTAGAAGCATCTTCTAGAGCCATCAATAGGTTTAGGCTAGGACCTGGTGACGGGTACCATTAGCACCCATGAGGCTTGGTAGGAAAGTCATATATAGGTATGAATTGCTTTGCATTAATTCTGTTAATTTCTATAATATGTTTTCCATAATTTTTTTTTAAATTTTATTGTTTATGTAGAACAACCTCAATGTGGAAGCCTTAAAGAACAAGAAGACGCCGAATTGGTCTAATTTGGAGAATACATTTTCTCTGGTGAAAGATTTCTTAAAACATGGACTATCATCCTAGCCTCTCCCTGATGATGGCTTAGGGCACTTTGTCTCTTCTTAGTGTGCTTCTATGGAAACTGTGCCGCATCTTCCCATTGGCACAATGATGCCCCCATGCTGATCTTCTTGTATTAGTTCATCTAGTCTACCAATGGAACAAATAGAGGTTATTAGTCATAGGGCGACAAGTGCTGCATGCCGGTTTGTCCACATAGTTAATATTGTCTCAGGTGGTAACCAATCAAGGGTATCCTCTTTCCAACTAGTTTCATTTCCATAACTCCACCGGCAACCTTGGGCAGGCCTGCACAACTTGAAGAGCATGCATTAACCAAAAAGTTGACGGAGTAATTCTTTTGGGAAACGCACGAGGACCCAGTCCCTTGACTATGCAGTAGCTATTAGTGAGTGGTTATCTATTCTACATGATGGCCAGGAACACATTGATTCAGTGTCAACCACCTCCTTACAAAACAAGCACAATACTAGCATAATGATTTTTTTGGAGTGGTGTCAATGTTATTAGGCATTATGGAAGGCAATTTGATTTGGATGGATGTATCATCTATGTTTGTTTTAGAGAAGGGTCTATGGAAGTGCTTTATGAATAAGTGTCGCACAACCAAAATCAAAGTGAGTTGCTCCATATGGAGATTGAAAAAAGGAAGTGCCTTGAGAAGTTGTGATCACCTATGCCTTCAATGGGGCATTACATGGTTTGTCTTGCCTTGATATTTGGTGTTTGTGTGTTTATGTTTATTTCACCAATGATTTTTTGGGTTGTCTCTTGAGTGGTTCATGTTACTGACATTGTAATCGGATGCACTATGTCTTGTCACATAGTTTGCATGCCATTGTGGTGTGTTGTTTTGTTTTCGAATATCCTTGTACGTGCTTAAGTATGTTGTGTTAAATCAGAATATGTGATTCATGGTTACATGCATTTAGGTTTGAGCTTGTCTCTGACATTTTTTAATGGTCAATTGTTGGTGATCATTTGGGCAAGCAATGGATGTTTTAGTTGATGTTGGTGCTAGTGCAATACCATTGAGCCTGGCAACTATTAGGATTTATGTGGATATACCATGGGACTCACCTTGTCTTCTCAACCAAGGATACCACCATAAACCCGGCCTAATTTGCATATACAACAGATGCAATGTGCATATCACCAATTGGTTCTTCTACCTAGTCTACCAAGATTTACTGCATTTGGCTAGATATCTTCAAATCAGACTCGTTCATGCCACCCACCAGTATACTGCAAGAAGCTAATAACGGGCACCCAATATTTATTGCACCTAGTTCAGAGTGAGCATGAATTGTATGATCAAATGATGATAACACATGAATGCTTATGGGACCTACATATTTATTTGTAAGACAACCATCAGTTACGAAGGTCAAGTGGAATTTTAGCTTATAAAAGGTTAACAATGTCCCTGATAGTACTTTGCATGAACAAAAGCACTGGGATGTCCTACAGGTCTTTGAGCATTCAATGGATACCATATTTTAATGGTTTAGGAAGGTCTTATACTATGCCATTTTCCTTGTAGAGAAAATTGTTTTTACCAGATGACCCTTCATTTAGTCGTCCACACCTAACTATCTTAAGCTGGTGGAATGGGGCATTCTCTGGTGCTATAGGTGTTGTAGACAGTACCCATATTTACAAAATCTATGCTTGGTTGGATAGAGAGTACTATAAAGGAAGGACTTGTCACACCTCACAAAACATCATAGTGGTGGTTAATTTTGGCAGGTACTTCACCCTTGTGTTCACCAGTACGCCTGGGAGTTCACATGATAGTCTCAGCCTTCGAATGTGCCTTAATCAACCAGGGTTTAGATTTCCAAGAATGCCTCCCAGTGAATGTTTCTCCTTGTGGCCATTGCAATGTTAATAACATAAAATAAGTTATTGATAAGTGCTAAGTATGATGCTTCCTTATAAATAAGTAGACACTATTTAGTAGAATCTACGTTCCCAAATATGGAATGCTTTTTAGCACCCTAATGGGGTGACTGTTGCCGTTATAATGACTTCCACAGTTAACGTCCTATTGGGCCATATTAACTATTCAATTGGGTGTCTGCATCTTTTTGCAACGTCGTTGGACGTATGATTGGTGTTGTCCAAGGTAACTTCCCCAACAAAGATTTTTAAAAAAATATGAAATCTTAATCAAACTTTAAAGAATTTCTTGAAACAACACAACTTGGTCACTTTTCTTTTAGTTATTTTTTATTTTTTTACTGAATGTACAAATTCAACACAAACAAATGGCTTGGAACACACAAAACTTCAAACAATAAGGTTTGGAACAAAACCGAGATGGTTTGGGTTAAAACTGGATGAAAAAAACCTAAAATAGAGATAAAATATTTAGAATTGGAATTAAAAAAATGGAGTAACAAATAAAAAAAATTTGAATCTAAAAAACTTAATTTGGCATGGATGGGATGGACACTAAAACAAAGAAGACTTAAATGAATGAAAAAGGCCTCAAACACAAAAAAAAAAAAAGTTTAAAAACAAATCTGGAATCATAAGAACCTAAACAAAATGATGAGGAATTGAAAGAAACACAAAGATAGGATGAACAAATTTAAGGGCTGTTTGTTTTCAATTTTTGCCATTAACTGGTCAACATTTTTAGTTGTGTCAAAGGAAGGGTCCATTATCTGAAAAGTAACAGCGATAAAAGTTGCTAGAAAATTCCATTTTACTTTTATCACCTGCTCTTTCTACTGCAACAAGGGAGAGAAGGCCATCTTGACTTGCACCCATGAAGGTTCACTGTCCATCCCCTTCCCTTTGCCATCTACTGTCTATTTTGTATCTACCTTTCCACAACCACATTAATGTCTCACCAAGCAAGGTTAGGCCTCATTTGTAATCTTTTAAATCTAGGAGTTTGAGGGGGAAGATGTTCATATTTTGGACCACCATCGTCGTGAGTATGGTAATGTTCAATGTTGAGCTCATCTAACTTTCACTTAAGTCTAATTTGTGAATAATGTTGCTATTTTTTACACTGTGGGGAGGTGTTTGTTGTTTTAAGCAAAGTGAAGGAACTACAAAGTGGGTAGCCCAGTGAAAGTACTAAATACAATTCCAGTGGGTAAGTTCTGTATGAGTTGTTGGAAAATTAGTTTTGAATTATACTTATTTTGGATGAATGTGTGTCATTGATATTTCTATTTCCCTCAATTTGGAATTTGGCTAGATGCTAAATGATGGTATGTGGTCTTATTTGTTGGTGCAACTTCGTGGATCCAGATAATGATCAATACCTGAGTGTTTGTTGTCAGGGTTTGGTTATCTCTGTTTGTCTTTCATTTTTCATCTACTCTGTATTGGTGTAGCTTAATGGCATGTATAAATGGTTTGGTACCATACCTCTAATTGATGCAATAGGTTTATTTTATGCATGTGTATTTGGAAGTTGGTCATTAAATGTGAAGTTAGATATTGATTTTGTATGGAGACATGACAATAGGTGATTCCTAGTGGAATGAGCCGAAAACTTGAATCTAAGATGTCTAATGGGTCTTCCATGGTCA
Source organism: Aquilaria sinensis (assembly GCA_005392925.1). Lineage (NCBI taxonomy): Eukaryota > Viridiplantae > Streptophyta > Magnoliopsida > Malvales > Thymelaeaceae > Aquilaria > Aquilaria sinensis. Next base: position 26,165 of record SMDT01002548.1, on the reverse strand, counting down.
ATGATATGGCTAAACATGATCGGGCATTGTAGGACAATGCCATCGATCTCCTTGTACCGTATCACCATTAGTGTTGTCCAAAAAGGACTAGTTGAGGAAGGTCATTCAATGCAGACTAAACAGGGCTTAATAGAATCACAATTTTAGCAAGAGACCAGGGGGCCATACATTGTTGCCCAATTTAAAAAAGAAGTGGCAACTTCTGAAATGACAATACACAACATGGAAATATCTTTTAGGGTTAATAACAGGTGTGGGTTGGGACCATGTTACAGGTACTGTGGTTGCAAATAAGGATTGGTGGAAAAGTCATATACAGGTGTGTGCTTATCTATAATATGTTTATCATAACAATCCCTATGTCGAAGCCATAAAGAACAAGAAGACACCAAAATGGTCAGATTTGGAGAGTATGCTAAATTCGGTGAAAAACTTCTCAAGGCATGAACCATCATTAGGGGTGTAAGCGGTGACCCTAAACCCTAACCCGAACCCAAACCCGACCCTAATTATAGGGTGTGGGTCGGGTTAGAGGAAGGAAAAATTTAAATTCAGGTTGACCCGATCTGATTCGTGTTCAGAACTAAAGAAATCGGTTTGGGTCAGGTTAATTCGCAAAAATCCAACCTGACCCTATTTTTTCTACCTAAGTTAGGCTCATTAGGCCATTAGGCCCATTACTCATTTAAAATTTAAGTTTAACCCACCAGGCCACCACTGAAAATAGGCTAAAATTAAAACCCAACCTATTGCCCTAATTCTATTTTTGAAGCCTAAAACACTAGTCCAAGTCCTAAGACTCCCAACAACAACCCAATCCAACTGGCAATCCCTAATCCTATTCAATTTGGTAAGCAGCAGCTGAGCAAACCCTCGACTTTCCCTCGTTCTTTATCTATTCCGAATCCTTACTCAGTCACTCTTTAGTCTGCTTCGAGTTGAGTCAGCCGTTGCCTTCGTCGCTGCGGCAAACGCCAGCCTGACTTTGAGTTCCTGATCTTGCCCTGAATGGTAAATAGGAACGGCAGCGGCACGCCAGTAGGACTATCCTACTCCTCTGTCCCTCTCCTAAGTATCCTCACTGTCCGTTCCTCTCCTTGACCCTCACTATGATGATTAACAAAGATGAATGTCTGAACTTTTGCTATCCTATGATGCCGCGTACGGCCTTCATCCCGCTGACCAGTCGATCATGGAGTCACCGACCCTGAACGTTTAAACGTTTCGGCAAGCACAAAGAAGACGGACTTATCTTCAAGTATAGGTTTTTCTTTTCAAGTTTCAGCATGAATTTGATTCTTGAATTTAAAAGTTTCTCTACTTTTCAATAATATGCAATTTATTTTTTCATTTTTTGACAGCCTTCAGTTTTAACTAGGTTTTAATTAATTGAAATTGAGCAATTGCAATATTGATTGAAATGTAATTACCCGTAATTAAGGTGCACGTATGGAGAATGCCGGACAATGCCGAGTGAGAGTTGGATAAAGTAAAGATGTGATCCATAACCATGACATATATTGGTTGTCTTATAGTTGAAAATAGGGCAACTTATGATCAGTTATTTGGAACAACAATATGATTGGAAAGTTGTTAGAATTTAATTTAATTACTACTATAATCGAATACTCCGTAACAGAGTATTATGGGTGAAGGGAAGAAGAAAGAGATTAAGTTGATATAAATGGAGACAGGACCTAAATTGTCGGCTAGAATCAAGATATATATGTTAGCTAGCTAATTAGGCAATAAATGTTGCTCAATCAATCAATATGGTAACTCAAATTTTAAACCTTGTTATTTTTTAATTTTCAGATAGCCAACAATAATACTAATGGCGATGTTAGTGGTGGAAAAAAATATGGAAAATGTAGAAGTGAGGGAAACACAAACAAGTATAACTGAAACAGACTCAAGTAGTCATGCTCCAGCAAGTGAAAGTAAGAAGATGAGGAAGAGGGCTGGCTATTGGAATCACCTTGAATTTATTGATGGAACCAACCAAACAAAATATAAGTGTATTCATTGTGGTGAAATTTATCTTTGTGATCCTAAAAAGCATGGGACAAGTAATCTAAGAAACTGTTATGAGTATAACTGCAAGGCTCGAAATGATCCAAAACAAACGTCCATTAATTTGAAAAAAGGTATTGATGGGGATCCTCTTATGACTAATTGGAAGTTTGATATGAAGTCTTGCAGGGCTGCATTGGCTCATATGGTTATCGTTGATGAGTTGCCTTTTTTATTGGTTGAGGATGCTAGTTTTAAAGAATTTTGCAATATTGTCCAACCTAAGCTTCAGTTGCAATCTAGAATTACTGTTGCCAAATATTGTTATGAGTTATTTGTTGCTGAAAAAGGAGAAATTAAGTAAGTTCTTGAAGTATAATGCTAAAAGAATTTCAATAACCACTGACACATGGACTTCTATTCAAAGAGTTAACTACATGTGTGTGACTACTCATTTCATTGTCAATGAGTGGGAATTACAAAAAAGAATCTTGAATTTCTGTCCAATTTCTTATCATAAGGGTGAAGCAATTGGCAAGACAATTGAAAAGCCTTAGGTTCATAGGGCATAGAAAATTTGATGACCATTACTGTGGATAATGCTAGTTCAAATGATACAGCTATTACTTGTAAAGAATATAGGTTGGCTAGTGTTCTAAAGGGGGACTATATTCATATGAGGTGTGTCGCTCATATAATAAATTTAATTATGAATGATGGTCTTAAGCTTGCTTCTGATTCCATTGTCCGCGTGCGCAATGCTGTGAGATATGTTAGGCAATCTCCAGCACGATTACTAAAGTTTAAAGTATGCATTGTTGAGGAAAAAATTCAGGCAAAGTGTTCATTGTGTCTTGATGTCCCTACTAGGTAGAATTTAGCATATTTAATGCTTGAGACAACTCTGAAATTTCAAAGGGCTTTTGTTGTTTATGAGGATCAGGATCCTTTTTATATGAGTGAACTTAGGGAAGGGGGAGGTTTGGGCAAAGCTAAAATGGAGGCTTGGCATAATGTTAGTTCAATAATAACATTGCTTAAGACTTTCTATGATCTTACATTATGTGTCTCTAGATCTTATTATGTGACTGCAAATACTTACTTCAATGAGATAAGCAATGTTGATATGTTGTTGCAGGATTGGAGTATGTGTGGATAAGGGCTTTGCTTCTATGTCTTCCAAAATGATAGAGAAATGTGAGAAATATTAGGCAGATCCTGAAAAGATGAACTTGATGATTTTTATTGCTGTTGTACTTGATCTAATCAGCAAAATAGAATATTTGGAGTTTGCAATAATAAAGATGTACAGAAAGAACATTGGGGAAAAACTTATTGCGAAGGTGAAAGTCACACTTAATCAATTATTTGATGAGTACAAGTCAACTTACTCCACTCCAAACAACCAGCCAAGCAAAAGTGATGAAAGTGGTAATTCTAATGTAATAGACTTGGAGGATTAAGGACCATCAATGTCAAAGGAAATCTTGATGAATCAATTCAGGCAACTCAAAGTTATGAGCGGTCTTGAATCAAAAAATAAGTTGGATAAGCATATAGATGAGAACTTGGAAGATTGTGTTGAAGACTTCAATGTTCTTAAGTGGTGGAGGGTCAATAGCACTAGGTTTCCCATTTTTTCTTTGGTTACATGTGATGTGTTGGCTATTCCAATGTCCACTATTGCTTCAAAATCATCATTCAGTATCAGTGGTCATGTGCATGATCTGTTTAGGAGTTCACTATCTCCAAAGATTGTGGAGGCACTTGTTTGTGCACAGGATTGGCTAAGAGCTTCAAGGAATAAAGAACATGTCAATGTCAAAGAACAATTACAAGAAATTGAAAAGCTTGATCAAGGTGAGCTTAATTTTGTTGATGGGGCGATATTAACATGTAAAATTTTGTTCTATTGAATTTATAATTTGTTTGTTTTGTTCTATTTTTTCCCCCAGATTTGGATACCATTTCTTCTACACCTACTGTTATTGATATTGCTAAGCTAGTTAGCTTGAGCTTTGTATTTGTATTGGTGAGTTATGAGCATTATTGCAAACGTTTCACTTACACCCCTATGTGATTATTTCCTTATTTTTCTTGAAGGTTATGACTAATGCTTTAGTGTTGTTGGACCCAATAAGAGGAAATAAGTAGAAAAGGATGGTGATGCACTGATGCTTTTGTTGCACCCAATTACTATGTGTGATTATGACTTATGTTATGCTATTAAGTGTTACTATTTGTTCATGTTGTGGCCATTAGGACATGTTTATTATCTTGTCAAGTTTGTTCATGTTGTGGCCATTTCTATGTTTGTTACTAGTTCTTTTAAGTGGATTTGAATGTGTTCAAGATTTATGTAAGTGGATATTTTTAGGACCTGGAGGCTGGACATATTTGAATGTGTAATGGAAATTATGGAATTATGGAAATAGAAATCAGAATTTTGGGTCAACCCGACCTTAATCGGGTTAGGGTCAGTTCGGGTCATTAAGGAAATAGGGTCGGGTTAGGGTTAATCGGGTTTGTGATAGTTTAAAAAAGTCAGGTTTCAACCCCAACCCGACCCTATAACCCAAACTTTCACCCCTAACTATCATCCCAGTTGCTCCCAATGATAACATGGTTTGCTTTGTTTTTTTCCTTTCATACTTTTTCCAAACTGTTTCAAATCTTCACACTAAGATGGTGACTATCTCAAGCCAATCTTCTTGTATCGGCTCATCTAGTCCATAGATAGAATATAATGTGGTTACAAGTCTCAGAGCAGTGAGAGCTGCACATCAGCTTGCCCAAATTAATAACATTGTGGATGGAGGTCACCAATCATGGTCGGCATCCCCTCCAAGTTGTTCTTTTTCCACAACTCCCCCGGCCTCCCTTGGTCGGTTTGCATAATTGGAAGTGTACATGCTAACCAAAACTAGACAGAGTAATTCAGCTAGAAAACTGGTGAAGACCCAATCCCCTGAGTAGCTATCTATTTTGTGTGACAGTCAAGAGCGATTGATTCTACATCAACCACCTATTTACACAGTCAGTACGACACCAGCATAATGAAATGTTTAGAGTTGGTGTCGATGTTATCGGACATAATTGAAGGCTATCAGACTTGGATGAATGCCTCATCCATGTTTATTTCAGAGGAGGATCTATAGGCTTGCTTCATGAATAGGTGTCGCACACCCAAAATAAAAGTGAATTGGATACATATCGAAATTGAAAGAAGTGGCTTGGAAAGCTATCATCACCTATTATTACCAAGATATTTGGCGTCTTTGTGTTTAATTTTATTTCACTATGGATTTATGGAGTTCTTTTTTGAGCTTTTCATGTTGCTGCTAGTGTACTCAAATGCATTGTGTCTTTGTCACATATTGTGCATGTTGTTGTCTTGTGCTATTTGTTCTTAGATCACCTTATGCGTGCTTAAGTATGTTGTGTTCAATTAAAATCTATTATTCATGGTTACATGCATTTGGTTTTGCGATTGTCTCAGACCCATGTTAATTGGGAATTATTGGTTATCCCTTGGGTAGGTAATGGATGTTGGTGTTGGTGCAGTTCGATTGAGCTCCAATGTTCTTAGAGTTGATGTGGATATACTGTGGGTCTTAACCCTATCTTTTCTACCAAGGACACCACCACGAACCTGACCTAATTTTCATATACAGGAATAGTAACTTGCTCATCATAACCTGGTTCTTTTAACCGGTCTACTGGAATATGTAACATTCGGCCAAACATCTTTTGATCAGATTGGTTCATGTTGCCCAATAATTCCCTACAAGAAGCTAGTAACAAGTACCTAATATTTGTTACACCTTATGAAGAGTAAGCATGAATTCTATGCTCATATGAGGATGACATGTGAATTTTTTTTTTACTTCATACCAATTTATGAGATAACCATCAGTTATAGGGGTCGAGTAGGATTTTAGTGAATAAAAGGTTGGCAATGTTCTTAACAGAGCTTGTACAGAGATGGAATACCCAACATCCTCCAAGGCTCTATCATTTTTCTTCAAGAGAAAATTATTTGACCATATGACTCTACATTTAGCCGTCCACATCCAGTAGTCTTAAGATGATGGAATAAGCCATTCTCCGGTGCTATAGGCATAGTAGATAGTACCTATGTTTACGGAATCTATGCTGGGATGGATAGTGTGTACTACCAGGGAAGGACTGGTCACACCTTACAAAATGTCATGATGGCCGTTGATTTTGACATGCACTTCACCCATGTGTTCACTAGTATGCCTAAGAGTTCGCATGATATTTCATCCTCCAAATGTGCTTAAATCAGTCAAGTTTTAGATTTCCAAGAGTGCCTTTAGGTGAGTGTATTTCTGGTCATTACCTTTGTAAAGTGATTCATGAGGCAGGTTATTGGGGAGTACTAAAAATGTTGTTTTCTTATATAGAGGGCAATACTATTTCGTAGATTCTGGGTACCTAAATATGGAAGGCTTGTTAGCACTTAAATGGGGTGATTGATAATATCATAATGAATTCCATGGTCAACATCTTATTGGGCCATGTGAAATGTTTGATTGGGCACATGCATCATTCTACAATGTTGCTGAACATGTGGTTGGTGGTGTGAAAGGTAAATTCTCTGTCCTACTTCATCTCCAACATTTTAAGCTGGACACCAAAAAGAAAATTGTGCTTGCATGTTTCAAATTGTATAACTACATTTGCCACCTTGAGACAATCAAGGCTTTTATGTCCCAAACTCAGCCTACCCGAGTGCTAAAGTGCTGGGAGAAAATGATTTGCATTTTGAAACATTGACAATGGTATAAACACGTGACAATATAGCGGTGGCTTTTTTTGCTGATTGGTGAACTTGCCATGCCCTATACCCCCAAAAATGTTGTTATTTGATGTGTAGACCATCATAAATGTATGTGCATCTTTTGGACACAATTAAGGACTCTACGGTTAAAATATTCGAAGTTGTCCCTAGCTACATGTTAAAGGACCTTTGATATTGTTATTATAGTCAGACTATTTCATTGAGTTGGATTTGATGTAAATTTTTAGCAAAATAATCCTAATGCCCATGTAACAATCTATTGACATTTTATAAGGCCATAACTAGTTCTTACACATTCACATAATATCATACACACATGAGATACACAATGCCATAAAACCATACAAAACCCGCTAAGTGATAACTGTATTAACATGGCAGCGAAAAGTGACCAAGAAATCCACATATGGATGTTAACTAAGTTTTGCTTGCAATTAGTGGTGCATATTATAACCAGTTCCTAAAAACACACATGACACACTTCATAATTTTCCTTGAAGCCAAGATAGCCCTACATAGAAAGACATGTATAAATACCATACCACTGCTTATTGCCTTGCATCTGTAGCTCCATGAAAAGCCAAGCCAAACGCTCCTCTAGGTTATTAGTACCATTGACAAGCATGTCACATGCATTGCCATTCTGAATAAGGAAAAACCAGACTGAAGCCAGAAGGCATCACCCTCATTTACCCCAGGCAATTGACTAATAATCTTCATCATATGGCTAATGCTTATTGGCACAAGAGGCATCGATGAAGCTGAAGAAGCAGTTGCCCAGTGTTTATCAACTTCATCCCAACGCATGATCTTCCTTGGCACCACAAAGTGGACAAGTTTGAGATAATATGGATCACAGTGTCATCTTGTGATCGTGTAGCCATAATTGGCGCAACATCTTGTTGATCTTTTGTTATGTGTTAGCTAAATAAGAGAAAAGGGCTTCCATTTAGTTAAGGTCGGGAAACCTTTTGTTTTGAAAAATAGCCACCAAAGGGTATTCTTGTCAACAACAATAATTACAATAACAGTACATCATATAACCAGCCATACAATCCCTATATACCAATCTATTTCCAATCACATAATAATGTCAAACTATTACCTGAGCATGTTGTTCCCACCATTCATTGTCAATGACAATGTGATTGGTGTCCTTATCCCAATACCAACCACGATCTGAGTCGAGTGCTGTAATCTACATCGAGTAGTTAGGCTATAGTGTTTTTCATTTATGGTGAATGTAATGCAGGCTCCACAGTAGTCGATTCCATTGTGCATTTTTTCGGCCACTAATTTCCAACCGGCTTTGTTTAGGAAATGACCATTGCTCATCCCTTTCGTGTGAACTTCAGTCACAAAATGCAAAAATGTGGGTGTGTAAGTGTCCACCTAGCCAGGCACTCCATCTATGTCATCACCGTCACACTGAGAATTCTTTCCCCTACTCATATTTAAAATCATAGACTTCCAATTAACCCAATTATACATTTGGGAAGTTAAAAACCAACATATAACATTCATAATGACACAAAATAATGGGAGCATATTAGATCTTATTCATGAATTCAAACCCTAACTTTCCAAAGATAGTGATTAACAAAAATCCACTTAGGCCAAGTTCAATCTTTCAGTTCCCAACTAAATTATTTTTTTTTTTTGTAATTACTTTGTTCCTCAATTTTCCCAAAGTTATGCACCAAAGAACAAAGAATAAGACTACTAATTGAGTATCACTACTTTACCTTCTCAGACCACTTTTCATGATGAATAATATAGAACAACATTTTTCTTTTCACTCCCAATATTACAACAAACAACCAAATAAACTTCAGCTTAATCTCCATATATGCACATGACTAGATCTGCACCTAACAAGCTTATATACAAGCACTTGCCATGTTTTTTCCGATAAAGAAACACCAACAATACACTTCATCTCACAGCTTCACATCTCACCAGTGCCACAATGGTTTCAAAGCCTATGTTCAATGTATCAAATAAAACCAACCATATTTAATGTAATAAAAAAATAATTAACCTTTAGATCAACATCATTGCTTGTTTAATTACCTATAATTATTATGTTATAGAGTAACCATAGTGTTGCCCATATATCCTCACCATTCGACTAATAACTACAACACTTACATATTCTAAAACAAACCTAATGAAAAATCATGTTAAATGTCTCATGGCCTAAACCCTTCAACCAATACAAGACACACAAACATTAGTCGATGCATACAATGACTAACCTTGCTTAGTGGTACATTAGGCAGCTGAGCTTTTTTTATGTAAATCGAAATAACTTTCTTTCTTTTAGTACAGTCGATAGATATGAGATAAAATGGGAGACTAGTGGTGACTAGTGAAGAAAAAAGAGTAAGTGAAAAAAATTAAAGTGGCATTTAACCACAATTTCTACAAACTTTTGTCCCTATTCCTTTTCAGACAATTAACCCTTCCTTTGAACCAACCAAAAATGTTGACCGATTAATGGCAAAAATCAAAATGAACTACCCATAGATATGTCCCTCAAATGGAACCTATTGCTCTAATATCAACTGATGCAAGCCCACACAAGAAACGCCCCATGAAAGACTTCAAGCTCCACAAACACACAACTTATAGACTGGGTTTGGTGGAAGATACAAAGTTCACATAGTTTCTAGTATGTTAAGTGAAGTTCACACATAACTAAAGATAAAATGCTTTTATAAAAAATTAATTAACTTATGAAATATGAGTGTTTAGAAGCAGGTTTTGGCCTTCTTCATAAGAATCTTAGGCCATTGTAACAAAGAGTCCTAAACTAAGATGACATAAAATTAGAATTAAGCTAGAAGCCCTATTAGACCTAAAACACACAATAAAAATGCAAATTGGACTCAAAATCGTGTCAAAAGCATATCTATACCCAAACATGCACAAAATGTGCTAAAGTGTGTCAATCATACCTAAACTAATAGAATTAAAATGTTTTTAAGACATAAATTCTGCTTGAGCCTTGGTGTACTCTAGCATGTCTCTAGTGCACCTTTGGGTTTCTAACCATACCTTCAATTTATCCTGAGTTTCTAGTATGTCTATTCAGTTTTCAAAATGCTTAGTTTCTAGCCGGTCCTAAGTGATAGATCCCTTTGGAGTCTCTCCTGAGTTTCTAGTATGCCTTTACGTTCTTGAAAAGCCCTACAATGTGTCCTTGAAATGCCTCCTTGAGCTCTCAGGCTCTTTACCTTATTATAGGTCCACCTAAGATTTTCAAAAGGACCTTAAGGGTTATTGGATTCCCATCATAACCTCCAATTTTGTTCCTCATATAAAAAAATCCAAGGTTAGCTACTTCTAATTATAAACCGTAGACCTTAACATTTCTAGACAATATACTCCTAACACAATATCCAACCTTGGCAGTGGTAGAGAATAAAGTGTAAAAGCAAAACAGTGGCTTGAAAATTTACTAATACCTCTCATAACATCCTTAACATTTCAAGAGTTCCTTACTAGCTACACAAACTATGAAGGATTCGGTTGGAATTACATGTAGCTATGGCACATTAGCCAAACATTCACTAATGAAGTTGTGGGTTGATCTTTTGTCTATTAACACCATGGATTCCTATGATCCAACCTTGTTTTTGATAGGTTTCGGGAGAATTTAACCGAAACCCTCCAGGATCCAAGTAAAACGGGGTAAACCGGGTGTTCGAAAATTTTCATACCTAATTTCCGATTGAGATCTCTTACTCAACTGTAGAGTCGAATCACTAAACCTGAACAGTTGACGTGTTCTGGCTCTCTATGGTATCCACACGAGCCTCTCGGGATCACCACACTTCCACCACGTCCCGGCAGATGCGTTTCTCTTGCGCTCGCAGTGCTAGCTTGCATCCTGCAAGGAATTGCAAGAGAAGAGTGTGGCTGTCCTTTTGGGAGGCTAGGGCAAAGAGACCTGTGAATTTCTCACTAGAAGTTGTATTTATAGTGAGACACAACTTCTAGGCCTAATGGGTTTCAAAGCCCTAATCCAATTAGGATTTAATTTCGGGCTTAATAATGGCTCAACTCTTTGGCCCATTATTAATACAAAATTAAAGTGAAACCATAACCCAAATAATTAGCCCATGCACTCTAATGATCCAAATAGCTCTATGTGTGCGACCCAATAGGCTCTTGCCATGTTGGCAATGATCATAAATCACATTTATGATCATAAGCAATGAGTGGTGTCTAGCAACACATCATTGCTACCCAAGTGACAAGATTGTCGATGATTCGACTAAACCTTTATGATCATCACCGATATATGCCATTGTCCCTTTGTCCAAGATATCAAGACTAAGCACGAGACATGGAATGTGTCACTCTCGTATAGCCCAATCTTTGGTTTCTTGATTACCGAGTAGACCAACTTAAACTGATGACATTGATATCATATATCAACTCATCCGAGCATGGCCATGCATTTTCTAAGTCTCACTCTATCAAGGGGCCCGAAGATATCACTCCCGTTACATAGGAGGGACAAATCCCATCTTGATCATACAAATCCCTCCGCATGATATGTGACATACCCAATGACCTCCTTCAAGTTCACTCAGTTACGAGCAACAAAGGAAAGTATCAAAGTATGTGACTCACATGTAGGGAACCTTGATAATCTTAGGTCGAAGGACTACATATACCATGATCACTATGAGAATCACTTATGACACTCATATAACAATCCATGTAGTGTTCTCATGGTGGGTCGGTCCAGTACACAAGTTCTCCAACTTGTACCCATATGTAGACTACATATCTCATATTAGTCTCCACATATGCTAGTCGTTATGTATTATTGCAACCCGCTCCACAATAATACTAGACCATGGACGTTTAAGAATATCATTATTCTAGGGTTACGATTATGTTTGTTAAGTTACGCAGAAACAAAACAACAAACATAATTGTTGGATTAATGCCTTAATAAAACATCATGACTCAATATGCAAAAATACAATCATCTCATGATTGGCTTTTAAGCACAACGCTAACAATTTTGACTCACGTGGTTTTGGGGTGAATAATCCCGTCAGTGCATGGAGTGTCATATTCAATTCTAGCAACTCCATTTGCTCCTCATTTCTGGTTGTGGTTCTAAAATTTCTTCATAAACAGTTTCATGCATCCTACTTTGGCCCTACATCAACAAATATATTTTTTAACAATGGTCACCCATTGTGAACCACTTGTTATAGTGGAAGAATAATCTTTGGGCTTTCTTCTTCTACACTTCCTCCTAACTCAAGTGTTAAACTAGAGTTGCATGTAAGGATGAGGCTATGCATACAACAGTAAGCAATGCTGGTGGCTATTTGTTTTGTTGAGTTAGTGGCCTTGTGAACCTCCATAGCCTCTATAGTTAATCATCTCTTATCTTGGCCAAACTAGTGGCATCTTTCAACTTTTGGGGTTTGAATATCTAGATCGTATTTATTGTTTTCACCTTCAATCATCCTATAAAAGTCGCAACAAGAGCTCTTTGAGTCCAATTATGGACTTGATTGCCTAGCCCCTGAAATTCACGTTGATGATCATGTAAAGGCCCTTTTTGTCACACCCTAGACAAAGCTTCACTGGAATTTTTAGACTCTAATAGCCCATCTTGGAATATCTCCCATGTGATCACATTTCCCTCATATTTAAGTGCCTTACGGATCCATTACCACCATTGGTTTACTTTACCCTCTAAATGGAAGGATGCCAATGAAACATTTTGAGCCTTTTTTGTATCTTGAAATTCAAACAATTGGTTAATGTTGTTCAACCAATTTGTCAAGATGTCTCAAAAAAATAAAAAAAACTCCAACTTGGTTGTTTTGGATGAGAAAATTCTTTGGCAAACTTCAGTCTCATCTTGGTAACTATGAGAATGCCTCTCACGCTCAAAGCCACTGGGTCCTAATGATTCTCTGATGAATAAGATAGCTTCAAATAAGTTGCTGATGGCTTCCTCTAATTGGTGTAGCTTATCAGCCACCCCTTGCTCTATCTGATGTAGCCCATCCTAAACTGCTTCATTCTGTCTTCTCCAAAACTTTTATTTTCTCCTTGTTCATAGCCATCATTTTCAAAATGTTTGAAAAGGTAAGTAAAACAGCTTTGATACCAATAATAAGTTCCAATATAAACTTAGTAATTTTTTAGGGATAGTGTGTTTTCTTCGAGTAAGTACTAGACCACAAGGTTTCAAATAAAGGCTTGATAATTTTATTCCATACCCATGGTTCTTAAATTAGCTAATGATATTCATATCATTCATTTTATGGCCAACACTTTAGCCATTTTACTCTTCTCATGGTTAGGAGGAAAGTGGTTGACTTTGCTCATGTGTTAGCTTTACAAACTCCCAAGATTCATTCAATCTCTTCTTTTTAATTCCTTTCTAAATATCAAAACAAGAGCAAATAAAGCACATGCCACTTAATAAGTTGCGACAAAAAAAGGGCCTCTATATATACCAACCTTGATCCTAATAAAAAATAAAACAGACATGCTTAGATGATGAAAACAGAACACTAATAGAAATGCAAGAATATATCCATAGCTATGTTGTACCATTTTCTCCATATTGCCAACCTTTACCCACGATACACGAGATTTGGCCAAGGTATCCTCTCTGATTAGGGTGGTCCTTTACAAAATATACTTCTGAAATCGAGCTCGGAGCTTATATTAAGTTTTGAGTATATATGTCGAACCATCAAATTGATTCGAAGCTCTTTGATAAGTGCTTAATGTAACGGTTAAAGTTGTTGACTTTTTTGTAACTTTGACCGGCATTTTCTATCATTTCACCCTATTTATCTTAGTGTTTCTTGTTTTCTTTCATCTTCCCGCAAGTGGGATTGCATTGCGGATGCATTGGGATGGAGCGAGATTGAGCGAAATGAAAATTGGATGTGCAGGGATCAAGTTGAAGAAAAGGCGCCGGTGACTCATCGCCATAGTTATGAATGCTCTGCCCATTTTTGCTACATTGGCGACATGTCACCGCCAACTCAACCCAGCTTGCGATGCATCACCGCCAATTCCCCTGTTTTGCCGAACCTCGTATTTTGATGGTCCTCTACTATTTTCCTTTTTGCAAGTTGGTAGGGAGGCAGGGGTTTTTATCCTTTAAGAGTTTTTAAGAAAAAGACAAGAAAAAAAATAGGGTTGAAGTATAAATACCTTGATCAAGGAAGAAGCCAGAGGCTAGATTTTCTATACTCTTCTTCTCATTTATTCTTGGGAGAGCCACCATTAGAGCAAAGCTAGGAGCTCGAATGAGGTGCCAAGGAGCCCAGAAGCCAGGGAGACTTAGGCTTTTAGGATTCATCTCAGGTTTCTTTTTCCCCTCTTTTATTTTGTGAATCTATCATGGATTGTTTGGTTTTGCGTATGATATTTGTTGATAGAATGGACATAGAGTAGATCCTTGTATCTCTCTAGGATGAAACTTTTATTATTTGTTATCTAATGATCATTTGATGTTCTTTTCATGGATTTTGCCCATCTTGTGTTACTTTTTCTTATATTAAATGTATGTGTGTTGAATGGCCACTTCACACAAAGCACAATGCCACTTAGTTCTTGAGAAAGAAAGAATGGGATGGAATGAAGGATAGAATATAATGGGTATTGTAGATTAGAGATAATCTATGAGTTAATTAGGTGTTTGGAAGGAGGTTAGAGCTAAATCCACCTTGGGTTAAAGCATAAGCTTGAGAAATGCCTTCCTTGGTTATAGGTGAGCAAAGACTTGGTTTGAGAGAGTGGGTTTTTTAACTTAAGGACTCCACACCACATAAGGGGTAAATGTCCTAGGGCTACATTTGATTTGGATAACAAGTAATAGGGTATATTCCTAGGGAGATAATCTTCATACTTTGAGCACTTTAGTTTAGTCTTCCTTAGCAACCCATGCATTTATTTAGCTTATCTTCTTAGAGTTTACTAGGTAGTTAGTAAGGTCATTCATCTTTGTTCTTTACTCTTCATTCACACATTCACTCAATTAGCCTCAAGTCTTATGTGTTTCATTCATTCCCTTTTTCCTTAATAGTTTAGGTGGCTTGAGTAGCTAGGATTTAATTTCTTGATATGATCACACTATCCCTTTAGACGATACCCTTATTTGCCTTTGCACAAGATGGAATCGTACACTTGCGAGTGATTAGGGGTTAAAAATTATAAACTCTCGTTTTCACAACAAAGTTTTTGACTTAACTCTTTTTCAAGCCGAGCTTCGATCTTCAATTACTAAGCTCGTTAACCACAAACTCAATCTCTAGCTGATCCAATACTTAACGTGTCAAACTTCAAATTTCAGATTTTTGGACTTGATTCAGCTCATTTTCACCTCTATTATAGACTCTCCATACCAAAAACAACCCTTAAACCCAGCGCACCATCTTTAACAAACGAAGATGAATTTCTTTGTGGGGAAACTTACAATTACTCCCCTAGGATATGCTCTAACCTACAATTTGTCCCCCTTTATTTTTAAAAATCTACATTTTGCCCATATATTTTTTATACTTTCCGATAACAAGTTCTGAAACTGTATTTAAACTATATGATACTCATCTTCTAGTAATTTCAATCTCTTAAATATTTTTTTATAATTAATAGATATTTTAAATTATCAGTTTTTCCTTTCTATAAATGTGTTTTTCTCTCTATAAATACATATTTGTATCTTTTAAAGGTCGGTTAACTATGAAAAAATATTAAAAATCTTGAAATTATTGAAATATGGTTATCAAATAATTTAAATTAGAGTTTCAAAAGTTATTGTTGGGTACTGTAAAAAAAATAGAGGGTAAAATATATGTTTTTTAAAATAATGAGACCAAAGAGTAATATATTTTTTTTGTCATTTTCCCTTTTCTTTACCAGAGTAATGGACCCTTTCCTTAATTAATGGTTATAGGGACCTAATTCAGATCTCTGTCTCTTAGCAAGTGCATTGATTTGCTGCTGATTTGGTAGTTGGGTACCATTTCTCTCTACTTCTGTCTGAATTTGTATCTTACGAGATCTGAATAATAAACGAAAATTCTTTGATACACGTTTTAGGTATCAGCGGCAGAAAAATTCCAACAACTCCAATAATTTATGCATTTTCTGATTAAGGGAACAACAAGATAAAAGCACCGTAAACCACAAAATCTTAATCACCTTGAACACTCTGGCCTCTACCTAGATTATACAAATTAAACCTTCTGGTCCTGGCCTTCCTATTGGTACACTAACTAGCACACAAATTTATTCGTGTTAACTTAAATTTTTTTTAAAATAACTTATTTTCATTCTTACACATTTTTTTACCTGAAATCAATTTTAATTAAAATTTAATATTACGTAGTTATAATAATTTATTGAAAATATAATTTTTATAATTTTACTAAATTTTTTATAAAATTTTTTAATTTAAGACATTAAAAAAAATTTATAAAAATTTAATAACATCATAAAAATTTATTTCTAAGTGGATTATTATATTTATATAATATTAACTTTTAAATAAAATAATTAAAAAAATAAAAATCAATCAATTAACTTAAGTTAAAATAAATTGACAGCTGTTAATTATACTTCTCCATCTATATAACACTACTTAATTTCAAAATGGAAAAGGAAAAAAAAACTAAAAGTAAAAACAATAGCCCCTCTAACTAATCTTTTTCTTTCCGTTTCCTGCTCGGCAGATGGATCTCCACCACGTAGAATTTCAAGAACAGCAACAAAATCAAGCCGTTCAAGACCGAATTGAAGACCCAAGCACCAATCCCGTTGCACCCACCTTTAAGAAAATGCATCAGGAGCACACCTACATGGCACACCAGATTGCACCCCAAGAGCAGCATCTGGCAATTGAGGACGAAGCTGAAGCATGCTCCGGGTAACTCGATCCCGACCCAAAACCGGTAACCGAAAACCGCCGACGAAACCAGCGTTGTGAAGAGGATCGCCAGTACCTGGAACGACTGCGAGAACTCGAGCCAGAGAAAGGAGGTGAAGGTGAGGATGGAATTGTTGAAGAGGTGGAAGAAGGTCAGCTTCCGGGCCGAGAAAATAGTGATGACGGTTCGGAGCATGTGGAAGAATCGGGTCAGGTAGAAGATATATGACCAGAAGAAGACCCTGCCCGATGGGCGTGTCCCGAGGGGGAAACAGAGGAGCCATTGGAAAGGAGTCTTGGATCGACGCCAGAACCAGCGGGTATCTCGGATCTCGGCCGCCGCGGAGATGAGGATCCCGGCGAAGATGACGACGGAGGCGAGGGACATGAGGAGGCTGTAGAGGGCGGGGATGGGACCGAGAGGGAGAGGCCGGGCGGGGCGGGAAGCGAGTGAGAGGAGGAGGTGGAGGAAGAGGGCAGTGGCGAGGTAAAGAGCGATGGAGGAGAATAGGAAGGACCACGTGGAACCCCATGATTGGATCTGGCTCCACCGGAAGCCGACGATTGTTGGGTGCTCGGAGAGGTAGTACATGACAGCGGTGGAGGCCATCGGTGATGATTGGCTGGCGTCGGCAGGTGGCTTGAGGAGGAGGCGGACCTTCTTCTCTTCCGCTTCTCTTTTTCTTTTTTCACATGGTTTTAGTTTATGTTGGTATTTTGTTGCAATTAATTGCAAGAAGGGGGGGTTGAATCAGACACACCGGTTGGTGTAAGGTAGTTGCTAGGATTGCAATATGTGGCGAGGGGAGTTGATTGGTTGCACAGTTGATGTCGAATTCACACGTTTGCCCCTTTTTGTTTTCTCTAGTGAATAGAACAATAGTGTTTTTATTTATTATTATTGAGAATTGAATACAACCTATTATAAGAGTAGTAAAAAAGTGAACAATTCTAAACTTATGAGTAATAGAGTTTGATGTAAGAATCTTAGAGGATCTTGACTACAATTAACCACTTATGGATACCTATTTTATGTAAAGTGTGATGTTACTCATTTAACTCTGACTTTGCTTATGGGTGTCTATTTGAATTGACATTTTGCTGGCTAACATGAGACTAGACCATTAGTTATTATATTAAAAAAAACATTTCTAATCAGATATACTATGCAGTCTAACTTTTCATATAAAGCCCACCACCCAATTTAAAATTTTACGAAACTACGTTTGGATAAAACTCTCACTCTCCTTCTCCTTCCAGAAACTCTATCTTGCTGCTCTCTCTAGGGATGCCTCTGCCTTTGTTGGACCATCATCACCTTCATATTGAAGCTTTTTAAACCAATCATTGCCTCTAAATCAAGCCATCTCCAGCCAATTATCGTCACTAAATCTGTCATTTTTATCATTTGCGACTAGATTGCAACATTGTTGCTCACCTCTAGATTGCAATGATTGTTTTTCGCTTTGGGATTGCATTATTGCCTCAAGGTCGCTCAGATCATCATCCACCTCTTCACCTTATTGCGACCGCTCGCCTTCAGATCCATCAATTATCACCTTCAGATTGCGTTGGTGATTGCCTCAAGATCATCCTAATCTTTGCCACCCTTTTTCTTGTGTTGTTGCCACTCCAGGTTGCAACTAGGATGTTCTTTCCTTGTTTTCAGTAACAAACTATGTGCAAAAAACAATCTACAGTGGCCAAGACAAGATGCATAATGTTTAAACAATAAGTAAAAGTATCCAAAGAAGTGTGTAGAAATGTTTAAAATAATATGCAAATAATTTTTTCTCTTCATGTGACATCCCTTACCAATAAAAGGGCTACTTTATTTCCTTAATCTAAATGAAAGGTTATTCTCTAAGATCCTTAACTTGAATCCAAAATATTAGTGTGAAAGAGTTCACTTACTAGGTTGCCATTCAAAATTTTAATTTTTTTTCAGTTAGTTAAAGCCATGCATGCTTCTAGTAATTAACCTAGTTCTTATGCACATGCATGAGTAATACGACCATAGCACTAATTTAAAAGAGCTAAAAGTAAATAAAACAAAACATGCAGTTACACTTACAAACAACATTTAGAGCTTGCTAATATAGTGCTCTCAGGGGAGATCATGAGCATTAATTGGGTTAGCCACATGTTACACATCACAGTATGTATGCAAACACAGAGGTGTGGATGAGAGGATTACTAGCCTTTTCCGCTTCGACCAGTACTGAGCTCGGACAAGCTGTGACCCAACTTGAGACATGCTCGAGCAAATAAGTCTCAAAGAGTCTTGAGGCATGTCCATGGCGACTTTGGTTGTTGTGGATTGTCCTTGAGTCAGAGTGCGAAAATATTTGGCACCCACCAAGGACATGGTTCCATGATATTGCTCTCATCGGGGTGTACTCGAGGAGGCTTTCCAAGGAATAGCATGCTTTTCTTGTATGTACCATCATGTTGTTTGTATGTCTAGAATTTGTCTTAATTTACCTTTCTTGGTATAATTTGTTATGGAATTTGAGCTTAGAATGTTACCACCTCATAAAAATGGGAGAATTACAAAGTGTGGCATAATGGTCAAGAACCATTATATTGTGTAATTCTCACCATAGTGATTGAAGTGTGAAGGGTAAAAGGCATAATCAACACCTCATTAAAAGTGTTCTAAGTTGGTAACTTGGCCCCCAAGAAAAATCTTAAGGATTACTTGTTTGTCAAGCAACCAATGGAATTTTTTATAAGGTTTTGGAAATTCGGGTACTTAATAGCAAAACTCTCAGGAAAGAGCTTTGGAGAGTTATGGGATGGATATGAATGGTATGAAAGTGCTATTGGAGACCGAATTACTTATGGAAGACAATTGTGCACAAAGAAAAGCATAAAGGACTTTAAGGACTTAAGTGTCCTAGTGTAAGCCTTTGGTTGTTTATGCTTATGACTCAAGTCAAATGGAAGCATTTTGGAGTTATCCCACTCAAGAAAAGGCAGCCAAAGCAAGATAACGATGGTCAAATGTGGGCTAAGAGATTAAGACTAAGAAACCATAGTATTGTAGCAAGAAAAATGACATAAAGCATGGTTAAGGCTAGTTAAGTGTGTTTTGTGCACTAAAGTCTTTATAAGTGGTTATATTTTTCTTTATCTCCCACATTTGGTCTCTTCTAGCAGCAAAAACATAGCCCCTCCACCTCCACATTTTCTCTATAGCCACCATACCTCCAAGCTTGCAATTAGTTGCAATTGAAAGCAAGAAAGGGCAATTGGAAGATATTTGGTGCTAAGACTTGAGTGCACCTAGGATTAAGCTCCAATTTTGGCATACACTCAAGGTAAGGGTTCTCTTGCCCTCATGGATTTTTTACTGTATTTTCAAGCATCCATAGAGCTAGAGCTAAGCTTGGAAGAGAGCCATGAGCTTGATGAACCAAGGTTAGGGAGGGAAGTGCACTTATTGAAGGTTTTGTGACCTAGTGTGAAGTGCACAGTGACGACAGCAAATTGAAAGGTTTCTAAAGCCCAAAGTTAGTACTAACTAGTGTTAAAACTCTCCTAAGGCCAAGCTTATGCTTGAGGAGGGCTGCCATAGTGATTTACTTGAGTTTATTACATCTTTTATGGACTAACCTATAGTTTTTGTTGCTGCCGCATTTCATGTGTTTGTTAGTTGTGAATGGCTACTGCATTTGGTTGCTATATCTTGTACATATACATTGTGGTTTTGTGTTTTAGTGAATTTGGATGCAAGTTTTAATGAGGGTCACATTTTCCTAAGAGTGCAAGTGTTACCCTTACTAAGTTTCACAATGAAACTTACTCCCCTCAAATCTACCCATTTCAAGTCTAGCAGAAAGATTACATTCAAACTGACCTTTTTAGTTTGAGTTTTGATCTGAAATTTTAGGTATTTTAACCTCCATGTATCTAGTTGTGATCTGAAAATTTTGGTGATTTTAGGAGCACATTTGGTATTTTAGTGATGGTGCTTACTGTGTTATGCAGCAGTTGTCCAGCATCCTATTTCTGGAGTGCATTGTGTTTAAAGCTCTCTTGTAACTTGGGTGTATGTTTTAGCTGAGTTAAGGCCATTATGTAGAGAATGGATGCATGTACATGTAAGACATGTAAATTTGAAACAAGTATGTGCACATTTGAGGACTATTTTGCTATGTATGTGAATGTGGTTCACAAGATATCTAAGTGTGAATTATAGGGTGCTTGTTTGTAAATTATGTTTTGGCCACATATTGTTGTTAAATGCAAGAGCATGTATTTCCTGCATGTATTTCCTACATGTATTGGATATATATGGGATTGCCTTGGAGATCTTACCCCTTGTAAATGAAGTGTTTGCATGGTTTGGAAAATTTGAATGGGCAAAATGGTCCAAAAGTGGCAGATTTTTTACCTTGCACCTAAAATTTAATGACTCCCTGTGTAAAATGAATTTTATATGAAATTTTTATCACATCTATAGAACATCTAAGATTGAACTAGGATTTGGAATTTCTAAATTTGGAGCCCGGTAACCAAAGATATGATGTTGCAAAGTTGGCTAAGTTACTGTTTATTTGGTTAGAATTTTGTAACAAACTTCAAAAATCCATAACTTGGTCCATAGGTGGGCTATTGATGTAAAAAAAAAAATTTTTTGTTTGCTTAAAGACTCTAATTGATAATGAAGCAAAGAAAAAAGGAGGTTACGTGGCTAGATTAATACAGTTTTTTGGAAGAAGTTTCAGGTGCAGTGGCTGGTCACTTACACTTAAGAAGATTGCCTAATGTGTGGTAGCCAAGATTAAGATTTGTGGTAGTGCTTTCCTTCCTTGTTGCCATGGTGTGTATAAAATGTGAATATATGTGTAATGGTTAGATCAATATGCATGAATTTAGATAATGCCCAAGAGGGCCACTTGGGTATGCACACTAAGGGTATTGTTTTGATGTCCTACAGAACATACAAATCTTAGGAGTTTTAAATGCACAATTTTAGCTCCATAATTGGATTACCCCATAGTGGATAACATATGTTGGTTTCAGAGCATGGTTTACACATGTACATAGCATATAGTTGCATTGCATGCTAGCTAAATACATGAACTCAATGTGGTCAGCTGTTAGTGTTAAGTATCATTGAAATACCTATGATCTTTATATATGCTCTATGATGAATCATCAACGCAGGAAGTAAACATGGTTACCACGAGGAGAGGGGAACCACCCCGAAGGCCTCTTACTGAATCTGGGCAACAAAGAAATGGACAGAATAAAAGGAATCAGGGCCAACAAGGAGCACCAAACCCTAAAGTGCCTCAGGTTTGGTTAGAGCTTCAGAGGAACTTAGCTCTAATCAATGAAAACTTAGTAAGGGTTATTCAAGCACAATAGCAAAGAGTCCCAGTAGCACAGGCAGAAGCAGTTCAAGATCGACAATAGGAACCAGAAGATGAAGCTAGGAACACATCTGAACATGTTCCTTCAAGAAGAACAAGAAACAGAAATGATGAAGCTGATGAAGTGGAAGATGAGGATAGAAGAAATCCAAGTGGAAGAAAAGTGAGATCTGAGATTGGTTAGGTATCTAGGACCAATCCCTCAGTCTATGACCATTTCTCTACTAAGAATGAGATTGAGGAAGACCTTCAGAAAAGGGGTAGGAGAAAACATAGAGACCATGGAGAGCATCACCATGCTGAGGGTTCTCATAGATCCAGCGGACATAGAGTTGAGGATTTAGAGGGCCTAGATGAGATCAGACTATTGGAGAGGTTCCAAACACTTAGGCCTCCACAGTTTGATTAAAGAGCTGGGCCTGGGAGAGCTGAGGAATGGTTAATATTCATTGAGAAGATGTTTAAGAAGATGCAACTTAGCTCCACTAAGAAGGTGTCATTAGCTACTTACAACTTGGTAGGCAATGCAGAAATGTGGTGGAGAAATACCAAAGATAGGTATGCTGTCCAGAATGGCAGAAGGCCAGGAAGAGATAATGAGATGAGCTAGCCAGATTTCACTCAGCTGTTTCAAGAGCAGTACATCAGTGATGCCATCAAGGATATTAAGTAAGCTGAATTTGATGCTCTAAGGCAGGACAACCTCAGTGTCCTAAAGTATGAGCACAAATTCAATAATTTGGTGAGGTATGCTCTTCAATATCATGGATTGGAGGAGTTAAAGACCAAAAGATTTGTCAGAGGCCTAAGGTCAGACATCAGAAAGGTTGTAAGACCTTTTGGAGCAGTCACATACTATGAAGCAGTGCAGAAAGCTCTATTAGTAAAGTAAGGGAAGTATGAGAATAGGTACTTTCCCAGTGGACTAAGGGAAAGTAGCCAGGCAGGAAGCAAGAAAAAGAAGTCACCACATGGCAAGGGAATTACCAAGAGTTCCCATCTTGGAAATGAGGGCAAGGTTAAGGGGAAGTCCCCTGGCCTAAGGTACCTTAAATGCAATAAGTTTCATAAAAAGAACAAAAAGATTTCATCTCTAGGACAAAGTGCAAACACACTAAAAGGGCTAAAAAACCAAAAATTTAAAGTACTGGGAATTTGCATGAATTTACAACAACTTGGAGAGAAAAAGGTGTGTATGCACAAAATGGTTCAGTGTATAAGCACAATTTCTAATGAAGCTAAGGTGTGCACAATGTGACCTTGAATGTCCATAGGGGTGCTTGGGTTCCCTACTTAAGGCTTCTACTTATTCCTAAAGTAGATTCAATGCATTAATAATAAGTATTCAAGTAGTTTAAGAAATGAGCATGGTCAACTAGCTTTGGTGAACTAGAATCGTGGCCTAGTTAGCTAAGTGTAGGTTCTTATGCACTAAGGCGCGGTTAATGCGGGATGCTAGGGCACAACTTGCTATATTTAGGAGTGTTAGTATAGTGTCCCCTACCCCAAATAGGGTCTTCCCAAGAAGACTATGAAACAAAGTTCCATATTAGTTGTAGTTGGCTAATTAATTACTTGTCTCATTTTAAAACCTTTCATGCATCTAGTTATTAACTTACATTGAACTATGCATACACTTGCTTCGACTTGAATTTTAATTTAAGAAAATGAATAAAAAATGTTGTCGTGGCTCTTATAAAACATAAACAAACCATAAGTCAAAGCATAAAACATAAATGTATTTACTATAAGTAATAACCGCGCATATGCATTATTACGTAGGTGGAGCCTATGCACATGCCCAAAAGCAACTAGAACACTACTCGACCTAGAGACATTAGAGCCTAAACTAGCATACATATGTATACTAAAAGACTACTACCGAGATCCATGGTCCACCATGTCCGTCCTTATGCCACTAGCCTCTGCAAGGCTACAAGACAACTATAATTACTACAAACAACTTAACCAGTAAAGCTAGAATCAATAAATGATTCACTTAGTGGTTACCTACAATATAAATGCTAGCTCAACAACCTTCCAAGGCCACCGGTTTCTTACAGATATAATCTGTACAACAACACTAAAAGGAGTAAGAATACAAAGATTCCCAGTAAGGGATTTGGGCACCCGCAAAAAAACATTAAAAACCTGCAAACAAAAACCTGATGACATTCATATATATAATATATGAAATCTACTACTAGCCTAGTGCAGTTTGAGGCCTAACATATTTGTAAATAATGGAATCCCTTGGGACCTTACCTCTTCCTATTGTTCGCATGGATGTCACCCCGTGCTTAGCGAGTTCTTGGCCCATAACTCGCTCTTAGCAAGCTTAGCTTGCTGATGTCATAGTGAGCTTAGCTCACTGTTTTACCTTCCTTTTATTGTGTACAGGTGAACATGGTGGGTGCTCCTTGCTTGGGTTATAAGGAACTCACTAGATGGACTAGGCTCCCACATAGTATCTCAAGCCATTGGCTTGTCTAGGCCACTATGGTACTAAGCCTCCACCCAACTAGGTGCACTAGGCTCACACTTAGTGTCTCAAGCTAATATGCTCGCCTAGATCACCAAGGTACTAATCCTTGCCCATTTAACCTACCAAGGATGCACTAAGCTTTGACTTGTGCCTCAGGTCAGAACTTAGCTAGGCCATAAGTGCACTAAGCCTTCATCCATGATGCTCCACTATTCACCATTACTTGGTTTACACTATTATGGTAAGATTTGGTATGGATGGACTTAATTTACTAGGTTCTATAGAACCCCTCATGTGCACTAGGGTTTCTCATTGGTGTCCTAAGCTCAAAGCATCCAACTAGACTATTAATGGTGCTAAACCCCCTTAACCTTTCCTAATGGCCTTATTGTAGTCCTTGAAACATCTTCCAAATTATCTTCCACCATGTTCTCTTTACGCCCAAGAAGGCTTCATTAACTACCTAGTGCTTTAAGGAGTCATGGGAGGTACTAAGGCACCATTAAGCAACTTCTACCCCAAGTTCCCTTAGGCACTCTTAAGTCCATTCCTTTGGAAATAGATCCAAAAATAATCTGGGCATAATTTGGAATTTTATATAGTGTATAATTATAGTTCTTCCTCTTAGCTTCACGTGGAATCTTGAATCACCTTAATCAGACACCTGAGTGAAAAGTTATGCCAAAAATATTATAGCATGTCAATGCTGGTGGGGGCTTGGCGACACGTTGCCAGAAATGGCAACATATCGCCAACAACTATAATGCTCGGGTTCCAAACGTGCCCTATTTCTACTACTTGTGTTTATACACACTTTGGGGGCACCAAGCACTTCCCAAACATCCAAGGCAAGCCTCCACAAGTTCCAAAACTTCAAAACTACTACAATAGGCCATAAACATGCTAACCTAGCCATGCATCGAGTGCCCAAATGATCTACACAAGTGCTTGATCCATACTAGTCCACAATAGAAATCTCACCATAACAATGCATATCTTGCAAACCACTTGAAACCAACATTCAAGCCACTAAGACATGCATTATAGGAGTATGTAAACTAAATCCCTTACCTCAATTGAGAAGAACAAGCAAGCCACCAAGCACCACAAGCAACCAAGCCTCCACTATGAAGCTCCTATGGTTCCAAGAAAAATCCAACATACAAGACACTAAATTAAGCTTAACCAAGCTAGACCCAAGCTCATACAACCTCAAGAAACAAAGAACAACTCAAGAACAAGGAGGGAAAAATGTTAACTAAGCTCACCAAGCTCAAAAACATAATTCAAGAGCTTCCACACTAAGACTATGGAAGAATAAGCCCTTTCTTGCATGGACACCTTATGAGACTTCAATTTCCACCAATAATTGAAGAGAAATTGAAGTTTTGGTTATGAAATTTGAGAGGAGAAGGAAGGTTACAGGTTTAAGATGCAGAAGATGAAGAACAGTGCCCAAAATCCTACCCAAATGTGTTTAAAAGCCCATACTTACAAAATGTTCCTCCAACTTTTGTTATTTTT